>LPNX010302353.1:0-132279 GCA_001517045.1 Pseudotsuga menziesii
CATCAATAACGCATATGCGTTCTTGATTTACACTTCGGAAGTGCGTTTCTGATTTCCTAAGTGGCACCAAAAAGTGGAACCAACTTCGTGCGGGCGCCCATTCCTTCGAACAAAATGATTGCCTAGCATTGTAGTAAGTTTTGAAAAAATGTACATATCCTACAACTGGTGACTCATGGGATTCCTTCATAGCCATAATTCTAAACCTAGATGTTAAGCTTAAAAGTAAATCCTTCCTTTATATCAAAGGATGTCATTCCTCCTTTTGAAGTTTGGGCTTTGATCTAGATCATCAATCAAGGCACATGTGTTTGGGTCCTCGGTGTATTCACCTCAATTTCAACCAACAATTTTGGAAGTGCAATTGTAATTGTATTAGACTTTACTTCTTTATCTTTTCGAGAAAGCGCATAAGCGACTACATTGACTTTTCCCTTTTTATGTAATATCTCCATGTCAAAGATGAAAAGTTTTTCTCCATTTGTGTTGTTTAGTCCACAAAGTCTTTTGTTATAAAAGATATTTAAGACTATTGTGAGACGCTCATATCCAAAGTTTGTTTCTTAGAAGGAATTGTCACAATTTCACTAAGACATGTATAATGGCAAGCATTTCCTTATCATAAGTAGACTTCAAACGTTTTCTTTTGTTTAAATTTAGGATTTTAAAAATATTTTTTATTAATATTTTCTAATAATTTGAAATATTATTACATGTACTTATATCTCATCAATTTTTATAATGTTATATTATAATTAAATATATATTTATTAATTATTATAAGATAAATAATTAAACATTATTATTTTATTATTACTTTAATACTTTGGAAATATGTGTATTAGTGGAGGTTACTATAACAATTACAATAATTATATTAATGTCTCCATAGGTTTAAATTTGACATATTGACTATGCTTTTTCCTATAACATATACCAAATTTAAGCTTATAAACATATTAAGATATATGAGTATTATTAATATAAGATTAATTTCTTTTTTTTAACAACTCCTCCATTATATATATAATTGTCTCTCTTACAAAAATCTAACAATTTCATGAGCAGCTCCCATCATAGACTTAATTGCCTCCTCTACCATTACAGAGAAGCCAAAAGTCCAATGGTCATAAGAGAACAATTGTAGATAAAAAACTTATTTAACCATCAGAATCTTTGCTTCCCTCCTTCACTTGCCTCCTTCACTTGCGTCTAGACAAGCCAAAAGTATAATGGTCATAAAAGAACAATTCCCCCTTCACTTGCATTGAGAGAAGCCAAAAGTCCAATGATCATAAGAGAACAATTGTGAATAAAAAACTTATTTAATCTATCATTACAGAGAAGCCAAAAGTCCAATGATCATAAGAGAACAATTATAGATAAAAATTTTATTTAACCATCAGAATCCTTGCTTTCCTCCTTCACTTGCATCGAAACAACTCAAAAGTCCAATGGTCATAAAAGAACAATTCCCTCCTTCACTTGCATTGAGAGAAGTGAAAAGTCCAATGGTCATAAGAGAACAAGAGAACAATTGTGAATAAAAAACTTATTTAATCTACCATTACAGAGAAGCCAAAAGTCCAATAATCATAAGAGAACAATTGTAGAAAAAAAATTTATTTAACGATCAATCCTTGCTTCCCTCCTTCACTTGCATCGACACAAGCCAAAAGTCCAATGGTCATAAAATAACAATTCCCCTCCTTCACTTGCATTGAGAGAAGCTAAAAGTCCAATGGTCATAAGAGAACAATTGTGAACAAAAAATCTTATTTAACCATCAGAGTTCTTGGTTCCCTCCCAGAAGCCAGAAGTTCAGACCAGGACCATTGTGATGACGATGACGTCATGTATAACGGTCTTTGGATAATACGCAACAAGATTTGTGGACTGCATCAAACTCTCCTCAGAGTGACAGAGTTGATGCAGATAAGGTAGATTCAATATCAATCAGCAATGGCAAAGACGGGGTTTAGTAACTGCGACACTCTGAATTTTCTTAACGTTTCTTTATGATTTCTACAATGTATCCCAATTGAACTGGACACTGAGAAAGCAGTCTATGAATACTTGGAATCATTTATTAGTTTGGTGTTTCAGAGATTCGAACATGTGAAGTGAATAAGTCCAATTTATACTTTTAGTTGCCTCAGTGGTCCAATCCCTAAACCCCTTTCTCGGATTTGATGATTACCCGACTAAATTTAGATACATGATTACCTAATGTTATCGAACCGACTAAATTTAGATACATGATTACCTGGTGTAATCGATGCCACCAACTAACGGTCGCCATTACTGAATATTGCTAATCTCATCCACTGGGATGAAACTGACGCTCTGGATTCAAAGCAGAAGACAAGAACCACGCATATTATAATAACAATTTAGGGTATTGCGTTTATATCTTAATTTGTACAGTTTCCGATGCAGATAATTTATCCCTGAAAAGCATATTATCCTCAAGCATCTACGCATTCGTTGTGGCTAAGTTATTGGCGGTAGGGGACGAGAAAATTAATGGATTTTCTTAAATATTTGTATCTTTTCATTAGGAATTATACTTGTAATCTCCCTTGTAGTGTGTGTGGCTAAGTTATTGGCGGTAGGGTACGAGAAAATTAATGGATTTTCTTAAATATTTGTATCTTTTCATTAGGAATTATACTTGTAATCTCCCTTGTAGTGTGTAGGAGAGCACCTGCATTCTATAGAGGCAAAGATTCGCCCAAAGATTTAATTGATGTTTTTACAATCAAACTTCGAAAATATAAATAAATACTTAGTGAAAAGCAAAAACCTTAACCTAGCTAATGCATGCATGCTTTCTACTTTATGCTTTTGGGTGTTTTATTACTGAATAAAACTTGAATTCTGATAAAAGAACTTGTTAGTGCTTTATAAAAAATTGTTTTTTTTAAGATATATGGGTGATGGAGTGGTTTTCAAATTCTTCCTCCTAAGCAATTTATTAAAAAATTCCCAGCTTTGAAAGAAGAAAAAGATTAAAGGTTTTGAGCAAAAAGAAAAGAATTTTATGAATGAAAAGATTTTCTTCATTTCTAAATAAAAATATGGGTTTAATGTAAAATGGGTTTTCTCCAAGACTAATACACACATTGTTCCTTGGTATCATTTGAAATGATTGGTGTTTATAAATAGTTTATAGGTAAATATTCCTTTGCATGTCTGATAATTCCCTCATAAAGGGAAGCAAAACATAAAAGCCTTAGAATTCTTTGCATCAACGCATATTGGCTAAGAGAATATAATTACTTATATGTGGAGATTAATGAAAGTAAAATTTCTGCAATAAATAAATTGAAGAAATTAACACTAAATAATATTCTCATTTTAGGAGACGGAGCAATTGGTAATGTCATTAATTGAAGATGTAAAGTCTGGTATTCCTTTGAACTCAACAAATAGTTCATGCACCTCCAGTTTGAGTGGTTTGTACAAATCTAATGCTTAGTATACTGAGAAATGAGATGAAGGATGTTGAGTTTTTTATGCTAATTGAAATAGATTATATTTTAGCATGTGCACAGAATAAGCAACTTTATCCGGCATGCAACGACCAGCAATTACAATTGAAGTTAAGAAGTTTGTTAATGCATACATTTGCCGGTCACAAGAGAACATCTACAGGCAAAATTTGTAGCAAGTTTTGATTCAACAGGAAATTTAGACGAAAATGTCTCCATCGGAATTTTTGGGAGAGACAATGCCAACACTGTATGTTCTCTACCAAAGGTTTATGTTTAAAATTCTGCAAATCTGCAAATCAACTGGGGTCAGCGGTTCAGAAAAACTCTTGAAATCATCCAACGGTTTACATTTATTTTTCTACAGAACAAGCACGGGTTAATTAAAATTCCATATTTGTGGAAGGATGTTAAACAATAGATGGGATGGACAGTCAAACTAGCAGGTGGAAGAGAGTCTGCGGCTCTGGTCAATTTCGCTATATTAACTTGCACCGATTAATTAAAATTTCAAATCAGCGAAATGAGAGGTGAGGAAAATCCACGAATAAAACAAATTTCGGGTGGACAACAAGCAAAGAAAAATTAAATTTTCAATTTGCAAAATCTTCTAAAATACGACATGTTTCAATGGTGATGATTTGACGTAGAAACAAATCCACTAGAAGGTCAATTTCATGAATACAAATTGCAAGAAGAAATTAGGTTTTGAGATTAGTGAATTTTTATATAGCGAGCAGGTTGAGACATGTGCTTTCATATATGTGGTTTGGAAAATTGATCAACACCTCAAAATAATTCGGCTGGGTGAATGTGAAGGGAGGTTGTTCTAAAACAGTATGACCATAAAAGTGAACAAATGATGGACATATATGCAGTTGGAAAAACAACGCTCATAAACATTTTACTGATTGTGGAGCAAATCATCTCAATTCAGAATTAAAGTAGCAGAGCATGGTTGTTTTTTATGAAAATGACTGTTTTGGGTCCGTATATTCAATCAATTGTTTCTGCCAAAATGACATGCCTTTTTCAAAAATGAAAGAGGTTTTTATTCATAACACACATATCTACAATAACCTATCTCATTTTTCACATAGGTGTTGTGGATTGAGAGAATTAAAGTCATATTCAGAGGGAAAATGTTCAAATCTGAGAATGACTGTTTTAGTCATCAAATTCAAAGAATTGTTTCATCCAAATAGAGTTGAATTTCAGGAAACTGAGAGAGGTTTTTCTTTATCACAGGCATAAATTCAAAAACCTCCATCCTTTTTTACACAGGTATCACACTTTTGGAGAATCTAAAATATATTCACACGGTATTTTTCCAGAAATTTACAGGTTTACTGTGTGAGTCATCAGTTTCAAAATCATATCCTCAGGAGCTGGAGTTGAATCAGAGAAAAAAAAGACATGGGTTTTTTTGGGAACATGGCTAATTACAAAAACCTCTTTCAGTTTTCATATAGCTATCACCATCTCAGATATACAGGAGTGGATTTTTTAGCCTATTTTTCTAGTAGTCCACATTTTATATTTGTCATTTTGCAGATACGCCACATTATAGTTTGTTAGAAGATGTTATTTAGTTGTAACAAATTTTGATTCCCAAATTTTGGTTTTGGAAGTCCAAAAAATACTATAAATGTACGTCTTGAAGAAGGAGAAAGGGTTGGAACCAATGTAACTATGTGTTGTATGCTTTCAAGAGTTTTCTAATAAAGTTGCAGAGTCGAAGTCAGTGTTTTTCACAACGATTCATGTGTTGTTTGTGTTACAGTCTCTTACTTCCTTCCTCATGTGAATTTTTTTTCAGTTTATCTCCCCCATTATGTTTTCTTTCATGTATGAAATAAGTGTATAACAGTTTGGAATTCATACATACCATGCTCCATTTATGGTTTCAGATATCTACTAAAGCTTTCTTCTAAAGTTAATAAAGAATTCATTCTTTAATGCTCTGTGCTAATGGTTTTTTCTTTCTCTTCCTTTTCCACCACACAATTATAAATTGACTATGACTGAATGGCTATCTTGCCTCTGTGTTAAAATCACCCTGCAAAAGTTCTTCCATCTATTATTTCACATCTTTACTCTATCGCCTAATGGTTCTATGTTTTGTTTCAATCACCCTTACAAACAATTCATATTTTTACTTGTACATATTTGACATTGTTAATATTTGGTGAGAGATCCCTCTCAGAAGAGCAAAAGGTCAGTTCTCTCTTTGAAAGTGGTTTTGTTGTTACATGGGAACAAGCATTCTGCAACCTTTGGTTCAATTTTAGTGCTAACAAACTGGCATCGTTGCTCGGGACGAAATTGAAGATCCTCCCTGAGAAGAACAAAAAAAACACAAATGATAAAGGGTTTCTATGGGAAAACAAAGATTCTTACATTCAAAAAAGGTTGTATCATTTTCCCTAGAGACTCCACTGAAAGATTCTGGAAGGTGACTCCACTGGGGAGACTGGTGTTGAGAAAAACAAAGACGAGGAGAGGTCTCAAATATTCCTTGGATTTGAATGAAAGGTTTAGATCTAACTGTTGATGGTGAACAATGGTCAGACATCAAGAAGGTCATGTCTCTTTTCACCTGGAAAATCCATCTGCAAAGGATCCATTCTTCATAATGTTCTATGGCAGCTCCACTATCAAATGAGGTAATAAAGTTTAAGGAGTTGATTCAGTTTCTCCACCATCAAGATGACTTCTCGGGCTGCAAGGTATGTTCCTGTGAATATTGCTTCCATTCCTTGTTATCCCAATAAAATACCTCTCGCAAACATATCTTCCAAGATTCAATGATGAAAAGGGTGATGATGTTGCCATTCATTTGTTTAGATTTCATAAGCATATACATAAGTTGGGAGTGGGATGGCATGAAGATTCTTTAATGAAACTTTTCATGTTTAGTTTGGAAGGATATGCAAGGTCTTGATATGAGGGATTTCCAGCAGGGAGTTTATCCTCCTTTAAAGACTTTCATACAATATTTTATGAACATTTCGAAAGGCATTGTCCTTCTTTATTGTTACTTCAATATTGTTGCACACACGATAGAGATTTCATTGAAAATGTGAAAGATGAGTATGGTGATGATCAGTATTTGGATGAAGAGATTTTAGAGATCTTACATGAATATTCATCTCAAAAATAAAGACAAACCAATGGCCATGATATTCAAGAAAAATCCCAGTAGTTAGTATTGTCTTCCTTGACTGAAGTTGACATAGACCAAAGCTCTGTTTCAACCAGTTATATCTCTCTTCCTGAAACTGATGATGATTTGCAGCATTCTTGTCATTCTCTGTGTGATTAAGAGAGAGGTTGGGACTGTCAATCAAATCCTTCCTCATATTATTCAACTTCCAAACTATTGTTACAAGAAGAGGCCTGCCCTTCCCAATCGAACATTTCATTTTTGCAACAGCAATCTCTTGAAAGATACAATGCTTGTGTGATTGATTACACAGAAGATGATGATTCTGGAAAATCTCAGTCTTGTAGTCCCTCCACATGTTCATTTTCTGAAAATGCAAGTAAAGAGAAATCAGATTTTGAAATAATGGTTGAAGGAAGAGTGCTGCATGTTGATCGAATTCAAATTTCACCTAAAGATTTACATGAATATGTAAAGCTCTCTTTGCTTGAAGAAGATGATCAGCCTAGTGATTTGAAAGGAGATGGGTGTACTGATTTGTTTTCTAAAGAATGCAATCAGCCTATCACACTTTCTGTTAGTGAAGAAAATTTCATTGCAATCCAAGATCAAAAATATGAAAACAGAGTGGAAACAAAACATGTTGAAAATGATTGTTTGTCGTTGTGTTTTCCTTCATTTGAGTGGTTAAAAAAGAGACTTAAAGTTTTCGATCAAAAACACAAATTTGATATTATAGATAAATGTATAAATTTCCTTGGAATGGATGATGACCAAGAAGGGCAGTTATGCAATCAATCCTGGCCTTTATAAAAACCAGCAGTATGCAGTGAGGAATTGAATAGCGAAGAGAAAGATGGGGGTTCTCAAATGGATTTTTCTGTTTGTTTTTCAAATACATAATTTTTTTGCCAGAAAGAATTCTGTTTTCTTGATCATGTTGAGGAACGGAGTGGTATTTCTTTTGAAATGCATGAAAAGAATGAAGTTGTAAAATCAAAAATTTTGAATGAATATGTGGATGTCTTGGTTGAGGATTGTCATGAGCATTCTTGTTGAGGATCTTTCGAAAAACAATTTGACAATTTGCAAAGGGAGTTACTTCTCAAGCAGCTTTCGCATGGTAAGTAAATGGCAGAATTTTTTGAAGGCTGTCATGTTTTTTATGATCCAGTGGCAGAGTACATGGAGAATGTTGGCAGTGGTAATGGATGGTTATATCTCTATTGTAAAGATAAATTTATTTATTATAACCTTGTTTCATTAGGTCTTTCAGTTGTATTTTTTATCAAGCATGAAGAGAAATTTGATTCATGGGTTCATTTGCTTGATTGGCTTCATTGGAAGTCAGAAGTTACTTGACTGAGCATTGATGCTTAGTAAGTAGGGTATGTAAGTAAATACGAATAAGCTCGACATAGTGAGCATGTCATTCAACAGTTTTTGGTTTGTTTTTGGTTTTAGTTTTGATTTCAGTTTCAATTTTAAAGTTCATGCTTGCAGTTACAATTGGTTTTTAGGCTCTAGAGTATGGACAAGTGACAGGTTACAGGTTGACACGGGTTTTTTTGTAGGATGGTTTCAGTTGATGGTTCAGTTCAGAACAGGTAGAGGATTTCAGAAAAACTTGGGAGCCGCCCAATGGATTCGACACCTGGTCTACTGGGTTCTTTGCCACCTCGCAGGGAGGACAACATCCCTAATGGATCCAGCTATTAACACTATTTATTTTTGCTGAAAGTTAGTGCTATCATTAAATTGCTTTTAAGATATATGGGTGATCAGTTGGTTTTCAAATTCTTTCCACTAAGAAATTTATAAAAAAATTCCCAGCTCTGCAAGAAGAAAAGGGTTAAAGGTTTTGAGCAAAAAGAAAAGAATTTTATGAATTAAAGGATTTTCTTCATTTTTGAATAAAAATAAAACATGGGTTTTAATGTAAAATTTGTGGGGATTTTTACAAAATCAAAAGTTTTCACACAAGACCACTCAACACCAAGAGCCTATGGTCACATGGGCCCACGCTTTCAACACATCGACATACACACCAAGCAAATCTTTCCATCAAAGTCCAAGTGTCGAGCTCTCCAAGACTAATACACACATTGTTCCTTGGTATAGTTTAAAATGATTGGTGTTTATAAACAATTTACAGGTAAGTGTTCCCTTGCATGTGGGATAATTCCCTCATCAAAAGGAAGAAAAATATAAAAGCATGAGAATTCTTTGCATCAACACATATTGGTGGAGAGAATATAATTAGTTATATGTGGAGATTAATTAAAGTAAAATTTCTGCAATAAATAAATTGAAGAAATTAACACTAAATAATATTTTCATTTGTGGAGACGGAGCAATTGATAATGTCATTAGTTGAAGATACAAAGTTTGGTGGGGGATGCACCAAATAGTTCATGCACTTCCAGTTTGAGTGGTTTATACAAATATAATGCTTGGCATACCGAGAAACAAGATGAAGGATGTTGAATTTTTTATGTTGATTGAGATTGATTATATTTTAGCATGTGCACAGAGTAAGCAACTCTATCCGGCATGCAACGACTAGCAATTACAATTGAACTTAAGAATTTTGTTAATGCATACATTTTCCGGTCACAAGAGAACATCTGCAGGCAAAACTTGTAGCAAATTTTGATTCAACAGGAAATTTAGAGCGAAAATGTTTTTGAAATATAACGAATGTCTCCATCAGAATTTTTCGGAGCGACAATGCCAACACTGTATGTTCTCTGCCGAAGGTTTATGTTTAAAATTATGAAATCAACTAGGGTTAGCGGTTGAGATAAATGCCTGAAATCATCCAACGGTTCACATTTATTTCTCTACAGGAACAAGTATGGGTTAATTAAAATTTCATATTTGCAAAAGGATGTTAAACAATGGATGGGATGGACGGTCAAACGAGTAGGTGGAAGAGATCTGCGGCTCAGGTCAATTTCGCTATATTAACTTACACGGATAAATTAAAATTTCAAATCAGCGAAATGATGTTAAATAGTAGATAGATTTTGACAGTCAAATTAACAGGTGAGTAAAATCCACGAATAAAACAAATTTCACGTTAACAACACGCAAGGAAAAATTAAAATTTTCAATTTGCGAAATCTTTTAAAATACGGCATGTTTCAATGGTGATGATTTGACGTAGAAACAAATCCATAGAGAAGGTTAATTTCAGGAATACAACTTGCAAGGAGAAAGTAGGTTTTGAGATTAGAAAATTTTTATATAGAAAGTAGCTTGAGACACGAGCTTCCGTATCTGTGGTTTGGAAAATTGATTAACAACTCAAAATAATTTGGCTGGGTGAATGTGAAGGGAGGTTGTTCTAAAACAGTATGACCATAAAAGTGAACAAATAATGGACATATATGTAGTTGGAAAAACAACACTCACAAACATTGTACTGATTGTGGATCAAATCATCTCAATTAAGAATTAAAGCACCCAAGCATGGTTGTTTTTTTTGAAAATGACTTTTTGGGGTCAGTATATTCAATCAATTGTTTTTACCAAACCGAGACGTATTTTCCAAAATTGAGAGAGGTTTTTCTTCATAACACACCTATATACAATAACCTATCTTAGTTTTAACACAGGTGCTTTGGATTGAGAGAATCGAAGTCATCTTCAGAGAGAAAATGTTTAGATCTCAGAATGACTATTTTAGTCATCAAATTCAAAGAATGTTTTCAGCCAAATGGAGTTGAATTTCAGGTAACAGAGAGAGGATTTTTTTCATAACGGGCCTACCTTCAAAAACCTCCTTCTAGTTTTACATAGGTATCACAAGTTGGGATAATTTAAAAGATATTGACAGGGTATTTTTCCAGAAATTTATAGGTTTACTGTCTCAGTCATCAGTTTCAAAATCATATCCTGAGGATCTGGAGTTGAATCTGAAGGAACGAAGACATGGGTTTGGTTGGGAAGATGGCCAATTCCAAAAACCTTTTTTGGTTTTCACACAACAATCGCCATCTGGGATATGCAGGAGGGGCATTTTTAGCCTATTTTTTTAGTAGTACACATATTTTTTTTGTCTTATGTAAATCGTGGCAGATACGCCACATTAGAGTTTGTTAGAAGATGTTCTTCAGTTGTAACAAATTTTGATTCCTGAATGTCGGTTTTGGAAGTCCAAAAATACTATAAATGTACCTTCTGAAGAGGGATATGGTTGGAACTAATGTAACTTTGTGTTGTATGTTTCAAGAGTTTTCTAATAAAGTTGCAGAGCTAAAGTGAGTGTTTTTCACAGGGATTTATGTGTTGTTTGTGTTAAAATGTGTTACTTCCTTCCTCATGTGAATGTTTTCCAGTTTATCTCCCCCATTATGTTTTCTTTCATGTCTGAAATAAGTGTATAACAGTTTGGAGTTCATATATACTATGCTTCGTCTATTGTTTCAGATATCCACTAAAGATTTCTTCTAAAGTTAATACAGAATTCATTCTTTAATGCTCTGTGTTAATGGTTTGTTCTTTCTCTTCCTTTTCCACCATAAAATTATAAATTGACTATGACCGAATGGCTATCTTTCCTCTGTGTTAAAATCACCCTATAAAAGTTCTGCCATCTATTATTTCACATCTTGACTCCATCGCCCAATGGTTCTATGTTATGTTTCAGCCACCCTTACAAACAATTCATATTTTTACTTGTACATATATGCCACTGTTAATATTTGGTGAGAGATCCCTCTCGGAAGAGTGGAAGGCTAGTTCTCTCTTCGAAAGTGGTTCTGTTGTTACCTGGGAACGAGCCTTCTGCAACCTTTGCTTCAATTCTAGTGCTAACAAGCTAGCGCCATTGTCAAGGATGAAATTAAATTTCCTCCCAGGGAAGAACGACATAAACACAAATGATAAGCAGTTTCTGTGGGAAATCAAAGATTCTTACATATGAAAAAGGTTGTATCATTTTCCCTGGAAACTCCACTGAAATATTATGAAGGTGACTCCACTGGGGAGACCGGTGGTCAGAAAGATAGAGATGAGGAGAGGTCTCAAATATTCCCTGGATTTGAATGAAAGGTATAGATATGGCTATTGATGGTGAAAAATGGTCAGACATCAAGAAGGTCATGTCTCTTTTCACTTGGCGACTCCATCTGCGAAGGATTCATTCTTCATAATGTTCTATGGCAGCTCCACTATCAAATGGGGTTGCAAAGTTTGAGGAGATGATTCAGTTTCTCTACCATCAAGATGACTTCTCGGGCTGTAAGGTATGCTCCTATGAATCTTTCTTCCATTCCTGTCTATCCCAATAAAATACCTCTGGTAAATTGGCAAACATATCTTCCAAGATTCAATGATGAAAAGGGTGATGATGCTGCCATTCATTTGTTTAGATTTCATAAGCATATACATAAGCTGGGAGTGGGATGGCATGAATATTCTTTAATGAAATCATTCATGTTTAGTTTGGAAGGATATGCACGGTCTTGGCATGAAGGATTTCCAGCGGGGAGTTTATCCTCCCTTAAAGACTTTCATATATTATTTCATGAACATTTCAAAAGGCATTATCCTTATTTGTTGTTACTTCAAGATTGTTGCACAAACAATAGATATTTCATTGAAAATGTGAAAGATGAGTGTGGTGATGATCAATATTTGGATGAAGAGGTTTTAGAGATCTTACATGAATATTCATCTCAAAAATAAAGAGAAACCAATGGCCATGACATTCAAGAAAACTTCCAGCAGTCAGTATTGTCTTCCTTGACTGAAGTTGACATAGACCAAAGCTCTGCTTCAACCAGTTATATCTATCTTCCTGAAACTGATGATGATTTGTAGCATTCTTGTCATTCTCTGTGTGACCAAGAGAGAGGTTGGGACTATCAATTAAATCCTTCCTCATATTATTCAACTTCCAAACTTTTGTTACAAGGAGAGGCCTCCCCTTCCCAATCAGAAAGTTTCTTTTTGCAACATCAATATCTTAAAAGATATAATGTTTGTGTGATTGATTACACAGAAGATGATGATTTTGGAAAATCTCAGTCTTGTAGTCCCTTCACATGTTCATTTTCTTAAAATGAAAGTAAAGAGAAATTAGATTTTAAAATAATGGTTGAAGGAATACTGCTGCATGTTGATCAAATTCAAATTTCACCTAAAGATTTACATGGATATGTAAAGCTCTCTTTGCTTGAAGAACATGATCAGCCTAGTGATTTGAAAGGAGATGGGTGTACTGATTTGTTTTCTGAAGAATGCAATCAACATGTCACAGTTTCTGTTAGTGAATAAAATTTCATTGCAATCCAAGATCAAAAGTATTAAAACGGAGTGGAAACTAAACATGTTGAAAATTACTATTTGCCGTTGTCTTTTCCTTCGTTTAAGCGGTTAAAAAAGAGACTTAAAGTTTTCGATCAAAAACACAAATTTGATATCGTAGATGAATGTATAAATTTCCTTGGAATGGATGATGAGCGAGAAGGGAAGTTATGCAATCAATGCCAACCTTTAGAAAAACCAGCAGTATGCAATGAAGAATTGAATAATGAAGAGGAAGATGAGGGTTCTCAAATGGATGTTTCTATTTGTTTTTCAAATTCAAATTTTTTTTGCTGGAAAGAAGTCTGTTTGCTTGATCATGTCGAGGAATGGAGTGATATTTCTTATGAAACGCATGAAAAGAATGAAGTTTTAAAATAAAAAAATTTGAATTAATATGTGGATGTCTTGGGTTGAGGATTGTCATGAGCATTCTTGTCGAGGATCTTTCGAAAAACAATTTGACAATTTACAAAGGGAGTTACTTCTTGAGCAGCTTTCGCGTGGTAAGCAAATGACAGAATTTTTTGAAGGTTGTCATGTTTTTTACGATTCAGTGGCAGAGTACATGGAGAATCTTGGGAGTGGTAATGGCTGGTTATATCTCTAGTGTAAAGATAAATTTCTTTATTATAACCTTGTGTCATTAGGTATTTCAGTTCTGTTCTTTATCAAGCATGAAGATAAAGTTGGTTTATAAGTTCATTTTCTTGACTGGCTTTATTGGAAGTCAGAAGTTACTTGAATGAGCATTGATGCTAAGTAAGTAGGGTAGGTAAGTAAATACGAATAAGCTCGACATTGTGAGCATGTCATTTAGCAGTTTTTAGTTTGTTTTTGGTTTCAATTTCAATTTTAAAGTTTAGGATTGCAGTTACAGTTGGTTTCCAGCCTCTAGAGTATGGAAAGGTGACAGGTTATAGATTGATAGGGATTTCTTTGTAGGATGGTTTCAGTTCATAGTTCAGTTTAGAATAGGTAGAGGATTTCAGAAAAATTTGGGATCTGCCCAATGGATTCGGCACCTGGTTTATGGGGTTCTTTGCTACCTCATAGGGAGGATAGCATCCCTAGTGGAGCCAGTTGTTAGCACTATTTATTTATGTTGAAAGTTAGTGCTATCATTAAATTGATTTTAAGATATATGGGTGATGGGGTGGTTTTCAAATTCTTCTCGCTAAGAAATTTATAAAAAAATTCCCAGCTCTGCAAGAAGAAAAAGGTTAAAGGTTTTGAGCAAAAAGAAAAGAATTTTATGAATTAAAGGATTTTCTTCATTACTGAATAAAAATAAAACATGGGTTTTAATGTAAAATTGGCAGGGATTTTTACAAATTTTTTGGCACAAGACCGCTCAACAACAAGAGCCTATGGTCACATGGGCCCATGCTTTCAACACATCAACATTCACACCAAGCAAATCTTTCTACCAAAGTCCAAGCGCCGATCTCTCCAAGACTAATACACACATTGTTCCTTGGTATAGTTTGAAATGATTGGTGTTTATAAACAATTTGCAGGTACGTGTTTCCTTGCATGTGGGATAATTCCCTCATCAAAAGGAAGAAAAATATAAAAGCATGAGAATTCTTTGAAACAACACATATTGGTGGAGAGAATATAATTAGTTATATGTGGAGAGTAATTAAAGTAAAATTTCTGCAATAAATAAATTGAATAAATTAACACTAAATGATATTTTCATTTCCAGAGATGGAGCAATTGGTAATGTCATTAGTTGAAGATGCAAAGTTTGGTATTCCTTTGAAAGCACCAAATAGTTCATGCACTTCCAGTTTGAGTGGTTTGTACAAATCTAATGCTTGGCATACCGAGAAACGAGATGAAGGATGTTGAGTTTTTTATGCTGATTGAGATTGATTATATTTTAGCATGTCAACAAAATATGGCAACTCTATCCGGCATGCAATGACCAGCAATTACAATTTAAGTTAAGAAGTTTGTTAATGCATACATTTGTCGGTCATAAGAGAACATCTACAGGAAAATTTTGTAGCAAGTTTTGACTCAACAGGAAATTTAGAGCGAAATGTTTTTTGAAATATAACGAATGTCTCCATGAGAATTTTTTTGAGCGACAATGCCAACACTGTATGTTCTTTGCCAAAGGTTTATGTTTAAAATTCTGCAAATCAATTGGGGTCAGCGGTTCAGATAAACGCCTGAAATCATCCAACGGTTCACATTTATTTCGATGCAGGAAAAAGCACGGGTTAATTAAAATTTCATATTTACGAAAGGATGTTAAACAATGGATGGGATGGACGGTCAAACCAGCAGGTGGAAGAGATATGTGGCTCAGGTCAATTTCTCTATATTAACTTGCACAGATTAATTAAAATTTCAAATCAGTGAAATGATGTTAAATGGTATATTGGTTTTGATGGCTAGATTGACAGGTGAGGAAAATCCACGTATAAAACAAATTTCGTGTTGACAACAAGCAAAAAAAAATTGAATTTTTCAATTTGCGAAATCTTTTAAAATACGACATATTTCAATGGTGATGATTTGACGTAGAAACAAATCCACCAAGAAGGTTAATTTTAGGAATACAACTTGCAAGGAGAAAGTAGGTTTTGAGATTAACAAATTTTTATATAGCAAGCAGCTTGAGACACATGCTTCTATATCCGTGGTTTGGAAAATTGATCAACAACTCATAATAATTCGACTGGGTGAATGTGAAGGGAGGTTGTTATAAAACAATATGACCATAAAAGTGAACAAATGATGGACATATATGCAGTTGGAAAAACAAATTGACAAGCATTGTACTGATTGTGGATCAAATCATCTCAATTCATAATTAAAGCTGTCGAGCATGGTTGTTTTTTATGAAAATGACTATTTTGGGTCAGTATATTCAATCAATTGTTTTCTCCAAACCGAGACATATTTTATGAAACTGAGAGAGATTTTTCTTCATAACACATGTATCTACAATAAACTATCTCATTTTTCACACAAGTGCTATGTATTGAGAGAATAGAAGTCATCTTCAGAGGGAAAATGTTCAGATATGAGAATGACTGGTTTAGTCATCAAATTCAAAGAATTGTTTCAGCCAAATGGAGTTGAATTTTAGGCAACTGAGTCATCAGTTTCAAAATCAGATCTTGAGGATCTAGAGCTGAATCAGAGGAAACAAAGACATGGGTTTTTTTTTCTCACATGGCCAATTACAAAAACCTCTTTTGGTTTTCACACAACTGTCACCATCTGGGATATGCAGGAGGGGATTTTTTAGCCTATTTTTCTAGTAGTCCACATTTTATTTTTGTCTTATGTAAATCATGGCAAATACACCACATTAGAGTTTGTTAGAATATTTTCTTCACTTGTGACAAATTTTGATTCCTGAATGCCGGTTTTGGAAGTCCAAAAAATACTATAAATGTGCCTCTTGAAGAAGGAGAAAGGGTTGGAACCAATGTAACTATCTGTTGTATGCTTTCAAGAGTTTTCTAATAAAGTTGCAGAGCCAAAGTCAGTGTTTTTCACAGGGATTCATGTGTTGTTTGTGTTACAATCTGTTACTTCCTTCCTCATGTGAATTTTTTCTAGTTTATCTCCCCCATTATGTTTTCTTTCGTGTATGAAATAAGTGTATAATAGTTTGGAATTCATGCATACTATGCTCCATTTGTTATTTCAGATATCCACTAAAGCTTTCTTCTAAAGTTAATACATAATTCATTCTTTAATGCTCTGTTTTAATGGTTTTTTATTTCTCTTCCTTTTCCACCAGACAATTATAAATTGACTATGACTAAATGGCTATCTTGCCTCAATGTTAAAATCACCTTGCAAAAGTTATACCATCTATTATTTCACATCTTGACTCCATCGCCCAATGGTTCTATGTTATGTTTCAACCACCCTGACAAACAATTCATATTTTTACTTGTACATATCTGCCATTGTTAATATTTGGTGAGAGATCCCTCTCAGAAGAGCAGAAGGCCAGTTCTCTCTTCGAAAGTGGTTATGATGTTACCTGGGAATGAGCCTTCTGCAACCTTTGGTTCAATTCCAGTGCTAACAGAACTAAAGAAAAGGTGGGAGTTAATTACTATTTATAACACTTCCTCTAATTAATATGGTTGACTCATGTATCTTTTACAATGGCTAAATTATCTCTATAAGTTTCAAAAATATATTTTGTCAAAGGCTTTGTGAATATGCCATCCAATTGATCAATCAATTTAGAATGCTCTACATGAACTTCGTCATTGTTCACAATTTCTCCTATGAAGTGATATCTCGTATCAATGTGTTTTCTATATTAGAATATTATAAACCCACTCCATACTTAGGATAAAAATAATTAACCATTTTTTCTTATTTTCCTATATTCTAGAGTAGGTAGTTAGCTGCCACTTGCACCACTTGGTCAATACTGGCCACATTTACCCACAAGTTCCTTTATAGTAATTATGGTTAAATTATGCCTAATTCATTAACTTCCCAGAATAGAAACTACGCGTTCTTTTGTTTTCTTCCTTTAGACGGCTATATCCTACTTTTCAGTGGATAAGGGAAAACTAGTCAAACTTAGAAACTTGCATCTTTTGTGACCAACTCATCCTCCATGATTTTCTCTCCATATTCCATGATTGCAATACTTTCAATCACTCATCGTCACTCACTCATGCTTTAGTCAATTCGTGAGCTCCTTGATAGATTTGAAAATTGCTTTAGTCACCTATGGGGATTTATCATATTTATTAAACCTAATTTATGAGCTAGCATGAGTTTTCTTCTAGCAAATCTATTTTCCTTTATAAGGATGTATTACCAATGCAGTAATAGATTAATTCATTTACCAAAAATAAATTATTATTCTTCATTTTTCTTGTGTTAAGTCTCATTATTCCTCTATCTATATTTCTTGTGCATACTTGTGATAAATATCTTGTAGCTAGATCTTTATCCTATGTTTCCACATGGTATTAGAGCCTCAATTTATACATGGTATGAGAGCATGAGGTTTCTTAATATATCAAGATCTACATTAGATATTTTAAATTGTCAAGTTATACAAAATCAAGGAGCAATCAATATTCTACATCAGAAGGCATCGAACATCCTATCCCTCTCTGAATAAGAGTTTGAAATGAGCTTGCAAGTATTTCTACTAGTTTATATTTGTGCAGGTTGTAGAGAGCATCTGCAGAAGAGGAACAACAACTAAGAATGGATTCCTCTTGAGCTATGATCATGACTCCCTTCAAGTATCGTGAATGGAAGGAAAGCATTGGAATTATGTTGTGCAATAAGGGACTCTATAGAGCTTCTTTGGCTTTAGAGAATGAGCTCAATTATGTTGTTGAGAAAGCTAAGTGGCATAATAAGCTGGATGAATCCTATGGATTGCTTTGTCTCTCAATTTCTCCTGATATTCTTTTTCATCTTGATGCTTTGACCACTCCAAACCAAGTATGGACCAAACTTGAGTCTCTCTTTGGAGAACAAGATGAGATAATAGTGCATAAATTGGAGAATGAGTTATTCTCATTGAGTCCAAGCAGTTTCGATTGAATTGGAGGGTTCTTCACAAAATTCAAGTTAGTTTTTCTATTGCTCAAACAATGTGGGGCTGAGAAGAAGGAAGATCAATTGATTATTTTCACCCTATCAAAATTGGGTCATGAATACTCAATTTTTGTGTCAACTTTCATATTACTAGGCTTGTTATTTCAAATTGGAAAACACCTTCTTTCAGTACATTCTTTTATTCACTTACAAAAGAGCGGTGTAATTTTTAGGGGTGAAATTTTGGCAATTGGTTATTTTTTGGGTTTTTTTTAAATAAATTTGTTTTTTAGTCTCTAATATCTCCTATATTTACATAAAATATGTTTTTTTATCATAATCTTCGCCAAAATTTACACATTTTATTTTTAATTGTATGTTTCATATTTAATATTCACCTACCTATCTATAAACATGTTTTTTCCAATCCAAAACAATCGCCTAGAATACTAAACTTAAGTATAATATTAGAATCCTTAAAAAATACCTTGCAAAAAAGCAAGACAAATAGATCCAAATGGGAGCACTTAAAATATCCAAGGGAAAGGATTATTCTCTTATAGTTCAAGGAATTAAGAATTAAAATCCAAAAGAGAAGCAAACAGTCAAAGAGAAGAGGCCAAAGTCAAATAATGAAGATGAAGGATCAAAACCTACTGACGAAGGTTCGAAGAAAGTTAAAAAGAAATGGATCTCCTCCAAGTGTTCTTATGGCACAAAATGTTTTCATTATAAAAATAAATGTTTCAAGAATAATATGGACATCATGTCTTAGTTGTTTTAGAAGCATAACATTGATGTACCAGATGAACTAGAGAAGCATGTTTAATCCTCAGAACATTGTCACGGTGTGCAGTCCCAAGGTAATATCAATTCTTCCTTGAGTGCCAAAAGAAAAAAATTTCCTCAAATATATGATATAGATTCATTTTATGATATATAAAATCATACATTTTAGTGTCTCTCTTGGATAAATCACCTATCAGTCCACTAGATCCATCTCCCAATACTGGTGTTTTTCTAGTAGATCCTTACTTGTCTTTAACCGATTCTTTCTCACTCCATTCAAATGATTATGAATATGATTTAGAATCAAGTTTGAAATATGGTATGCAAGTTATGACATCATCCATTCCATTTACCCATCCTTCAAATACTCCCAGGATTAAACAAACCCCAAGTTCACTAGTTGATTTGTTGTTAGATTCATATGTAGTGTTACTTATTTATGTTGGTTTCAAGTCTTGTCTATTTCTCACTGGTTGGTTATTTATGGAATTATTCATCCTTAGAATTATTTTACACAAGATTTGATCTAATCTAAACATCTATGGTTTGTATTTCAAATCCATCTATCATTCATATTTACACATTCATCGGTTTTATCCCGTTGCTCAATCTTTTCCTACTATGCCCCCATATCCTCATAAAGGAACTATACCTTTGGTATTTGTTTCTCCATGTGATAATTTTTATGATATTTCAAAGTCATTTCAGCCTCATCTCAAAATTGGAAAGGTGCTAGAGCAATTTGAAAGGAAGATACATGGTCCATTTCACCATTTTGCAGCTATACAAGGAACTAATTGTATTGATTTTTTTACTTTTTGGGAAAGAATATGCACATATATATTTTTATTTCCATATTGTGTTTTCATATAATAGTATGTTAACAACAAGAATCGTTCATATAATACTCTTCTTTCATCGTATTATGAACTACAAGGAGTCTCTCCTCTTCTTTCTTGTAGATACTACACTCTAGCACATGATCATGGAGTTCACAACTTCTTCATCAAGTTCTTCAACCATAAGCAATTCATTCAGCTCATGTAAGTGAAGAAAATACATAATGAATACATGTTATTCATTGTGTGCCCTATTCTTTCTTGATGGAGGATTTACCCCATGTGGTTTTCCCTCCTTCCTCCATTTTATGGACAAAAATAATTGTAAAGGTGACCATACCCTTGTTTTTGGGTCGTATATACATCTATATTTCTAATATTATTATAGATACTCCATCATATAGTTATACATAAAGGGGGGGTGTTAGAATATCATAAAACCACTCCATACTTGGGATAAAAATAATTAATAATTTCTGGTTATTTTCATATATGCTAGACTAGGTAGTTGGCCTCTACTTGCATCACTTAGTCAATACTTTCCATATTTACCCCTGGAGTGCATTTATATTGATTCTAATTCAATTCTACCAACTTTATTGAATTCCTGAAATGGAAACTATTCCTTCCTATCTTTTAAGTATTTAGACAAATTTATCTTATTTTTCAATGGATAATGGAAAGCTAGTCAAACTTAAAAAACGACATCTTTTGCGACCAAGTCATCCCCCATGGTTTTCTCTCCAGATTCCATGATTAGTAATAATTTCCATCACTCATCATTGCTCACTCATGATTTATTCAATTCATCTACTCGTTGACACATTTGGTCAGGTATTTAGTCACCTATATGTAGAAATAATAGATCAATGCTATGAGAAATGATGCTAAGAAGAAGCACATGAAATAGGTCTTGCTACTACAAATTCTCACAAGCATACATAGGAAAAATAGAGAGAAGAAAAGAGATTGAATCACATGAATGGAGAGATGAATATTGGTGTGTATCCTTCCATTGAATAATGATGAATAATAGTGTACATAAATAGTACATCCCTCTTAGGAAAATCAACTTGTATGGAGACAACTCATAAAGCTCAAAAAGGTTGACTTACCAAAATATAGCAAACCCCCATAGGTGGCTAAAGCACTTCCCAAATCTATCGAGGACCTCACGAGTTGGAAAAAGCATGAATAATTTGTCAAGGAGATGGAAAAAACATGCTGATCCTAGAAAATGGAGGAAAACTCATGAAGGATGGGTTGGCAACAAAAGAACCTAGTTTTTTAGTTTGACTAGCGTTATCTTATCCATAGAAAAGCAAAAAAGGCAAAAAAAGCATAATAAAGCAGAATTTGCTGTAAAGTGTTGTATACTAATTTTGGATGATCAAAAGGTGGTCAATATCAACTCAAAATTAGAAACAAATCATTAATAGGATATAGATGGCATGTATTGACTTTAAGGTGCAAGTGGATGCCAACTAATTAAGCTAGTGGGTGAATAATTAATCAAATAATGATTAATTATTTTATCCTAAGTTATGAGTGAGTTTAATATATTTGAACACCCCCTATAATTTTGACTTTATGATGGTATGAAAAAAAAATATAGATGCATATAGGGCCCAGCAACAAGGCTATGGTCACCCTTTAACAATTATTATGTCCAGAAAAGTGAGGAGAGAGGCAAAACCACATGGGGAAAATCCTCCCTCAAGAAAGGACAAGGCACAAAATTTTGAAATAATATGTCTTCAACATATCCTTATCTTCACTTGAATGAGCTAAGTGAACTGCTTCTGGATGGAAGACTTGTTGAAGAAATATTGAACTCCATGATCATGCTCTAGAGTGTAGAACCTGCAAGAAGGAAGAGGAGAGACTCCTTGTATCTCATCATCTAATGAAGTAGGAAAATTATATGAATGCTTCTTGCTGCTATTAAACTCTGATATGCAAACATAATCTAAAATGGAAAATATATCTATGCATACTCCTTTCCAAAGAGTACAAAAATTAAGACAGTTTATTTCACACCCAATTCCCTGAATAGCTGCAAAATTATGATGTGAATCACATGTCAATATTCCAATATAATGTAGCACCTTTTATAGATCTAATATGATGCTGATAAAACTCTGATATATAAAAAACATTAGCATATGGAACAGAAAATACAAAGGCTTCAATGGCTCCATGAGGATATCGAGCTAGACTAAGAAAATTATGAGCAACTAGGGAAAACTAATAGGTGTAAAAATCTGAATGAAGGATGGGCATAAGATGTGAACCATAAGTATTTAGAACAGATCCAAACATATTTAATATCAATACAAATATGACTAACGTTCATGGATAACCAGCCACTGAAATATAGGAAAGAATTCAAGCCATGTAATATAAATATCAATGCATAAGATACCAATGAGGAATCAACTAGTGAAATGGGATTTGTATAGTCTTAGGATTATTCAGAGGTATGGTAGATGGTATGGATGGTGGTATGATATGTGTATAAACCTGCAAATATGCTTCTAAATCAGAATCCAAAGGATCACATATAAGCATATCAGTAGACTCATGGGAATACACCGGTAATGAGTCCTCTGTATGAAAGGAGGAAAGAATGAGATGTTCACAATATTCAAGAAGGATCTGCGTATTGACGCCAAGAACAAAGTAGGATATGCTGAATCAAATGAGATCAAGTAAGGTAAGTGGTATGAAACAAATAAATCTTGATTTGGCTAAGAAAACATCCTGGAAATCACTGGGTTATGCACCATCAATGAGAGAGTTTTGAACAAAGTGTGAAGAATCTGGCACATAGATCTCAGAATATAAGATAAAATATTTTGAGAACAATGAATGGGTTATAGGATCATCATCAATATCAATATCAGCTCCATATGTTACTTATTTTTCATCAATAGTATCACAAGAAGAAAAATCACCTTCAAGAGACACAGAAAAAGATGGCTCTTCAATATGTGTTTCTTCATTGAAGGAGGAAGCATTTGAATCAAGGAGAGTAGCAGTAACATGAACTATATGAGAAAATTATTCATAATGATCAACTTCATTAGAGAATGTAGAGGTCAAAAAATATTGAGAGAGAGAACAAGAGGAGATGTTGGGTTTGCTCCATGCTTCATCTTCTAAAATTTTCTACAAACCAAAAGCTTTGTCCAAAATTTTCCAAAGCTTGTAACGTCCCCGACCCTCCGACCGGAAAAGAGGGCACTACCATAGCATTAAACATATGGGATAACCACCCCATGAATATGAACATACCTAAAAATTCAATAAAATGCTTTGAACTAGAACATGCACAGATACATAATTATTTATCATACAACGGAAGAAAACATACGTTCATTCTAGAATTCAACATGTTCATCATCATTCATTAAAAAATTAATATAAATGTAGAGACAAAATGGTCAAGAATACTTATCTTATAGAGAACTCGTCCCACAACTAGCTATGTCGCTGCAACGTTCCAGCCAACCATAATCCAGTGTGCTCCTTAATCTCTCAGTGGCGCTGCCACCCCCAAGTTGGGCATGATCCCCCAAGGAATAAGGAATAAGTAGGCTTACACATAGCCAAGGATACACAAAACATCAAAGCCAACATAGTTGGGTTTCTCAGGCCAACAACGGATCAGCCAAGCCAACACAGTTGGGTTTATCAGGCCCTCAAGGAGCTGGAAAACATTGAATGCTAAGCTGATGAGCTCATTGAAGAGCTAAGGACACCTACACCAGAACTAGCCTGAATTATAGGACACCCACACACACCCAACACAAGGAAATCAATCCCTTCTCTACTACACAGTCCCTCAGGCCCTGACCTCCCTTCCAGTGCTATTCATGGGTTATGGAGAAGAAAGCCAACCCTCTAGATCTGTCTTTGTGGTTCCCAAACACACCAAGTTTGTCAAGCAAACCAAGCCCTCATCCCCACTCCAATCCATTCTGAAGACCAACCACTACCTGCATGCAACAAAACAAGCAATTCACAGCTTTATGAGAAAACAGAGGAACACAGGGTGACAACCCAATAATGGTGAACATAGCTCAGGCCAGGAAAAGCAATTTAGAGTTGTTCTTGGCCCTCGCATGGCCAAAACAACTTAGTAGCAACCCAAAAGGTAATTGCACCCATAGCAAATGAAAAAAATGGGGAAAACAACAACCCCTATCTCAATAATGAAGCAACGGGACAATTACATGGCCCAAAAATGGAAGAGGAATCAGAATCTCAACCTAGGATGGTACCAGGATGGAAGAGGAATCAGAATGCTATGTGGGAGCTGGAGGATGGAACCATGTTGTCTCCAAGTCATTGGAAATCCTGTGATAAACTCTAGGGAAATAACTTCCCATTTCCATTCTAGAATTGGAAAAGGCTGCAACAAACCTGCTGGGTGTTGATGCTCAACCTTTACTTGTTGACATTTCATGCACCTTGAGATGTATTCAGCCATATCCTTTTTCATTCTTGGACAAAAGTACTGCTTTCTGGCAGTAGCAATCGTCTTCTGGTATCCTGGGTTACCAGAATACGGAGCTAGATGGATCTCATCCATAACAACCCTCCTCAAATATGCTACACTTGGAATATAAATTCTACCTTTATAAGTAAGGAGTCCATCTTCTTCCAATTTATATTCCGCATACCTCTTCTCAAGACTTTCCTGCTGCAATTTATCTTTTACCAACTCATACACTTCATCTCCAGTAGTATGATAAACAATCTGCTACCTCAAATCTGATTGGAAAATACTAAGGGATGCCAAATGCATTTCCTACACCTTCCTGCTGAGTGCATTAGCTACCTTATTATCTTTTCACCTTATGTGCTTGATTTCAAAATCAAACTCACATAAAAAATCCATCCATCTCGCTTGCCTAGCATTCAGAGTAGGTTGATCAAATAGATACTTCAGACCCCAATGGTCTGTCCTTAGTTCAAATCTTCTACCCATCAAGTAATGCCTCCACATATTAAGAGCATGTACTATGGCTACAAACTCTAGATCATGAGTGGCATAGTTCTTCTCATGCTCCTTCAGCTTTCTCGACTCATAACATATCACGTGATTGTCCTGCATAAGGACTCCTCCAAGCCCTTGTCCACATGCATCGGTACATACCACAAAATATTTCTCTAGATCTCCAACTTTCAATACTGGTGCACTGGTGAGAATATTCTTGAACTGCTGGAAGCTTTCTTCACACCTCGATGTCCATTCAAACTTTATCCCCTTCTTTTGCAAAGAAGTGATGGCATGTGCAACTTTGGAGAATCCCTCAATGAATCTCCTATAGTATCCTGCAAGCCCCATAAAAGATCTTACATCTGTCACATTTCTTGGAGTAGGCCAATTCATAATTGATTCAATCTTTTTAGGGTCCACAGATATACCCTCTTCTAAGACAATGTGACACAAATACTGAATTCAATCTCTATAGAAGTTACACTTACTCAGCTTTGGATACAACTGATTCTCCCTGAGCAATTGCAATGTCAACCTCAAATGCTCTTCATGTTCTTCCTTGTTCTTAGAATAAACAAGAATGTCATTAAGGAAAACAAGAACAAACTTGTTCAAATACCTACTGAAGACACTATTCATAATGCACATGAATGTAGCTGGTGCATTTGTGAGGCCAAATGGTATCACTATAAACTCATAATGTCCATACCTTGTTTTGAAGGCTGTCTTATGAATGTCTTCATCCTTGATTCTCACCTAATGGTAACCAGACCTCAAGTCAATCTTGGAAAATACCCTTGCTCCCCTCATTTGATCAAAGAGGTCATCAATCCTAGGCAAAGGATATTTATTCTTCCCAATAACCTTGTTCAATTGTCTGTAATAAATACACAATCCAAGTGTACCATCTTTCTTCTTTACAAATAGAACTAGTGCTCCCCAAGGAGACACACTCGGTCGGATATACTTCTTTTCCAACAACTCTTGCATTTGCATCTTCAACTCTAGCATCTCTGGTGTACTCATCCTGTAGGGTGTCTTGGACATTGGTGCTGCTCCTGGCACAATTTCAATTGTGAAATCAATGTCCCTCTTTGGAGGAAGCCCTAGAATATCATCAGGAAACACATCCTTGAATTCCCGTAACACCTGATAGTCCTCCAACCTAGGAGTTTCATCCCCTGTTTCCTCCAAAATATGAGCTGCATATAATTGGAAACCTTTCCTATAGAACTTCTTCAACTGCATTGCTGAAACCTGCCGTAATGAAATCACCTTTGGGATAGCTTTCACAACTTCTAGGTTCCCTTCTTCATCTATGCATTCAAAATTCTTATTGTAATAGTCAAGCTTCACCCTGTGAACTTCTAACCAATCCATTCCAATGAGAACATCATAGGAACCAAGCGATAGAACATTTAGATATACACAAGTGACCAATCCATTCATGACCAATGGAAATTTCTCTACCACTTCACTAACCTTTCTCTTAGTTCCAGTGGCTAGCTGAACTAAACAAGGTTTTCTATGCTTTATTTTCTTAAAAGCACAAATCTCCACTACTCTAGGAGTAATGTAACTATGAGTAGAACCAGGGTCAATCAAAATAGAAATAGATTGCTCAACAATCTTACCTGCAATTTCAACCATAGTTGACTGGTGATCTTCCTGGCGGTCCTCCAGTGCTGCATAAATCCTAGGGACTGCCCTTGCTACTTGACCCAATGTTTCTACTTCTTGAATGTTGTAAGCTGGCCGTGCACTCTCATTTTTGAGTGGACAATATCTGCATAGGTGGGGTCCTTCACATTTCCAATGTTTGAGTGATCCTTTATTCTGTTGTGGATCTTTAGGCTTTTATCCTGTCACTCCAACCGGCTTACTCGCAGCTTGGGATGGATGCTTCTGCTGATTCCTGAAGCTAGAAGGTTTGAAACCTTTCTTTCTTTGGTCAAACTTCTCATTATTCTTGTCCTTCCATGCCTTATGGTAATCAGGTTTACCTTTGATTTGCTCATAACAATACTTAGCCTTCCTTATTGCTTCTTCAAGAGTTAAAGGTTCATAAAAATCAATTCTATCTTTGTAAGATTGAGGTAATCCACTCATAAAATGTTGGACCTTCACTTTTTCATCTCTGATGTACTGGACATACCTCAACAGCTCCAAAAACTTATTTGCATACTCTTCCATGGTCTGCTGTCCCAATTTCAGCTCATGGAACTCCTTAATCTTGTCATCATAGTATCTATCAGAGAGGTATTTTTGCTTCAAATACTTCTTGAACTATTTCCACTTCAGTCTCCTTTCGCTGATCCTCTTTACTTGCTTGAAGTGTTCCCACCAAATGGATGCTCTTCCATTCAGATTGAATATGGAAACTCTTTCCTTCATGTTTCCCAAATAATCCTGAACTTGAAAGTACTTCTTTATCCCAAGAATCCAAGCTTCAGCCTCTTGTTCAGTCTTTGCTTCATCGTCAAAAGTAGGATGTTTGGCCTTCTTGAATTCATCCCGAGAGCAATCCCTATGGTGTCTCCTTCTTTTCCTTTTATGAGAAGATGAACTTGAATCCCCACTAGATTCTTCAGAGTCAGATGATCCACTAGAAGTCCTTCTCCTTCTCCTAGTACTTCTCTTACTACCTTCTCGTCTTGCTATACCTCGCCCAGAGTCTATATTTCTTTGCAAGTATGTCAAGCTCTGCAACATAGCAACATTCAATTGATGCTACTCCTCCTGGGCTTTAATCAAGCTTCTCATGGTGGCTGCAACATTTGACGGTGTCTCTTGGAATATCCTTCCATTAGACTCTATGTCATCATTTCCATTATGGAAATTTTCTTCCATGGAATCTCATGCATGCTCGTAAGAATCCCGAGCATCATATCCGTCATGGGTTCTCATAACTGAACCACCACTTACTTACCAAACTGCACCACCTGGAATACTTCCCTTGAAGGTGTCTATGATTCTACAAACATGTTAGTAACACAACTGTTAGATGCATAACATTTATATAATTCAAAATTACTTACCTTTACCTGGTAGAAATCATAAAATAACAATTTTTCCCAAACACAAAATTTTCTCCCTTTTCAGCCCTCTAATCCACTGATGCTCTGCCGAACAATTCATTAAAAAACAATTGAAATTCGCTGAGAAATCCCTCTAGAAAAAATCAAAATTTCCTTTTTCCCATTCAGACCTCTTCCCAACTAAAATTCTAACACTTCGGCGGTCAAAACAACTAGTTTTCTCTGATGCTCATCAACGGTATGATTGTCTATTTTTCTCCAGCGTGTCAGATCCATAGTTGTCTAAGCTTCCGAACTACTATCAGAAATGCCAAGGACTGTTTTATATTGGTGATCGGAACTATTATCCAGTACAGAATTGGCAAGGATACTATCTCCCATAACATTGTATCGACAGTTGGAAGCACTATGCATTGGGTGGATAGTTCTGTAGGTAGCCGCAACGGTGGGAAACAAACTGAATATGCGTTTCGTGGACCATAAAACTCATTGATGGTCTCATAAACTATTTTCCTTTGATGTATCAATGATCAGATCCACTAATCCTCTCCGTCATATCAGTGATTCAAACAACAAACTCTTTCCACTGCATTGGCGACCGGAGCACTATCAGCAGTTGAAGACTCTAATCGTCTAAGTGATAGACCAACTGATAGCCACAACGGTGGACTCCCAAACAACTAACTTCTTCCAATGCATTGGAATTCTGTTCAACTAATCTCTCCCAACATGTCGGCGGTCCAAACCACTAACTTTTCCGACGTATCGGCTCCATCACCTATTTTCCACCAATGTTTCAGCGGTCGGATCTTCTAAATTTTTTCGACGACGTTCATCGGCAATCTCTTCAACTAAAATTTTCTGAATTTTTCTGTACTTAGAATTTTTTTGGAAAATTTCCTTATCTCCTTCCTTTCGCCGATGTATCGACATCCTCATCATCTATTGGTCGGTGATCCCATCTTCTATTTTTCTCCAATGTTTGCCACCACATCGGCTGCTTCATCATCTAATTCTCATCGACGTTTCGGCGGTCTTCAAGGGATCTCTGATGATGTTTCGGCGGTTCCATCCACTAAATTTCACCGACGATTTCCATACTTAGAGAATTTTTGAAAATTTTTCCTCTTTCTCCTCCGCATCCATGCCCTTATCGTCTATCTTCCACCGATGTATCGGCTACATCATCATCTAATTTTTGGTGATATTTAACTTAAGCTGAGCTGACGTATTGGCGTTTCCTAGTCTATCTTCCGCCGTTGTGTCAGCTATCCCGTCAGCTAATTTTTGCTGCCACTGGGGTCTATAACAGAGGTTTATCCGTCTAATTTTTTCGATAATCTGATGGCCTAACACTTAGAAAAATTTCATGAATTCTTTACTATTCCCCCCCCCCCGAATCGGGTGGCCTTCCGACTATGCTTTCCGATGCATAGGAGGAGCTTCCCGCTTAGTCCTCCGATGGTCCGACAAGCTCGACACTTAAAAAAAAAAATTCAATCGAAATTTTCTGTCATTCATATTTCTTCTGGGTAGATGGCAACCTACCTCTACTAACTGGTTTCTCATGGCCCTCTAAGGCCCAATGCTACAATGATGGCTCTGTCACTGCCTTTTCGCGGCCCATTCAGGCCCATGCTGCAACATGCACTCTGATACCATAATGTAACGTCCCCAACCCTCTGACCGGCGAAGAGGATGCTACCATAGCATTAAACATTCGAGCTAACCGCCCCATGAACATGAACATACCTAAAAATTCAATAAAATGCTTTGAACTAGAACATGCACAGATACATAATTATTTATCATATAGTGGAAACAAACATACATTCATTCTAGCATTCAACATGTTCATCATCATTCATTAAACAATAAATATAAATGCAGAGACAAAATGGTCAAGAATACTTATCTTATAAAGAACTCATCCCAAAACCATCAACGTCGCTACAACGTTCCACTCAACCATAGGCCAGTGTGCTCCTTAATCTCTCAGCAGCACTGCCAACCCCGAGCTGGGCATGATCCCCCAAGGAATAAGGAACAAGTAGCCTTACACATAGCCAAGGATACACAAAACATCCAAGCCAACACAGTTGGGTTTTTCAGGCCAACAACAGATCAACCAAGCCAACACAATTGGGTTTATCAGGCCCTAAAGGAGTTGGGAAAGGATGAATGCTAAGATAGTGAGCTCATTGAATAGCTAAGGACACCTACACCAGAACTATATCGACTTCTAAGACACCCCCACACACCCAACATAACGAAATCGGTCCCTTCTCTGCTACACAGTCCCTCAGGCCATGACCTCCCTTCCAGTGCTATTTAGGGGTTGTGGAGAAGAAAGCCAACCCTCTAGCTCTATATTTGTGTTTCCAAAACACACTAGGTTTATCAAGCAAACCAAGCCTTCATCCCCACTCCAATCCAGTCCGAAGACCAACCACTACCTACATGCAACAAAACAAGTGATTGACAGCTGTATGAGAAAACAAAGGAACACAGGGTGACAACCCAACAATGGTGAACGCAAATTAGGTCAAGAAAAGTGATTCAGAGTTGTTCTTGGCCCTAACATGGCCAAAAAAACTCAGCATCAATCCAAAAGGTAATTGCATCCATAGAAAATGAACAACGTGGGGAAAACAACAGCCCTTGTCTCAATAATGAAGCAACGAGACAATTACACAACCCAAAAATGGAAGAGGAATCAGACTCTCAACCTGTGCCTGAGAAAACACACCCACAAACCACCAAAAATGGTATGGAAAACACACCCCTAGCCCCAAATCATGAATGCTCCACCATAAGGAAAAACATAGGTAACAGAGAGACAGCTCGCCAACTCGTTGCATGAGCCAAACGACCCACATTCCCAGTTCATTGCGTGAAGGAAAAAAAACTAGGAAGAATCCTCTACATCTAGATGAAGAGGGAATGCCTCTCTGCGTGAAGATGGGACAAAACAATGGATAGAGTGGGAGAGTCCACGAATCCCTTGCCCACGTGAAGTGGTGGAGTCTGCTGGTGGAATTTGTGTGTGGGCTAACCTGCCACCCACCACAACCCAACAATAACTGCCCCCAACTAAGAGTAGAAGCATTTAATGGGTGTTTGATACCTGGCTTTTCCCCATAGGTTCAAAGTTTAACAATTCCCCCCCTTACCCTTGGGAAAATCATGCCCTTTTCGATATGGTTGCATTGACATAGCTGGTTGGGGTTCATTTAATTAAAAATGCATATTTACATGATACCAAAACTATTATATGCCGTATATCACAATATACCATCCGCAACGATTCCAATCGCTGAACATAACAAAACCAAATCAATGGTGGGGCTTTTTCCTTTAGCTCCACACCATGATTAATTACAATATATATATATATATATATATATATATATATATATATANTTGATGTTCTCTAGGAGATACTCTCTACAACCTACAAAACAAAACTAGGAGAAAATTTGTAAGCTAGACAAGCTCTTCTTTAGAGAGGGATAGGAAACTGGATGCGCTCCTCAACTCTGTAGAACTTGATCAACCTTGGTTCTCTGATACCATGTAGAAGATGGAAAGGTTGTGACCCATGTAGCTCTGATACCATGTAGAAATAATATATCAATGCTATGAACAATGATGCTAAGAAGAAGCACATGAAATAGATCTTGCTACTAATAATTCTCACAAGCATACACAGGAAAAATAGAGAGAAGAAAAGAGACTGAATCACATGAATGAAGAGATGAATATTGGTGTGTATTCTTCCATTGAATAATGATGAATAATAGTGTACATAAATAGTACATCCCTCATAAAAAAATTGAGTTGTATGGAGACAACTCATAAAGCTCAAAATGGATGACTTACCAAAATATAGAAAACCCCCATATGTGGCTAAAGCACTTCCCAAATCTATCAAGGACCTCATGAGTTGGAAAAAGCATGAGTGAGTTGTCACAGGAGATGGAAAAGACATGTTAATCCTAGAAAATGGAGGAAAAGTCATGAAGGATGGGTTGGCAACAAAAACACCCAGTTTCCTAGTTTGACTAGCTTTACCTTATCCATAGAAAAGCAGAAAAAGTAGAATCTGTTGTAAAGTGTTGTATACTCATTTTGGATGGTCAAAAGGTGGTCAGGATCAACCCAAAATTAGAAATAAATCATTCCTAGGATATAGATGGCATGTATTAACTTTAAGGTGCAAGTGGATGCCAACTAATTAAGCTAGTGGGTGAATAATTAATCAAATAATGATTAATTATTTCATCATAAGTTATGAGTGGGTTTAATATATTACAACACTATGGGGATTTAACATGTTTAGTATTCCTGATTTATGAGCTAGCATGAGTTATCTTCTAGCAACTCTATTTTTGTTTATAAGGATGTATTACAAATGTAATAATTAATTATTATTCTTCAATTCTCTTGTGTTTGGTCTCATTATTCCCCTGTCTATTTTTATTTTGCATACTTGTAAGAAATATATTGTAGCTAAATATTTATCTTGTGTTTCCATGTGGTATTAGAGCCTCAATTTATTGTAATATCCCTAAAATATTAAAACTAAAAAAAAATTGTAGGCTAATAAGATACTACAATCCAATGACACTGTTTAAACTTCTGTGGAATAATACATGGTTGTGTACTGAACCTAAGTGTCGTAAGTTGTTTTTCTCTCAACTTTTTTTCAAGTCAGATGATGATGTGTTTATGTGATGTTGTTTATATTATTTGTGCTGGTTTGTTTGGTTATTCTGTATGTCTACTAAATGCGGACATTTTATCGATGCTTGTTAGTTTACATTTAACTTCTTATTTATATGTCTTAATTTTCATTTATGGTTTTATTCATTAAAAGGGTTGACTTTCCTTTGTATGTCAAGGGGTGGAGTGGCAGGGTTTATCCCTTGAGGTTCCACTCGAAGAGGTAAGGATTCCAACTTCTTTAAGGGGCTTACTTAGTTCAATGTGAACTAATGCAAGTTCGTACTTTTGTGCAGGTTATTCTGGTGGTGAATTATGTCTATGACCGTGGAAATTAATTACATCCTACGGCACTACATCTATACTACACTATCATGTTCAAGCTGGTGAAGGGAGGACTAAATTCCTATGCCTAACTGTGCCTAAGTCTTACATTTATGCAAGATTGATTTATATGTAAAGTTATAAGCTTTATGGTAGACATTTTTTATGTTTAAGGTTTTAAAGCCTTATCCACCTTGATATATATGTTTTGTAAACTTTATGGTATAAGGCATAGGATTTATGGAATGGTCCATATTCCATTGAAAACCTTGTAAGAAGTGCTTTGGAAAACTATAGAGTAAAAGCATTTGGTTTATGGCATATTTCATATCCCATATAACTTTGTTTTAACGTGGAATTTGAGGGTTTTGCTATGGGTTTAATGTTGGGGTGGTGAACTATGGAACTTCGTCATGAACGAAACTATAGATCTGAGGGTTTTGATTTCATGTATAGTGGAGGACAGGGTGGTGACTTAAATGCTTCTAGGGAAGAGTGGTCATTTGGGCTCAAGCATTGGTTAGGGTCGATATGTGTTTCATTTGGTCTCTCTCGATTTTGTTTGTATGGTCTCAAACTTTTGGAAGCTATGTTGCACAATGAAACAACCTTCCCGCTCTCTCAAGGTAAACCTATAATGAGGGTCGACACCTTCTCTTGTTTTCAATTTGATTTAGTTTGGTATCCTTCATACTTCTCATGGTGTTTTGTGTGTCCTTGTGCAAGTACAGAGCACGACTCTATGGTTGCTTCGATGGTGTCTCCTTAGGTGACCTGCACAACCTCTTTGTGGGTAAGCCCCAAACAATGCAAAGGCCCTTACCTCTCAATTTTTCTTTTTGGCAGATATTTGATACCTGGGTTCAAAGAAGTATCCTTGTTTATTTTTGGTTGGGTTTGATAGTTGGTTTGGGAATCCAATGGATGCAGCTATGTTAGTCTTTTCCATGGTAGTTGTCATATGTAAAGGGTTTTGGGAAAATAATTTGACTATCCAGAGATGGTTCGGCTTCGTGTATCAATTCCGTCATGTTGCAACGTTTGGTAATGTATTTGGTTTGAAGTTTAATGGAAAACTCTACGTTTAAACTTAATGGTGCGTATGTTGGCTTACAGTGCCATTTCTTGCAACGGTACCGTGGATATCATGACTATGTATTTTATATATTCTATGCATTGCATGTTTATCATGGTAATGCATTGGTGTAGGAGTTAATAAATATCGTGTTTGGGGTTTCACCTTATGGTCGTGAGCTTGGAATCTCGGCTCGGCCATTAGGTGGATATGCAGCTTGTAAATTAAGTGTTTTATGTTTATTAACAATGTGAATATATAATGTAACTTAGATTTGCTTAAACTGTCGGTTTATACTTGAAGTTATTATGGGAATTCTAAGAGGCGAAACCCTTAATGTGCATGTCGTAGTGTTTATGTTTTGTGTTAGCAGTGGTTCCTATAGGATTCGATCATGGGCTGATTTCATGAAATATGTTTTTGGTTTGGGTTGGGAATTCCATAAGATTCGATCCTCAATGCATTTAGTTTAATTATTTGATGATAAATAGAATGACACTATCTTTAATAATTTTGTTTATATAAATGGTGAGTTTGGTTCTCTGTTTATTTGGTTGATAAGTTTGTATAAAATTTGGCCTACAACAAAACCTTCACAGATTTCAATTGTTGTGCTTTGTAAAACTTATCATCATTTATGTTTATCTTTAGCATGGATTTAATTTTTACTTTGAAGGTTGTAAATCACGCTTACTATATGTTGTTTATGTTTGATTTTAATATGGAAAATGGAAGCATACGTGCTGGAAATATGAAATATGTCGGTGTTGGATATATACGTTTGGAGTTGGGTTATAATGATGCGAGATATTTAGTCTATGGTTTAATTTATTTCTTTTAGTTAACAGTTTATTAATTATATTAAAATTTTTTGAACATAGTTTTAAGTTCTAGAGCTCAAATATTTGATCTCTAGTCTGTAGGTTTATAACTTCGTAAATTTTTTGTTTTTAATGAATTCTCTGGTTTGTATTTTAAAGTTTTGAGGAGAGTTTTAATAGTTAGTTTATTTGAATAACTAGGGTTTTGAAATCTATGAAATGCATATAAGACAACTAAACAATAATAAATAATATAAACTATATTTTTACTAGCTAGGTAATAATGTTTAAGTAAATAAATTCTCCTATAGCATAACATCTACTTCTAGTGTTTGTATGCAAATAAATCCAGGATTTAAGGCTCTGGAAACAAAAGAAGAATCTAGCTGAAGCAAACATACAATATACAGATTTTTATTCTAGATTATAACCATACTTTAAATAAAATTTGTAAGAACTAAACAAAAGGTAGAAACCCTCATACCTGTAATGTGTAGTTTGTCTGATGGCTAGAACCCTACACACTTAAGTACACAGAATTAATAAGGGCAAGGATAATTATAACGTCATATCTGTCAACTGAATAACTTGGGAACTACCATGTTCTACCCAACCATGACCTGAAATTGTTCTTGGTTTCAATCTGGATACCCCCAAGATAGTTCCAACATGGAAGTAGTCTAGAGCTCCTAAAGGTAAGGCTTCACATATATGGAATATCATGTATTGTACCAGATTGCTTTCGTTTTGGGAAAACGCTTATGAGAATAATGATCAGATATAATAGAATGAGATCCCCAATCCTTTCTTTGGCTTGGGTCTTTATAGACAATGTTTTGGAAAAGGGACAATTAAATTTCAGTTAGATCAAGAATCATTTGTTTTATTGAAATAATATTCTACTTAATTTATGTGAAATTAATATTTATTTATCTTAACTTAGGAACTCTTCAACTAGTTCCTAGTTTGCCTCTTTTTAGGTACTAAAATATTTAATTAATTGTTTTAGTAAATAATAATACATAGATCCTTCAATTATTATTTATAGTTGCTATTATTAATACATATGATTACCCTTTATTCATAACATATATAAACTATATATATATATATATACATATACCATTGTTAACATTTTTACTTTGGTTATCATATAGCATGATCCCAAATCACATGATACTTTCTTTAGCTTATAATCACTTATGTCATTAAGGCCTTCAAGTAAGGTTGGTCAACTAAGTTAGGTAGCTCTAAACCTCCTTGCATGTTGTATTACCTCGTATATCGTGGTAGTTCTTCAATGCTTGATGAGAAACATAAATTCGAAATTTCATTTAATCAACTTAAAAATAAGTAAGATGAGGTCAATGTTTTATCAAAGTCGTTTTCACTCAACATAATTAATTTTCAGTAACTCCTAGTGTTATTCAGATCCCATACTCAACGCTAAGCAATAGGGAGTTACACCTTAGTGCAATTCCAAAGATTATCACTCAACACTAATGCTAGGATGTACTTGTATAATACACCTAGGGATACAATGGCAAAGGATCCGATGTTCCAAAGATTATGCTCAACATCAATTTGGAATGCTCTAGGGCTTATTCCCAACACTTCTAATTCTTATATTTTCATGTGCTTCAGAGCTTCATGCTTAACAAAAAAGTTTCATGACTCATGTGCTCTAGAGCTTACGCTCAACACAAACATCAAATACTCATGTGCTTCAGAGCTCTTTCTCAACAAAATCATCAATCACTCATATGATTCAGAGCTTGCGCTCAACACAAACATCAAATACTCTTGTGCTTTAGAGCTCACGCTCAACACAAACATCAAATCACTCATGTTCTATAGAGCTCGTACTCAACACAAACATCAAATCACTCATGTGCTCTAGAGCTCGCACTCAACACAAACATCAAATCACTAATGTGCTTCGGATCTCCCACTCAACACAAAATCTCATCAATTATGTGCTTCAGGGTCCACACCCAACACATGAAATCATATACATGTTACATAAAACATATGCATTTGGCTTATGCCCAATATATCAAACAAATCAAGTCATTCTCATATGCAGTGGGGTATTATTCCCAATATACAAAATATAACTTCAAAGAAACATCACATGAAATGGGACTTATGCCCATAAGTGTTAGGTCCAAAATTCAGGATATTATATCCCTCCCTTCTTAGAACAACACCTCCCAGGTGTTCTAGGGACTAGGAATGAAATTATGAAATAAGGTAGGGTAAGCCTCTCTCATGGTGGCTTCATTCTCCCAAGTAGCCTCATCAGCTTCAAATTGGTTCCATTTCATTTTCAACTGGACTATGGTGCACTTCATGAGTTGCACATCTCTCTTGTCCAGTATATGAAGGGTTCGGGTACAAAATCCCCTTCAGGTTCCACCTGTAACAAGGACCAATCAGTAACATGTTTAATATCATATACATATTTCTTCAATAAGGATGCATGGAAAACATTATGAACCTTTATATGAGTAGGTAATGCTAATTCATATGCCACTAGCCCTCTCTTGTCCAGTATCTCAAAGGGTCCACAAAATCTTGGTGCCAACTTTTCGCAACTCCCCAAGCTCAATGAGCTTCTTTTTTCTTTTACTTTTAAGTAAACATGGTCTCCAATTTGATAATATTTATCTCTTATTTTCTTATCCACATAACTCTTCTAGAGGTCTTTTGCTTCTTTAAGGTTCTATTGTACCTTTGTGACTAATTATTCCAATTCCTTTAATAGATCAGTCCCTAACATGACCCGGTCTACCGGGCTATCCCAAGTAACTGGTGTTATACACTTCTGACCATAGAGTACCTCGAAGGGACTCATATTGGTGGAGGTCTTCTATCACTTGTTATACGAAAATTATATGAGATGCAAATAATCCTCCCACTTGGTGGGGTTTTTCATGACATACATTCTAAGCATGTCTTCTAAAATTTGGTTTACCCATTATGTCTTCCTGTCTGTTTGCGGGTGGTAAGCAGTACTAAAGTTTAACTACATCTCTAATTCGGAGATTAAGGATCTCCAAAATTTCCCAGTAAACTTTGTATCTCGATCCAAGATGATTTCCTTGGGTATCCCATGCAATTGGAATATCTCATTTAAGAAGATGTCAGCAATGTGAACTGCTTTGTAGGTTGAATTTACTGGGATGAAGTGTGTTGCTTTCGATAACTTTTCAACCACTACAAAGATAGAGTCATTTTTCTTCTTGATCTTTTTTAGAACCGTAATCAAATCCATACTAATGACCTCCCGCTTCCATCCTGGAATGGGGAATGGGTGCAACAACCTTGGAGGATGTTGGGGCTCAGCTTTGACTAGCTAATGTTCCTAAGATTTTGCGATAAATAATGCTATGTCGTCCTTTAACTTAGGACAGAAAAAGTGTTTCTTAACTGCAGATATCATCTTTTGATATCTCGGATGCCCCGAGTAGGGTTTTCGATGAAATTACGTGAGGATGCTAGACCTAGTGTCCCCTTCGTCCACAGCATACAATCTTTCTTTGGACCACAATAGTCTGGTCTTGTCTACCTTATACTCATTTTGTTGTTGAAACAACCTATCCTATTGGATTTTCTTGAGAATTTCAACATAGAAACGGTTAACTCATTTTTCTGTCCTAATCCTCTCGTGCAAATCCAAATCGGATTGAATTAAATTCACCTCGTATAACATATGAGCTCATCAACTTAAAGCATCATCAATTTTATTCTCCTTTCCCTTTATATGCTTTAACTCGAAATGGTACTCTCTAAGGAAATCCAACCATCCGACCCGCCTGGAATTTAGATCTAGTTGATCAAATAAATACTTCAAACTCATGTTGTCTGTCTTTAGAAGAAATTTCTTCCCCGTGAGGTAGTGCCTCCACATCTTTAGGGCGTGGATAATGGCTGCTAACTCAAGATTGTGGGTGGGATAATTTTGTATGTGTTCCTTTAAATTTTGTGCTTCATAACAGATCACACAAACATTCTACAAGAGGACTCCTTCGAGTCCTTCCTTGCTGGAATCCATGCAAATAACAAAATCCCCATCGGGATCCGCAATTCGTAGTATTGGTTTAGCCATCAAAAGTTGTTTTAGCTTCTGAAAAATTTCCTCGCACTTAGTGATCCATAAGAAATTGTTTTCCTTCTCTTGTAAGGAATTCATGGGACAAGCAATCCTTGAAAATTTCTCGATGAAATTTCGGTAGTAACTAGCTAATCCCAAAAATGACCTAATGTCAGTTACACTGGTAGGGGTAGGCCAATCCTCTATGGCTTTAATATTTTCTGGATCAATGGCTATCATCTTGCCAGAGATGATGTGACGTAGGTACTGTATCTTTGGTTTGTAAAAATCACATTTACTAAACTTAACATAAACATGGTGTTCTTGTAACACCTATAGTACTATGCCGAGATGCTCCTCACGTTCTGCTTTATTCTTAGAGTAAATTAGGATATCGTCTATAAAGACCAATATAATTTTATGCATGTATTTACTGAAGATATTGTTCATCATACACATAAAGTTCGTGGGTACATTGATCAACCCAAATGGCATTACCACAAACTCGTAGTGTTCCTATCTCATTCAAAATATTGTTTTATGAATATCTTCAACAAGGATCCATACCTGAGGGTAACCGAACCATAGGTCAATATTTGAAAAGATCTTGGCTCCTTCTACTTGATCGAACAAGTCATCAATCATAGGGAGTGGGTAACAGTTCTTGATGGTCATCTTGTTAAGTTGGAGGTAATCCATGCACATCCACATCATACCATCCTTCTTCTTTACGAAGAGTATAGGTTCTCCCCAAGGGGACACACTGGGTTGAATATAACCCTTCTCAATCAACTCTTGCAACTGCAAATTGAGATCCATCAACTCTCGTGTGTTCATGCGGTATGGGGATTTTGATTGAACTGATCCTGGTGTCAATTCTATGGAAAAATCTAAATCTCGTTTCAGTGGTAATCTTGGTATTTCCTCATGAAATACGTTCATAAATTCTGCAAGAACTGGAAAGTCCTTGATGTGTTGCTCTCTCTCATCTTCTACATCCTGGATGTTCACTGCAAACAGTTTGGATCCTTTTCTAATGCACTTCTTTACTTGTAAGGCATATATCTTCCTAACATAAACCTTCTTAGGTATGCCTTGAATATTTTTCTGATTCCCTTGGCTATCTATACACAATATTTACTTGTGTAGATAATCGAGCATGACATGGTGATGTTCCATTCAGTCCATGCCAATAAGTGCATCATATGATCCTAGGGGTAAAATGTTCAAATTTATCCTAGCAGGGAAACCATTCAATTTTACTTCACAATCTCTAACTATATCATAAACGTTTCATTTTGTACCTATGGCTAATTTTATCAGTCATGGTTTCTCATGTTTAACTTTGTTTAGTTTACATAGCTCAACAATTTTAAGTGATACATAGCTTCGACAAGCATCAGGGTCAATCAAAATTGAAATAGAAATGCTTGAAACCTTACCTTGTATTTCAACCATAGTAGCCTTATGGTCTTCCTGTTAGCCATCCAAGGCTACATAAATCCTCAATATTCCAGCTATGTCCTCTACCAATGGTTCTTCTTGTAAGTTGTGCAAGACTCCATTAGTCTTTTTCTTACAGTCTCAATCATAATGGGGCCCTTGGCATTTCTAGCATTTGGTTTTCAGTACTGAAACATTGGCTCCTCCATTTGTTGTTGGTCTGTTAGCATTTGGTGCTGGTACATTTGGATTTGTACCTGTCTTGCTAATGTTCTTATTCGCTAGAAAACTATTGTTTTGTTTTCTGTAAGGTGGTGGGTTGAAACCTAGTTTCTCACTGTCCAAGAAGGCCCTAGACTTGTCTTGACTTCTGTTGATTTTTTCCTGCCTTAGTTGTCCATGCTCATAGAAAATCCTATATTTTGTAGGGTGGTGTCCATAGTTTTAGGCATGTCAAATTCAATTCTCTCTCAAAAATTTGGAGGAAGACATCCTAAAAACTATTGTATTTTCACTTTGTCATCCTTTATTTAAGGTACGTAGTGTAATAGATCCAAAAATCCGTTAATGAAAGCATCCATGGTCATGGAATCCATCCTTAACTCATGAAATTCTTTCACCTTTCCATTGAAGAATATTTTAGATATGTATTTCTCTTGAAAAATTCTAGGAAATTTCCTCCATCGGATTTCCTTTACCTCATATTTTTTGGTATGCTTTAGGTCTCTCCACCATCTAGTTGATTTTCCATTTAAATTTTAGATAGCTAGACGGGATTTCATCTCACTAGAGTAGTTTTGTACTTGAAAGTATTTTCTCATACCTAAAATTCATTCTTCAACTTTCTTCCCGGTGTCCATATCTCTTCATATAAGGTTGGGAATCTTATCTTTCTGAACTCTCCTTGGAGGTTTTCATCATTCCTCTGCTTCTTTCTACAAGGAGAAAGGGAATTATCACTAGAAAGACCAAGATAATATATTTATGGAGCTTCAAGTGTGTGTTCTTTTTTTCCTTCTTCTTTTGGGATGCTGGCTCATTTATGATAAAAATATTTCTTGAATTTGTTGGTTGAGTGAGTAGGTTGTCCATGCGGGCTTCCTCCCATCATATTCTGCAGTAAAGCTTCATTAATTGCTTGCTGCTTTTTTCTTTCATTCATATTACTATCTTTGAAACTCTGTAAGTCTACTTGCATAATTTGTATTGTTTTCATTATATCATAATTTAATTCAACCACCAGTTCTTCTTCCTGAGTGGGGGTATTCAGTTTTCCTTGTCAATTGCTGTCTTCTTCTGTGTTCATGATCTGAACTGTGCTTTGAATCCTTCAATGTAAAAATTTTAATAACAAATAACTTCTTGTTAGTGAACAAAATTTCAAATATAATTTATTTTCTGCAATGAATGTTTAATAACTCCCATTAGGTCTCTTAGTATTTGAATTTGGGCTCTTATACCACTTGTAATGTCCCTAAAATCGTAAAATTAAAAAAAAATGTAGCCTAATAAGATAATACAATCCAAGGACATTGTTTAAACTTTTGCGGAATAATACATGGTTTTGTACTGAACCTAAGTGTTGTAAGTTGGTTTTCTCTCAACTTTTTTTCATGTCAGATGATGATGTGTTTATGTGATGTTGTTTATATTATTTATACTAGTTTGTTTGGTTATTCTGTATGTCTACTAAATGCGGACATTTTATCGATGCTTGTTAGTTTACATTTTACTTCTTATTTATATGTCTTAATTTTTATTTATGGTTTTATTCATTAAAAGGGTTGACTTGCCTTTGTATGTCAAGGGGTGGAGTGGCACGGTTTATCCCTTGAGGGTACACTCGAAGAGGTAAGGATTCCAACTGCTTTAAGGGGCTTACTTAGTTCAATGCGAACTAATGCAAGTTCGTACTTTTGTGCAGGTTATTCTGGTGGTGAATTATGTCTCTGACCGTGGAAATTAAAGACATCCTACGGCACTACATATATACTACACTATCATGTTCAAGCTAGTGAAGGGAGGACTAAAGTCCTATGCCTAACTGTGCCTAAGTCTTACATTTATGCAATATTGATTTATATGTAAAGTTATAAACCTTATGGCAAACATTTTTTATGTTTAAGTTTTTAAATCCTTATCCACCTTGATATATATGTTTTGTAAACTTTATGGTATAAGGCATAGGATTTATGGAATGGTCCATATTCCATTGAAAACCTTGTAAAAAGTGCTTTGGAAAACTATAGGGAAAAATTATTTGGTTTATGGAATATTTCATATGCCATACAACTTTGTTTTAACATGGAATTCGATGGTTTTGATATGGGTTTAACATTGGGGTGGTGAACTATGGAACTTCGTTGTGAGCGAAGCTATAGCTCTGAGGGTTTTGATTTCGTGGATAGTGGAGGACATGGTGGCGACTTAAATGCTTCTAGGGAAGTATGGTAATTTGGACTCAAGCGTTGGTTAGGGTTGATATACATTTCATTTGGTATCTCTTTGGTTTTTCTAGTTGGTCTCAAGCTCTCGAGAGCTACGCTACGCAATGGAACAGCCTGCTCGCTCTCTCAACGTAAGCTTATAATGATGGTCTGCACCTTATCATGTTTTTTATTTGATTTAGTTTGGTATATTGCATACTTCTCGTGGCATTTTGTGTGGGATTGTGCAGGTACAGATCGTGGCTCTATAGTGTCTTCGATGGTGGCTCCTTAGGTGGCCTGTGCAACCTCTTTGCAGGTAATCCCTGAAAAATGCAAAGGCCCTTACCTGTGCGTGTTTGTTTTTTGCATAGATTTGATCTCTGGGTTGGGAGAAGTATCTTTGTGTCGTTTCGATTGGTTAGGTTTGATATTTGGTTTGGGCATCCAATGGATGTGACTATGTTAGTCTTTTGCATGGTATTTGTCATATATAAAGGGTTTTCAGAAAATAATTTGGTTGTCTAGAGATGGTTCAGATCTGTGTATAAATTTCATCGTGTTGCAATGTTTGGTAATGTATTTGGTTTAATGTTTAATGTAAATATTTGCGTTTAAACTTAATGGTGCATATGTTGGCTTACAGTGCCATTTCCTGCAATGGCACCATGGATATCATGATTGTGTATTTTATATATTGTATGCATTGTATGCTTATCATGGTAAATTTGTTGGCATAGGAGTTAATAAATATCATGGCTAGGGTTTCGCCTTAAGGCTGTGAGCTTGGAAGCTTGGCTCAACCACTAGATGGATACGCAACTTGTAAATTAAGAGTTTTATGTTTATTAATAATGTCAATGTATAATGTAAATGATATTTTTTTAAATTGTCAGTTTATACTTGAAGTTCTTGTGGGCAGCCTGAGAGGTGAAACCCTTACTGTGCATGTCGCATTGTTTATGTTTTGTGTTAGTAGTGGTGCCTACATGAATCGATTGTGGGTTATTTTCATGAAATATGTGTGTGGTTTGGGTTGGGAATTCCATAGGATTCAATCCTGGGTGCATTTAGTTTAATTATTTGATGATAAACAGAATGAATGTTTTTAATAATTTTGTTTATATAAATAGTGAGTTTGGTTCTCTGTTTATTTGGTTGATAAGTTTGTATGAAATTTGGCCTACAGACAAACCTTCACAGGTTTCGATGGTTGGGATTTGTAAAACTTATCAGCATTTATGTTTATCTTTAGCATGAATTTACTATTTATATTGAAGGTTGTAATCAACACTTACGATATGTTGTTTATGTTTGATTTTAACATAAAAAATAGAAGCATACGTGCTGGCAATATGAAATCTGCCAGCGTTGGAAATATACGTTTAGAGTTGGATTTTAATGGTGTGAGAGATTTCATCTATGGTTTAATTTATTTCTTTTAGTTCATAGTTTATTAATTATATTAAAAAAATTTGAACATAGTTTTAAGTTCTAGAGCTCAAATATTTGATCTCTTGTCTGTAGGTTTATAACTTTGTAAATGATTTTTTTAATGAATTCTCTGGTTTGTGTTTTAAAGTTTTGAGCAGATTTTCAATAGCTAGTTTATTTGAATAACTAGGGTTTTGAAATATAATAAATGCATATAAGAAAACTAAAAAATACTAAAGAATATAAAGTATATTTTTACTAGCTAGGTAATATTGTTTAAGTAAATAAATTCTCCTGTAGCATAACATCTACTTCTAGTGTTTATATGCAAATAAATTTAGGATTTAAGGCTCTGGAAATAAAAGAAGAATCTAGTTGAATCAAACCTTCAATATACAAATTTTTATTCTATATTATAACCCTACTTTAAAGAAAATATATAAGAACTAAAGAGAAGGTAGAAAACCTCATACTTGCAATGTATAGTTTGTCTGATGGTTAGAACCCTGCACACATAAGCACACATAATTAATAAGGACAAGGATAATTCTCACCTTAGATCTGTCAACCGAATAACTTGGGACATTAGAGGAAATTTCAACTCAAAATGGGCCTCCTAAGGAAAATAATAAAATAATATTTATTAATTTTGGAGGAAGAAAAGAAAAAAACTACTTTTTTGTTCATATTTTTGACATCTCTCCCTGTGTTTTTACTCAAATTCCGATCAGGAGAGCTCATTGGATGTGGAATTAAATTCACATCCAACGAGTACCCACACTGCATACTTTTGATGGACCTTGCTACCCCAAAAACAAGAAATACCTGAAAAAATGTGATGATGATGTCATCACATTTTTTCAGGGATTTCTTATTTTGGGGTAGTAGGGTCCATCAAAAGTATGCATTGTGGGTACTCGTTGGATGCATAATTTAATTTCGCATTCAACAATCTCTTCCGATCGAAATTTGAGTAAAAAAACAGGGAGATATGTCGAAAATATGAACAAAAAGTAGTTTTTTATGATGCCTACCCCCCAAAATTATATTAAAAAATTATTTAAAACCTATACGATATTTCAAATTTAAATCAATTTAATTGGCTAATGCATGATGACATTGAATTTGAACTAGTGTTGAAAGGCCCATTTTGAGTTGAAATTTCCTCTAATAACTATCACGTTCCAACCAACCATGACCCGGAACCATTCCTGGTTTCAATCCAGATCCCCTCGACCTAGTTCCAACATGCAAGAATTCTAGAGATCCTAAAGGTAAGGTTTCACCTATCTAGAATATCAGGTTATGTACCATATTTCTTTCCTCTTGGGAAAATGCTCTAAAAAATTCTTAGGAGAAAAATGGTGAGATAGAATAGAATGAGATCCCTAAGCCTTTCTTTGGCTTGGGTCTTTATAGACAATCATTTGGAAAATGGGAAGTTAAATTTCAGTTAGATCAAGAATCATTTGTTTTCTTGAAATAATATTTTACTTAATTTATATGAAATTAATATTTATTTATCATAGCGTATGAACTATTTGACTAGTTCCTATTTTGCCTCTTTTTAGGTACTAAAATATTTAATTAATTCTTTTAGTAAATAATAATGCATAGATCCTTCCATTATTATTTATAGTTACTATTATTAATACATATGCTTACCAATTTATTCATAACACACACACACACACACACACACACACACACATATATATATATATATCTTTGTTAACATTTTTACTTTGGGTATCATATAGCATGATCGCAAATCACATGGTACTTTCTTTAGCTTATAGTCATTTATTTGATTAAGGCCTTCGGGTAGGGTTGGTGAACTAAGTTAGGAAGCTCTAAACCTCCTTGCATGTTTTATTACTTCATATATCGTGTTAGTTCTTCAGTGCTTGATGAGAAACACAAATTTGAAATTTTATTTAATCAACTTAAAAATAAGTAAAATGAGGTCGATGTTTTATGAGAGTCGTTTTCACTCAACATAATTAATTTTCAGTAACTCTTAGCATTATTCAGAGCCCATGGACAACTCTAAGAAAAAGGGAGTTACACCTTAATGCAATTCTGGAACTTATCGCTCAACACTAATGCTAGGATGTACTTGTATAATACACCTAGGGATACAATGGACAAGGATCCGATGTTCTAGAGCTTATGCTCAACATCAATTTGGAATGCTCCATGGATTATTCCCAACACTTACAATTATTATGTTTTCATGTGCTTCAGAGCTTCATGCTCAAGACAAACATTTCATAACTCATGTGCTCCAGAGCTGACACTCAACACAAACATAAAATACTCATGTGCTTCAGAGCTCTTGCTCAACACAATCATCAATCACTCATGCTTTAGAGCTTGTGCTCAACACAAACATCAAATACTCATGTGCTTCAGAGATCGCGCTCAACACAAACATCAAATCATTCATGTGCTCTAGAGCTTGTGTTCAACACAAACATCAAATCGCTCATGTGCTCCATAGATCATGCTCAACACAACATCTCATCAATTATGTGCTTTAGGGTCCACGCCCAACACATGAAATCATATACATGTTAAATAAAACATATGCATTTGGCTTACACCCAATATATCAAAAAAATCATCATTCTCATGTTCAGGGGGGTCATATGCCCAATATATAAAATATAACATCAAAGAAAAATCACATCAAATGGGACTTTTGCCCATAAGTGTTAGGTCCAAAATTTGGGATATTACATTTATGCATTCTCTTTAGGTAAAATACATGGTTTTTGGATAGGATGATTACTCAGCTTTTGTCACAATAGATTGTTATTGATCCTTCTTGTGTCTATTAAGACCTTATAAAACTATGCATAACTAGTCTTCCTCAGATTCCATTGATGTTGCTGCTACATATTCTACATCTAATCAGAAATAGTCACAATGGGCTGCTTCTTTGATTCCCATGAAATCACCCCTAACAGAAGATGAAAAAAATGACCTGAAATGTTATTCTTATCTTCCAAACTTCTTTCAAAACCATTGTTAGTATAACTTGTTAGAACATCATAGTCAATGCTTGAGTATAAAATTCCATAGCTAAATGTACCTACAACACATCTTAAGATCATTTTTCCAACTTTCCAATGTGAGTGGTTGGGAGACTACATGAACCTAGAAATCAATATGACTACATACATAATATCATTTCTTGTAGCTATAGGATAGATGAGACTTCCTATAACTCTCTTATACAATGTTAGATCTACTTTGCGACTATTATATTCCTTTCTCAACTTTGTACTTGTTGCCACGGATGTAGGTGTTGGTTTGCAGTTAAGTACTTTGAATTGATTAAGAACATCATTAGAATATTTACTTTAAGAAATAAATATACCCTTTTCTAAGTGTTCTACATCTATGCCATGAAAGAACTTTATCAAACCTAGATTTGTCATCTCTAACCCTTTGTTCATAGTTTCCTTGAATCCATCTACGAACAGATTACCTATAAAAATAATATCATCAACATATAAACAAACTATCAAAATATGTCGATGATTATCTACCTCTGTGTAAAGCCTCATCCCACTACTACTTCTACTAAGACCACTATTGATTAGATAAGAATCAATTCAGTTGTACCAATATATTAGAGTTTTCTTTAACTAGTAAACTTTCACTTGATGTTCTTTTATTTTGTATTCATGTGGCTATTGCATGTAAATATCTTCTTCAAGAATCTCGACTTGACATTGATCTGATACACTTTCCATTTTTTATGTGTTGTTATTTCTAAGGCTAGTCTTACTCTATCCAAAGTGGCTACTAGTGCAAAAGTTTCTCCAAAATCAATTCCTGGTTGTAGTGGGAAACCTTTTGCTACTAAATTAAATCCTTATACCTATCAATTTCATATTTTGCTACTAAACTTGCATTATACCTATCAATTGCATATAGTAAAATTTTTTCTTACTATTATGCAACCAAGTCCCAGAAATAGCATAAAAACAGGAGAAATAGACAAGAAGAGGGTAATCCACGCCTTAATAATGAATAACATAGATAAATAGTAATCCTTTTTGAGGGAGGAACTTTATTACACAATGTACTGAGAAAACAAGACAAGACAAGATACAATGATGACTAAAATGAGAAAATGTGCTTCCTATATATATGAGACAAAGGTGTACAATAACAACTAACATTCCCATTAATAGACCCAAGACAACATAAATAATATGTAATGAACCACAATATAGGGGGTAGTGAGCCAAAATATATAGGGTAATGTGCCATAATTAAGGGCTTAACATGCTCCTCCCATTCAATAAGTATTTTTCTCATCTTCCCATGTTGAACCTTCTCTAGGTAAGTTCTTCCATTTAATGAGATACTTCGGAATTGATCGATTTTAAAGTTGTCTAGTTCTTATTTCAGTGATTTCTTCAGAATCCAAGATGATTTTTCCTTCCTCATCAAGTTATGTTAATATCGTTTGAACTGGTATATTTTCACCAATTAGCTTCTTTAAATAAGAAACACAGAAAACTGGATGAACTCCTAAAGATGCAGGTAGCTCCAATTTGTAGTTCATACTACCTGTTATAGCTAGATTTTGTTTTCTGTTTTTAGACTATATGCTTTATTTTCAAAACATGGTTTTTCTTATTTCTTTTAAGATTTTGAGCTTGGTTTTTGAGGTATTATAATAGTGAGCATATTTTTATTTTTTGATTTTATAATATTCCTTTTAAATTTACTTTATTTAGTTGTCTTTATAGTTTTAATGGGATTTTTAGGGGTATATATTTCTAAAAGGTTGAAAAGATATATCGTAAAGTTTAATCAAAGTTTGATTATATAATCTAACCCTTTGTTTTTATTAAATTGAGCACATAGATCTATGGCCAAACACGCAACTCATAGGATAGATAACACAATTTACTCGGTTATTGAATAATGAAACAGTGCAAAAATGGCTTGCAGATGTGAATGCTTTTCATTAATCAAAGAGTAATTAGATAATAATTACAATGAAGTACAATGGCGTTAATAAAAACATGCAATTCGAATTGATTAGACTCTACTTGACTGTAGGTAACTAAGACCTTGTCTAAATCACTGTCGAAGGACTCAATAGTTAACTGACCTTGTCTAAACCATAATCGAAGTTCATCAGAGTTCTAAAACACAACTCAAGTGTTACATTCAGTGTTGACTAAGGCTAACTAACTATGGTAGGTGATAAATGCGCTCGTCCTGAGTGCATCCATGCAAACCTAGAGTTAAATGAATGTAGAGGACTAGAACTGAATGTAACCAACTCCTAACTTAGCTTGACTAGTCACCAACTGAACTGAACTAACCTTAGTTGGTTTCAGTGCTCCCAGTGGCTCCTAAATTGTAGGGATTGGTCTAAGAGGCTCCTAAACTGATGCATGTAAGTGAAATTAGTGGAAATAGGCCTCAATTAGTGTTCCCCACACTTTAGTAACTGAAACATGTGCCCCAATTAGGCCAAGTGGACCCAATGGTGCTAGTGACTAAAAATAGACTGGATGGACTCACGATTTAGACATGACTCCCAATTTAGACATATGACCAAATTGAAGAAGAGAGGAATAATAATCCTAACACCCCCCCCCTAAATGCTAACTTGGACAATCTATGGGCTTTGGTAACTAAGACCATAGGTCAGCCATTACATCAAGTAAAGTAAAGTAACTGCTCAAAAACAAGGTGTTGGGGAAAAAACCACATGGGAAAAAATCCCCCCCTCTAATTAAGCAGGTAGAATCAGGATCAATCTGGTTCTTCTATACACAGGTATCCTAGGGCCTGGCATGTGAACCTCTCCATCATTATTTCTAGAGGAATCTTCTTCTTTGGAAGAAGAATGATATGCTCAACTAAATCAGAAATATAGATAGTTTCTGGATGAAGACTGGACCCATGTAGAGCAACTGAAGTCAACTGATAAGTGAGAAAAGGTTCTTGAGGATTCAAAACATGTGAGGAACACTCAAGAAACTGATATGTTGCAGTTATCAACAGAAAAATATGAGTGGTAATAACAGCCCCAAGTGTTAGGAGCAAATGTCCAGGCGGATGCAGAAAATCTTCCTCTTTACCAGTTCTATGAGGAGATGAGCATGTGATCAATGGTAGAGAAGCACTGGGACTATAGAGAGAGAATTATTGAGCTCCATAGTCTGATATAGCTTCTGAAATAGCTAATGAATCACATAATAAAATATCAGCAACCTCATAAGAGGAAATTAACACCAAATCCCCAGCAACAATTTTGAGGAAGAATTACAGTACTTGATTTTTCACACCGGAATTGGTGAGAGCAGCTACAAGCATGAATGAAAGCTCTTGGATTTTAAAATATGAACCAAATAATATCAGATAAGAAAGTAAATCATATCTAAATAGGTTCACAACAAATCCAAAACTGTGAAATGAAATCAAATCCTCAGCAGGAGTTTTGTAGGAGACTTACGGTACTTGTTTCTTCACACCGTTCATGATAACAGCTACAAACAATACTGAAAGATTATGAATTTGATATATTAAACCGAGAAATATCATATTATATCTAAATAATATCACATCAGATCCAATAAGGTTAATATCATATTCAAATAAATGGTTAACCGAGACGGTGGATGCACAACTTTCTTCTTCTTCAAAATTCTGAATTTTGGTGCATGCAATCCTGCAGGAATTTGCTGGAAGATCTATATCATGAGGATCAAATGGTTCACTCTGGTAATCTGATATTTCTTCCAAAATATCCAAGGTATTACATATTTTCACACATGCAGCAACATTAGAGGGAGAAAAATCAAATTTTTCTTCACTTTTGGAAGCAATTACTGGTAAATTTTGCACATAATTCAAAGGAAAATCACCGGTGAATGTTTGCATGGAAGTGCAGCAGTATTTTTTTTCAATACCAAAGATTCAAATGTATTCTTCTATTTCATCCATATGAGGATATGAGATATCAGAGATCTCGTAAAATTCTAGAGCATCAGGAGAAGGAGTCACTGCATGGAGATTGTCTTCAATTCGAATTCACTGTGGAGAAGATTCTGCTTCTTCTTCATTTTGAACAACTTCATCAGAGAGAGTGGAGGCTAATAATTTTGGATCAAGAATGCTTATGGTGCTGGATATTCTCTCCAAAGTGTTATTATGATCCTCATCAATCATTCCAAAGGTTTTGTCCAATCTTGTCCGGAGTTCCTTTGGGTCTTCAATAGATCTACTGAGGTAGAGCAAGCTAGGAGAAAGACCCAGTGCTATTCTTCCAAAAGTTGCATCACATTTATTCAGCCAGTCATTCTCACTAAAACACTCTTCACCGAGTCCAATAGACACCCCATAAAGACCTTGTCTCTTCAGAGATGAAATCATCTTCTTCTTCCATTCTGAATAGTTTGTGGACAGGGTGAGAAGAGGAATTGATGAATCCATTCGAAGTTGTACCTGCAAAAACACAAAAGGGGCACCATAAGATCGACAACCTACACATTTCAGGTTTTCATCACACCTAGCATAGTTGATCAATATTGATCAACAATTCCTTAACTTGGGGTATTAAGTGGTAAACCTTCTGCTTCTGGTGTAGAGCTGGAAGGACAAATTTTGCTCAAAAATGATCCAATAGGAGATCTGAGGAGGAGAGGTTCCTTGTCTGCCGAGGCTTTGATACCATATTAAATTGAGCACATAGATCTATGGAAAAACACAAAACTCATAGGATAGATCACACAATTTACTCAATTATTGAAGAATGAAACAGTGCAAAAATGGCTTGCAGCTATGAATGCTTTTCATTAATCAAAGAGTAATTAGATAAAATTACAATGAAGTACAATGGCTTTAATAGCCACATGCAGTTTGAATCCACATGAGGAAATTTGAATTGATTAGACTCTACTTGACTGTAGGTAACTAATACATTGTATGAATCACTATCGGAGGACTCAATAGTTAACTGACCTTGTCTAAACCATAACCGGAGTTCTTCGGAGCTCTAAAACACAACTTAAGTGTCACATTCAGTGTTGAGTAAGGATAATTGGCTATGGTAGGTGAGAAATGTGCCCCTCCTGAGTGCAGCCATGCAAACCTAGCACTAATTGAATGTATAGGACTAGAATTGAATGTAACCGACTCCTAACTTAGATTGACTAGTCACCAACTGAGCTAAACTGACCTTAGTTGGTTTCGACACTTCCAGTGGCTCCTAAATTGTAGGGATTGGTATAATAGGCTCCTAAACTAATGCATGCAAGTGAAATCAGTGGCATTAGGCCTCAATTAGTGTTCCCCACACTTTAGTAACTAAAACATGTGCCCCAATTAGGCCAAGTGGACCCAATGGTGCTAGTGACTAAAAATACACTAGATGGACTCCCGATTTAGACATATGACCAAATTTGACAAGGGAGGATTAATAATCCTAACAGTTTTTAAGTCTTTTCTCAAAAAAACAATGATTAGAGATTCTTGTAGTGCAAAGGTAGAAACCGTGAGCTAGAGCGCTACAAGAAAGTCGAGGCCTTTTAAAAAATTGTAAATTTTCTCCTGAGTTTTCAAAATCGCAAGTGATGGGAGTTTTTACATATGTAAAAGGAGAATGATACATGTATAAGACCTTAATAATCATTTTTACAAGTGTTCAAGTTAAGATAAGGATTATTTAGGTAAGTTGTAGCTGTCCGAAATTTTGGAGAATGGAGATATTTTAAATAGTAATGATAGCGCACAACAGGAGCATATTCGAAGCTAGTTATGAATTTCATGGATGTATGAAAGCTTACAGAGATCATGTTGATACCTGTCAATCTATGGTTGGAAGAAATTGTGAGGAAGGTGGTTACAAGTTTGGGTTTTGTAGAGTAGGTGACTGGCGTAGTCGTGGCAGTTAAGGACAGAGCTACGGAAGTTTACTAGACACCTGGGAAGACAAGATAGCACATTTTCAGTAGCTTAAACCATTATTATGATAGGTATGCAACGGGTTGCTGAAATCATTCACAAATTTGGGTTTTAATTAATAGAAGATTAGTTCATAAGTGTTGATTAAGAAATTGCAAGGTTGGGGACCCAATTTTGCTAAATTATCAGTTCATTTTGACAGTGGATTTTTTTTCAAAATACTTATCAACTATTTTAGAAAAAAATCATATCTAGGGTTCAATATAGAAAATAAAGAGAAGTGGCAAGACAAACAGGGCTGAGCCTTTGGATATGGCACGGGATAAAACTTTTCTTGAGTGTGCAAAATTGTTTCAAGAAGTGGGCTGGTTTAAATATTTTAAAAAAATTGATGGTTATCATTCAGAAGTTTCATATGGGTTCACTCAGGGATTAGAGAAAGATATAGTCTTGTTTAATACCCTAAAAATTGAGTTAACTAGAGAGTTGATAGCAGAATCCATAGGTATAGCTGATGAAGATGATTTTTGGTTCAAGAAAGTGCTATTTACCTTTAATTCAGAGAATTTCCTGTTGCCTGATGTTGTAGCAGATTGGGGCAAGAGGGTTCATATATAGAAGTTCAAGACTGAATGGAGGGAGCCTATTAAGATTTTGCAGAGTTATATAACCTGTAAGGGAAGATATGCTTCTATTTTTAAATATCACATTAGGTTTCTACAACACTTAAGTCGGGAGTCAAAGATGAGTCTCCCATTTTTCTTCCTAAAAATATTACAGAAGATGCCAAGTAGGGTAAGGGAACATCAGGATCACACTAAACAGTCTATTTTCCACCATGGATTGACTAAATTGATTATCAGTACTGTTCTCTAGAAAAAATGTAAGGCTTGGGATTAGGTTTTGTTCTGGTCAAGGTTTCCAAGCGAAAAGGAAGATCAGTCAAAAAGGAGACAGATGATTAAATCACACAGCCTTGTTAAAAAATTGAAGAAAGAGGTCATTATTGAAGCAGTAGAAGAGACTACTCAAGTGGAGTCTTCAACATAGAAACTTGAATATCCTATAGGAGGACAACAAATGAAGATTGATGAAGATAATCAGCTGGAAATATCAGAAACAGTCTTAAAACGGCAAGAAGAAGAAAAATAATCAGTTAATATTGATCAAGATATCAACAATGTCCAGGGAAATATGGCAGATGTTTGTATTCCTGCCAAGATGGAATCAGAAGACATACAAGTTCCTAATGAGAAAACTAAAGGAAAATCCATGGTTGGATTTAAAAAGGAAGGAGTACTAATATCCAGTATAAAGTTTCAAGGAAAATCTTATGCAATGTTAGGTGAGTCAACTTGGAGGCCTAAAATGAGACCAAAGAATAAGTTAAGATTGAATATGAAAAAACTTCTAAACCCAAAATTGGCTAAGGAAAAAATTACTGTGATTGGCTCAGAATATTCCCCATCTCAAGAAAATTTAAAAGAAGATGAAGACCCGTCAAAACAGGTAGAGAATAAGAGAGAAGATTCAGTGATTGATAATCTTTCTCTAGTGAAGGACACAGTTAAAGAGCAGTCCAAATATTTTAGTTTTAAGGGAGATAATTCTAAATAGGTTCCTGTAATAGTAACAAACCAGCATAAAGAAGAAGATGATGATATTTTTAAGAAATTAAATATCCCTTGGTTTCCAGAAGGAGATTTTTCATTTCAAGAAGGGAAATTCATAGATCCAGAGAATGAAAATCTTCAGAAAAGTGTTAAGCAAGACAAGTACCAAATATATTTTCTGAATGAAACAAATGAAGGATTGGTAATGGCAAATAGAAGGTTAAGAGAAGATCTTGAGGATATTAACAGCCATTATCAGGAGTTGATCGTGGTTTTGAAGGAATCATTGAAGAGGAAAAGGCAGACACAAAACATTTGTGAAGAGTTGGAGAAGAAGATCCAAGATTTGACTCAGCATAATCAAGAACTATCAAAGAGAGTTGAAGACCTAGAAGCTAAGCAACAAAGAACAAGAAGAAAAACACAAGCTCTAGAGGGGATAGCACTTTTGGCTGAAGCTGCCAAAGATATTTAAATGGCTATTGATGACATGTGTCTTTTAGTTAACTTGTGTAAATATAATCATGTTTGTTTTGGAAAACCTTTACCTTACTAGTTGTTTCGATAGTTTGACCTAGAAGGTATTTAATTAGTTAAGTAACTATTTTTTTGATGTAACCAAGATAAAATAAAGAAATTAGAATGAGCAGAGGTTCGAATTTTTGTACAAGGGGAGGCTTCCAAGCTACTGTGTATGGATCTAAGTTCAGAAACTCTTATGTATTCTTGAAGACTAATTATGATCTATATGCAAACTATAAGACCATATTATTCTATCTATTGGTTTCATTTATAATTGGTGTAGTCACTCTATTGAAAAATTCATTTCTTGTTTGAGGTTATTATTCATGGAATCCTTGTGAACTGTGGGTGAAACTCATTATTGTGCTTATGTTGTTTCTGGTTTATATTTCATATATAATGCATCTTAGTGCTTCACTGTTACATGATTTAGTGTTTGTCTTAGCCTAACACTACTACATTTTGACCAAAAATCCGACGGCAGTATTGTCGGACTTTCGACACTTCCCTGTCGCATGTACGACACTATGATTTTTTTTAAGCATCGGTGGTGTATCGTCGGTTATCCGACATCTGTCCAATCCGTCGGTTAAGAGACACCTCAGTTTACCATCGGTTAAATGTAAAGCGTCGGTTAACCGACAAAATTTCTTCGATGGTAGTGAAATTTTTTTAAGAAAACAACCTTCATGCCATCGGTTAAGCGACAGAATGTCCATCGGATAAGCGACGGTAGTCAATTTTTTTTTTTTAAATAACCTTCCTGTCATCGGTTAAGAGACGGCTATAGACTGTAATCGTCGGTAAAGCGACAGGTGTAGCCGTCGTTTAAGCGACGGTTATCAATTATTTAAAAAAAAAATTCCCTGCATCCGTCGCTTAACCGACAGGTTTGAAAAAAAATTTAAAAAAAAATACTTGCAGCCCAGTTTCCAAATTCACTCACCTCAGCTTTCCAATGTATATGTTACTTCCTCTTGACATGTCCTCAGCATGAAGGGAAATAATATAATCTGTGCATGTGGGTCTCCTGAATTTTCGAGCAGCAAGAAGAAATTTTCCACTCTTAGAAAGTGCTGCAAAGACATATTTGAAGGTCAAATCTATAGTGTTTCCATTTGTATTTGAACTACAATATCAAGACCATAGATCAAGTAACTAAGGCATGTATTATTTCCGTTAAATGATTTGCCTTTAATTTTTTGTTACATAGTCTATTCTAAAACAGAGTAGTTGCGTGACAAGCATGGAAAGTTCAACAACTTTAACTATCCTCTTCCTATATTAAGGCTTGGAAAGTAAGATCAACAATCATTCAGACAAAATGAAACCTATGTAAGTAATAGGTTCAGTACTACCCTTGTTTATAACACCACAACATGATATTCAAGATATTTCACACAACATACTGCAAAATTATTGAATATAGTGGTACACCCAAGCTTTTAACGAGTAAGAATCACTCAACATAGCCACACAGGGCCATATAAATGGAGAAACACAAATGATTTGTGATCCTTTTGCTTTGAGCTGGTTACAGTCAGGGCTTAAGTGTAATTCTGCACTTATTAGGTGCCCATGTTCTCTCTATGGTTTGGCATTCCACAGAGGCCATGTATGTAACGGCCACAGTAAATACACGATTCAATATAAATTATATCAAAGATGTAAATTATTAATTATATATCTAAACTTTCATATACTGTAATCTCCTAAATCTCACAAAATTTCCAATAAATATAATATTCGACTACAATCTATTGATAAGCTTTTTAAATTTATATGCAAGGACAAAAGAAAAAAGAATTATTAACCTTATCCACTTCACTTTTCAAAGGCTTAAACAGAAATTCCAAATTTGACATTCTCTTCTGTGCATTTCATTCTTTGTTTCTTAATTCTTCAATTCTTTGGTCAGTAAATGGATATGCTTCTGCCCCCAGATCTCGAGCATGCTCAATACAGGCTTATAAGTTGCAATTTTCCCATTGGAATCCATTTTCCTGACTCTGCTAGGATACCATGACTCCCATGACTCCCACCTTTCTGAATACCATGATTCCGTCCTTTCTGAATCTTCTTCTTCCCTTGGGCACCCCTCACTGAGAAAGTACTTCACAGTCGTTCTTACCGTGCATGGATTTTGGACGACCAACCAAGGAACAACTCTGGAAAACGGATCATTTTTTGTGGTTAATTGCCCAATTGGAATTGATATAATTTCAAAACCAAGTCTATATTTTTCTATCATATCCATCTCGGTCAAAGGCTGAAGGTGGCTGTGAGCATGACTGTCATTAGCGAGTTTAATCTCTATTAAAATGGTTTTTTCTTTCAATTCTTCGACACCAACCTACCATCGTTATATAAATAAAGGTCAATGAAAATAATGAAGTTGAAAATTGTAAATTAGTACAACCTACTACAGGTGTTACATAAAAAAACATAATCCAGGATCCAATATGATACATATGTTAAAATACACAATTAAATATAAAAAGCAGCATGCCTTTATGAGCTAAAATTTGATAAATCCAGGAATTACTTCATTTGCTTTTATGCAAAAACTGGGTCTAGGTTGGACCAGGGAATAAGTAAATATCATAATATTCTCAATAGCTACTGGCTCCTTGCAGAAATACAATCTCCATATTGCTTCCCCAAAAATCTATTTAATGCAAATAAAAGGGTACTACTCTAGGCACCCATTTCATTTAAAATTTTCAACAAAAATTGCACAGATGAATTCAGATACAGTTGATACAAAATAAGAGATTTGATGGAAAAAGATGTTTCTCTAATGCTCACTTCCTTACTTTATCACTCAAAATTGATCCCATAAAGTGTCTGAAATAGCCTCTACTTTTTAATTTTGTGGCTAACCAAGAATCTCAAATAGGCCTTTCAATTTCCAACTCTCTCACAAAAGACAGCCCAGTTTTTGATGGCATAGACAACACAATTGGGTTTAGGAAAACTATAACCTTTCTTATATTGTTTATAGCTCTGTCAAAAGCCTCCAATTAGTAAAAACACGAACATCAAAATAGGATGTTGCATATCCGATAAGACTCTCTACTGAAACTAGAAAGACTGAAAAAACCAGCACAACGTATGAATTGAAAGTAGAATGTCAAGAACTTACATGCAGTCAAACCCAAATTGAAAGCAGAATGTCAAGAACTTACTTGCAGTCAAACCCAAATACAAATAATAGGCAGATGTAGCTCTGTCCCGCTTAATGAAACACTGAATAAGGAAGTCTCTTGGCCCAGGCTGTAAAGAAACAAGAACATGATTTTATCAATCAAATGAACAACGCCAGTGAAATTCATTTTTGAGAATAGAACTCACAATTATCATGAAGGTTAAGTTTACAGTTAACGAGTGCCTAAATGGCTACACTGAAAAAGAATGATAGCAGAGCCAAGTGCACACTAAACACATAGTTTTTGTGTTACAGAAAAAATAGAATACCAATGGGAATACATTATTTAACCGATATTAATTCATATATTGGGCTTATAAAGAGTTTAAACTCTAATCTAATGAAATTTATAGTGAAACTGAGAATAAGAATAAGATGGTTTATTACAAATAAATCATTAACCCCATGTTAGAAGATCAAAACAATCTTTCTCCTATTGCTAACCTCATCATTGCACGCAGTTCTGCCACTGTCAACTTTGTCAAGCTATCATCATCCTTCAAGTCCACCAAACTGTCTTCAATGCCAACTTCACTTGATCCTCGCCGAACTTCTGGAGAGGGTATCTTCATGTCCTGAACACAGGTACATAAACATATTTAGGGAACACTGAAAGCAGTATAGACTCACAGAAAGAAATTATTCCAAAAGGTACTAACCTCATATTTATCACTACTCTAAATCATGGATATGTCGTCTTTGATTTCATTTTAATTGCTTCTCTGCAAAGTTTTTCAGATGCAATTGATGAAGGATAAATGGGCTCTTCTTTTGACATGTTTATTGATTTGAAAGCTCTTGAAACCTGAATACCTCTTAAGGATTCCCTGCAAATTTAGCAGAGAGAATATAAGCAGAATACAAAAATGCACATAATTATAAGAACCAAATATAGGATTCCACCCTTCCATTTGCTACACAGATTTTTACATAATATATCTTATGTCATGTTAACCATTGAAATAAATCCAAAAGAACTTGCTCACTGTTAAGAGAATTTCAAAAACATGAAGCCATGAGAATCTCAAGGACTCAGAGGCTAAGCTACAACCAACAGAACAACAGCTCTTCAACTTACATGAAAGGCCTGCCACACCAATCCTACTCTAGACGAGATAGAGAAAATATCTGCATTGGAAAAGGAACAGAGCACACATTTGGCTTTGGGAAGGGGCTCATAGGCATATGAAAAGTAGGGTGATCTGGATACAAGAAGGTGACCGAAACACTGCATTCTTTCACAAGCAAGAAGCTGCCCAAAAGGACCACAACATGATCTGGGGAATCATTAATCATTGGGGAGTTTAATGTGAAAAATTTGAGCAATTTTGTTAAGTGCAACTTGAGAAAAATTTATCCTGTGAACACCTGCATGAAGATAAAAATGCACATAGATGAAGGTTACAAATGGAGATGTAGTGGACAGTCGGTAAATATCAAATGCATAACAGTTTTTGAACTCATCTCAAATTGGGTCCAACTATATTTTGGTTGATGCACAACAAATTAGCTCCATGTGTGCTTCTCTGACTGACCCAATAGGCTCTTGAAAAAGAAAGATTACCCTGTAAGTTAAGCAAAATCCAAAGAGAAAACTGGGCTGCTAAAGACTGGGCATGACCTCTGTATGGAATGCCAAGCTAAGCCATGATCTCTTGTTGGACAGTTAAGCTGGGCGTGACCTCCTTATGGGCTACCAAGCTAAGCCATGACCTTATTGGACTATTGTAGGGTGAATTGTGAGCCTATTGTTGAGTGTTGTGAGCATGAACTGTAACCTCTGCTGCTGGTTTAGGGCCGCAAGGATGCCATGGACTGTATTATGGGAGGAGGAATCTATGTAGTGGTCTTTTGGCCCCTTGATATATCATTCTTGATGTGCATATTTATTGCATAGTAATGAAATAGAAAATGCCTATGCCAAAATACAAAAGCAAACAAATATACGAATACTATAAGGCATACCGAGAGTAGGGTTCCCAATATAGTCTAGTGTTTGCATGAAGTGCCTTCTTTACTTCTTGCCTGTTTAGATATTGCTTTATTTTAATGTCTATCCAAAGGTCAATCTTATTGAATGTATGTTCAATCTGTCCAACAAAAATAGAGATTAGACTTGACTCTTGGGATATAACAAAAAACCCATGAGAATAACTCGTTGTTTCAATCTGAAATGCCCAATCTCTCAACTGGCTAATTTATTTGTGTTGTCAAGAGGAACTAGGCATTGCAGTCGACTTTCACCAACTATGGAGCATATACCTATGGCCACCATGAGACAGTTTGCTTCATGAAATTTGTTTTCAATTTTCTTCGTAGTTTTTTTTGCTAGTGGTCCAATTTGCTTTGTATTTGTTTTTGCAAAGAAACCTGTGGGAGAGTTGAAACCATGATATTGTTAGTAGCTACCTAGGAATTATTGAATTTTTTTTACAGGCCACCATTGACTGGAAATTTCTTAAGATAGGATAGTATAATTTTTTAATATCCAACTAATGGCCAAAAGAAATCTCAATAGGACATGGAACTAAAGACTGATATCAATCTGTAGGGGTGATGAAAAAATAGAATCGTAATTGTATAATTTCCATGTAACAATACCTTCAGCAGTCTAGTTATATGGTTGTTAAGGCATATGTTGGCTGCCTGGCAATTCAAGAATTCAAATTAATAAAGCCTCCTCATTGACAGCAGTCTCTCATCATCTAATTATAAAGAGGATGTGCATATATTTGATGTTAATATATGTCAACTGGTATTTGGGAACCTCTATCCTTAATATTCCAGCAAACTCATAGCTCATGTTTTTTTAAAGAGCTTGTGAGTAGGTAGTTCACTGTTTTCTTTGACTCGAATTATATTCTTAAAATTCTTAGATTGTGAATCTTGTAAACTTATTACAAGATTCTTGTTTGGACTGGGTTAAAGAAGTCTTTCTCTGGAATGACCACCTGCTATATCTCTCTCGTTTCTATACTTTTAAAATCTCTTGCACATATTATATTATGGAGAGGGAAGTTCTCCTCGTTCAAGACATATCTAACACTTTAGGCTAGAACCAGGTCCTATTAGAACTCATTAGTGGGACATAGACACCAAAACAAGTATATTGCATTCCCTATATCCTTATATTATATATGTACAGATGTAAGTCAACATAAAAATGCCTTCAAGCACTCTGTTCCTTTTCTTCCAAATGATCATTACTGGTCTAGCTGCCATAATGTAGAACAAATGGTAGTACTAGGCTACCAGCCAAACTTTGTTGATGATTTTGTTTTAAGAATTAGAACAAATGATTTTCAAGTTTGGATTAGTCTCAGAATTTCAAGAAATTTCTCGTTATAGGGACAAATTATATGACGGGATTAATTGAGAAATTAAATACGATAATTGAAAATTGCAGTATCGAAGAAGATAGACTAAGGTTTACCAGTGTTACCAATGTTGAAAAAACCCAAGTAGATGTGCAAAGAACAATTTTTGTCACTATCATAGCTCAGAATTTTCTTTCTCCATGGAAACTATGCAAGCAAGCCTTTCATAAACCTGTTATAGTTTTAACAATTCCACTAATCACCCATGGTCAAGAACAGGTTACAATGACCAAAATTCTTTTAAAGGATCTGATTCTCACCTTAGAGAGATCGAAATCAGTGGTTTTGATACCTTCATCGGAAACTGGAAACTTATGAGGATTGCAATGAGCCTGCTCAGTACTGACATCCTTTCCATGACGGGTAGTAATTATCCAAGCAAAATTTCATGGACAACAAAGTTTCTATCAAAATCATTAGATGTGCTAAATTATAGCATACCCATAAAGTCTAAAACAAGCAAACAAACAAGGGATCAAACATACCTGCAATATCATTCTCTCTTTGTCATTTTCCACGTCAAGGTGGTTATCCCATCTTGACAGACCCAAATTTGATGTGCTGTACCTATACCAAGCATTTAATCATATGAAAATCTTAAGTTGTCTCAATATAGAAAATAACACTCTTTCCCATGAAGTCCTAATTTCCTAGTTTAAACCATAATCAAATACAAATGCATACATCATAACAAGCTTGCCCACATTGATTATGACTGCTCTTGTACAATGCACAGATGGTAGTAATCATAGTGCTGATCTAGAATTTTGTAGTGCATTTCAAGAACAGTAAGGCAATTAGGGTGGCTTGTCAAAATATAGGCTTCCAAATCAAACCATGCAAAAAATGAGGGTATTTATACTATAAGTATAAACAAACCAGTAGTTCAATTATGTCCCCTCTTTCTAGGACTTTTTCTATGTTTTCAACCATAACTGTGTGTACCTGGATTTTTAAGGGGGAAAGAATTATATCTCCTTACTTCACATAAGTTGGAGAAGTCAAAGAAAAATCATATAAAGTTCTCATTTTCCAATTATGATGAATTTTATGTTCCAACTTCTCAAATCGGCACAATAAATGAATCTGCATAAAATGTGCACATTAGCTAATGCTGTGTCTCCGTTCATATATTTTTCCTTCTTATTAGGATCCACTGGCCTATGAAAAACAGAATTTTTGTGAGAAATGTTTTACCGCAAAGTAATAACATTAATTAGAGATACTTGATAAGACATTTAGAACCAAAGCACATGCTAAGAGGGAAACTGTGAGAAAGCCATTACTTACAAAGGGTCGAAAAAGAAAAAGATTCTCCTGAACATATGCACTATCCACATGAATTCTACACAATAATTAGTGTTATGATTTTCAACTGACCAATTTCAAGGCAAAGATCACTAAGAGGTCAATGGGGTCAAGCCTGGTAGAGTCCCTCTGGGTTAGGAGTACATGTACTGCAGCAACACCTACCCTGGGTGCCATTCACAGAATGTGAAGAAGCACCTGGAGGGTTTCCCAGAAGACATTTTCCAATTTCCATGAAAAAAAAGAGGGCTGAAGCTAGCTGTCAACATAAGTGTCTCTACGTTGCTAATTCAAGGAGATTCCAAAATGACTATGAAGGGTAATTTTTCCATCACCCATGTAGCTATTGAGGCTCCAGTCAATGCAGCTCAGATTCTCCTTAATATGTTAGGTCAAATTCAGCTTATGCACAATTATTGAGACTGCAACAACCCAGTTGATACTAATGCTATGGAAACAATCTATTTGAAGCCATTGTAGTTAAGCATTATAGATGAGGCCATTAAATCAATTGTTTGGTAAACATAATTTTGCTGCACTTGTTCTTGCAAGTCTACTTTGGGTGGTAAAAAGGGAAATTGTTTCATGTATATAAATTAGTGTTGCAATATCTTCAATTTGCCCGATTTTTCCAAGTTGTCAGGGTTAAGTTTATGCTTGTCAATATTTCCAATAAGTTTCTTTGCAGACACTCAACCATAGATTCCCTGAAAAAATATTTGAAACATTAATATAAATATATTTCAAGAAAGTTTGTGGAAGCTGTAGGTGAAATAATATTTGCAACATTAATATAAATATATTTCAAGAAAGTTTGTGGAAGCTGTAGGTGTAACATTATTTTAAGAATTTTTTATGATCATATGTCTTCAATGTAACTTAAAGTAGGTTGCCTGATTGTTCATCCTTACATTTTGAAATAAAATGATATCTAACAGTGCCTTCAAGGAAAAACATATCTCTTTATCGCAATCAAGTAAATTAGTATGGCTTCAATCCAAAAAGATGCCAAAATGATGACCATGAGATCATGGAAGCTTAAAGCATGAATTGGATGTTTCTATTCTAACTTCTAACTACTGCAATTTATTGCTAAGAGCGCAGGATAGTTTGCATAACGATCAACCTTATCTAGAATGTTGCCACAAAAGGTTGCAATTAATAAGATCCTTCAAGTATAGAAACAGACAAGCAAAGGCTATGGAAAATCATTCAGTCAACCATTTCCACAAACTTACAAATAAAATCTAATTAGAGTTGCATCATAGTAATGATCACAACAGTCATATATTGATTTCTACACACAAGATATGAATCTATTATCTAGATACAGAATAAAAATGTCTCCTTCCAAACCAATCTGATGTGAGACAGCCAAATATCCAACTGATACGCATTTGAACAAATGTTACCATTTTTCACTATTGACTACACTCCTGAATAAAGCACTTCACTTGAATTCTTAAACTGACAGATTTTTAGTTAATTTTTCCAAATTCAATTAGAAAAATACTAAAACCAATGTCAGATGCCCAGCATATCGGGTCACTTCTAGCAAATAAATCTATTATAGAGCTTTTCACTAAAAATTTCAATAGCATTAACAAATATTTCCATTTACCAAACAGCCTCAGTGGAAAACTTGAAGGAACCCAAGGGATAAATTCATAAAGAGAAGAAAGGAAGCACTTGCCTCATTCATTTCCCCCCTAACACGGGTTAAGGTGTCTGCATTGGGGTTGCTAGAGAAATATTCCATCTGCTGATGAAGAACTCTAGAAAATTCATCATTCATTGCATAAGCAAGTGCATTGTGAGCCACTCGACCATATGTCTTCATAAATCTCATTTGAATATCCTCTAAATATGCAAATGGAATTCATCCTGCATGCAAGCCACTGTTAGGAAGAAAGAATCAAACAATAACATAGGAAGAGGCCTGAATATGACAAATGCATTCTCAAACTATTAAGAATGTAAAAATGTAGCAATCCCAAACACAACACTAAGTGTAAAAGAATTATAGGATATGTATGTATGTATAGGGCACTAAGGCCGAGGGAGAACACCACATAAATTTGAAAGGGCATATGGCCATCTGGCCTGCAAGGGTCAGGCCAAATCTTCAAGCAATCATGAGAGCAGACTCTGTGATGGAACTGAAGTCTTGCAGCTGTGTCGAATCAAAATACTTATATCATGTACCCACATGTCAAAGAATGAATCAACAGGGAGTTCAAAATGTAGCAACGCCAACATCATCATGTGTCAGAGGTGTCAAAAAAGGCGTAAGTTGATGGTTGAGAGCAGTAAAAGAAATGATACATCCTTGTCATTCTATTGATGATATTTCAGCATCTTTTAGTTGTTTTGTTATAAGTAGTAAACTTGTAGCACAAGCGATGCCTAATGAGCATGGTGTTTATTTTGAAAAAAATGTCAAAGGGTTGGGTTGTTATGATTTCCAATTGAAATGAGAAATTTGACAGACACTTAACAGACACACACAAAGGCACATACATTCCAAAACCCAAATTTGTAATAATGAAAAGGTAACTGGATAATACCTCTACCATCTCGACAACCCCACTCTCGTCGAACATTTTGGCAAGCCCTTCACTGTCCACAAGTTTCTGCATAACCTGTAAACATAAGCCTCTCCCATACACTACAGTATATACATATAATGCAAAATAATTTCCATTCATCCAAGAATTCCTTTAAAGGAAAAAAATTACAAGCTCGAGGCAAATACCCAATCTTCCAAAATTAAAATAAAGAGAAAGCGCAGTTCCATAATCATAGGAAGAATGAAATCTCACCTTAAACACCTCTGGACTTGTGCCTTCGACGCTAATTTATTTGTCATTCCACTCCCCAGAGGACTCAAAAAACATGGATTTAAATACAGGGGAACATGCTGCCAGAACAACTCTGTGGGCATGAAATTTTTCCCCTGATACATCAAATGTGACATCCACATTTTCAACATCTTCAAGCAGTTCCCCAAATTGTTCACCCAAGATTGATTCAGGGATGTGAATATAGTGCAATATGGGGCCTTGAATAGCAGAAACCACAACCCCAACTCTCCTAAAGAAAGGGGATGGATCAGAAATCTCTCCTAAATCTACATGTTCCTCTAAATTTGGAAGGGTATCTCTGTAAATAAAGTCAAGGGATTCTCCACGCATTATTAACACAAAGGTCACACCAACTTAGGGTTCAAGGTAACCCTCAACACTCGACCAAATCCATGTTCAAGAGAGAAATCACCAAGACACATCGGAACAAGCCCTAAGTCCGTTATCTAAGTTATCTTCTTCAGGACAGACCAATGTGCCTCGAGATCTACGCCTCTCCTACACATTGGCTTCGTCCTTCCACGCCAATTCCATGGACATGATAGCATTAATTTTCAAGACTGTGCAGTTATGAAAGCAACAGTAGAGCTTACTATCCGATGGGGGATATTGCCCTATCTCAGCCCAACAGATACGGATATCAATCTCAGCGCTTCAATATCCTTTACATTGCAGCAAGCGTATCAAGGTTTCCTCCTTAAAAGGAGTAGTGTTTCAATTGAGAGAGGTTATAGTGGAGATGCAAAACACTAAGAGCCTCACACAGAGATGCAAAAGTTGAGAACCTCATGCAAGTCTCCAACTAGAATTCTTCGTTTCATGCAACAGTTGAGAGGGCATTCACCACCCTCACACAAAAGAGAGAACTCGATTCACTCAACAATGAAGAGGTAAGTGAAAAATGGTTGTTGTGAATAGACTGTTTTGCAAAGCATTGAGTCCGCATTCTTTTCTTCTGCGAAGTTACCTCCACCCTAACAAAAAGGAGAGTGAAAATTGGTTGTTGTCAGAGCCGTCGCTTAAGCGACGCTTCCTAACGCACTGTCGCTTAAGCGACGCTTAACCGACATTTATGAGAATAGCCATCGTGTAACCGACGCTTCTGGCCACATTTACAAAAAAAATTGTATCTTTGTGATTTTTGGTAAGTTTAAAAAGAGAAATCCACGCGCCGTCGAATTTTGGATCGAAATGTAGTAGTGTAATGAGATTTTACCCTCTAGTTAACAAATTATAAAACTAAAACCCTAAAAACCTATTTTACTTAGTTTTAATTTATGAGATTGTGTTGGATTGTTCTTTAGTAGTCTGAGAACAATTTATGGCACTAACATCTTTGGCGTTGTTGCCGGGGATGAACTTAAAGCATAATTTCCCTAGGTTATTCAACATTCAATTGGTTTTTGAGAGGTGGACAAAACCAGCAAATCATTAAGACTACATTTCACCAAATAGTATCCACAGTGGCTGCTAAGGGATTTGGGACAAGAGGTAGACTAACTTCACCATTACACTTGGGTGTCTAAGATCCAAAGCAAATTTTGAAAAAAACTAGGAAAATTAAGAAGTCACAATCATCCCCAGCTTTATGTAGCCCTGATCAAATTTCCTTATTGTCACCCTTTTCACTTGAAAAGGAAGAAAAACAAGATTCATCATGGTTAACACCTACAATACCTGTTAGCAATTTTCAAATCTATACTGATCCTCAGTCCTTCAAAAAGGAAAAAACCCTATCTCTTGGAAAAATACCTTTTGTTTCAGTTCAAAGTCAGTAAGAGCCCTTTTCATCCAAGTTCCAGCCAAGCTTTTCCTTCATCAAAATAGGTCAGTTGAAAAATGGCAGCTCAACAGCAGCCTCCATTAGATATGATGGATAGGATGGTGGAAGCTAGGTATGCACCTTTAGTTCTACCTCATCCCTTAAATGCTCTCCCTGGAGGGGATTACCAAAAGTACTTGCCTAGGTTTAATGGACAAGGTGAGGCAACAGCCGAGGATCACTGGGATGTATTTCTCAGCTATGCAGATAACCAAAACATTGAGGCAAAATATGTGTGGATGGGAATGTTTGTACATAGTCTCGATGGGGAGGTTAGAAGGTGGTTTAGGGAACTACCAAAAAATTCAATTACATTGATTGAGGAACTTTAGGATTTCTTCATAAGGAAGTGGGGAGATACCAAAGACCATACATACTATATTACAGAGTTTGGAGCCCTAAAGAGGAAGAAAGATGAAACTATAGCAGATTTTTACAAGAGATTTAGCAAAATGTATGGTATAATTCCTGCAGAAATCAAGCCCTCTGAAACTTCAGCAAAACTCACCTATGCCAATGGTTTTGATCATTATTTCTTTTACACCTGAGAGAAAGAAGACCACTTAGTATATTAAACATGCAAGAAGCAACATTAGAAGTAGAATCCAATATCCTAGCTTCTAATAGACTAAACGTAAATTCAGAAAAACAAGCAGATGACAGAAAAGGTAAAAAAGAAGTTGCTCCAGTACCCACAGCATCACAGTTAGCTGATAATAAATTTGATGAAATGGAAAAATTAGTAAAAATCCTAACAGCAAAATTAATCAAATTGGAATTAGAGAAGAATTCCAATAGGCCTGCTCAAGAAGGAGATAGAAACCCTAATAACCCTAATCATATTAGAAGACAGTTTGCACCTCGGTTTATTCCCAAAGAGAGAAGGAATAATGATATACAAAGAGAAACAAGAGAAGTTGAAGATCAAAAGGTTCCACCCCCACTTCAAAACAATGTCACTAATGAAGGAGAAGAAGAGGAAGATGGGCAATTTGAAGATACAAATCCAGACATAATCATTTAGGGGACTTGTTAACTGAGGATTTTGTAACTGAGGAAGATTTTTTTAACTCTGAATATTATGATGCAAATGTTTTTCACATAGAGGATGATTTAAACCTTGAAGTAACGGCTGATATATATCATTTTGAGCCTAAGAAGACACTAAATTTGAGGTCAGGACCAAAGCAGGTGACTCAAAACCCTAGAAAGAAGGCAATTCTTCCTCCTAAACAGTCATCCAATCCAGCATTAGAAAAAGACAGAATCAGGATAATCCAGAGAAGGCTATTGAAGTTTAAGAAGTGAATAAGAACATGCAGAATTTAACTTTGAAAATGAATTGTGCAAAATTAAAATACCAATGCCTTTTACTAAATTGATAAAAAATACATGTTATAAGAATTCAGTTTTAAAAATGATGGGTTCAGCAGCCAATCAAATACCCTCAGACACAGTAAATCTACAGGAGGAGCATCCTAAAAATTCTATTGGATCTGCTTTGGAAGAGAAAACTGAAATTGAATCGAGTTTATCTCCACCTTTCTATATCACATTGACCATTCATGATCAGATGATTCACAATTGTCTTTTGGATTTAGGTGCATCTCACAATTTAATGCCAAAAGCAGTCATGGAAGCTTTGGGGTTAAGCATAACAAAAACTTATCATGACTTGTATGCTTTTGATTCTAGAGTTGTCAAGTGTTTGGGAGTAATAAAGGACATGGTGGTTAACTTAACACAACTACTAATGAAGAGTGTTATTATGGATGTAGTAGTGGCAGATATCACACCTAAATTTGGAATGCTTCTTTCTAGGTCTTGGGCTAATAAATTAGGGGGCACTTTATAGATGGATTTGTCTTATGCAATAATTCATGTTTTTGGAGGTTAGAATAGGAGGTTTTATAGAGAGTTACAGTTTGCTTACATTGTTACTGATGACAGGAATCCAACAAATCATCCATTATATGATGCTGAAAAGTATTTAGGGTCTTGCATGTTGCACTTCAGTGATGATAATACTGTTGGTATGTTATAGGTTGAGAAATAAAAACCAGTCAAATGTACTATGGAACAAAAAGATGAACTTTGGCAGATGTATTTTGATGGATCATCATCTAAAGAAGGTGCTGGAGAGGGAGTTGTTCTGATATCTCCTAGTGGTGAATTGGTAAGTTTGATGTATAAGTTAGAATTTGTTACTACAAATAATACAACAGAGTATGAGGATTTATTATTGGGTCTTAGAGTTGCAAAGGATATAGGTATTCAGCAAATTTATGTTTATGGCGACTCTGAGTTGGTTGTTCAGCAAGTGAGGGACAAATATCAAGTAAAGCAAGATTTGTTGAAAGTGTACAGCAATGAAGTCTAGGACATGATAGATAATTTCTTTGTGGCATTCAATATTTCCTATATTCCTAAATATCATAACGAGATTGCTGATTCACTTGCTCTAGCAGCTACACATTTCAAGATTCCTAAGACAACTTAGCTAAAGTATCCTATAGAAGTCAGGTACAGGCCTTCAGTTCCTGATAATATCAAGAAATGGAGGGTTTTTTAGGATGATATAGAGATTAAAAGGTTTTTAGAGCTGATTGGTGATTTCTCTAATTCTTTAATTGATCAAGAGAAGGATGATGGGACTGAATATACTGATAGATTTGCAAAAAATGAAATTGCTGGTCATAAAATCATTGAGCTGAAAATTAATTTTATTCCCAAGGGTTTGGTACCCCTTGAGAGGATTTTTTCAAAGGATGACACCCCATTGAAACCAGCTATGTAGTCTTTAGAGGATAATGTAATGGATTGTAACATTGGCACAAAGGAGCATCCCAGAATAGTGAATATCTCAAAGGCACTCTCAGCAGAGTAGAGAACTAGGTACATTAAGCTATTAAAAGAATATATTGATATTTTTGTTTGGTCATACGAATATTTAAAAACTTATGACACAATTATTATTCAGCATAAAGTGCCTTTGAATCCTAATGTAAAACCATTTAGACAGAAGCTGAGGAGAATAAATCCTGCCTTATTTCCTGTCATAGAAAATGAGGTTAAAAAATTATTGGATGCTAAAATCATTGTTCCTCTTTGATAATAATCATGGGTAGAAAAGCTAGTTCTTGTTAGAAAAAATAATGGAGAAATAAGATTGTGTGTTGACTTTCATAATATGAATAGGTCTTCACTAATAGACAATTATCCTTTACCAAAAATTGAGCAAATCTTGCAGAAGGTGGTGGGTGCTCATAGGATTTCAATGGTGGATGGTTTTTCGAGGTATAACCAAATTGCAATGCACCCTGATGAAAGAGAGAAGACATCCTTCAATACCCCTTGGGGTACCTTCATTTATGAAAAAATGCCATTTGGATTGATGAATGTTGGAGCCACCTTCCAAAGAGCTATGGACATAGCCTTTGTTGGAGAGAAGGATAACTTTGTGGTGATCTATTTGGATGACATTATAGTTTTTTCACAAATTGATGAAGAGCATTTAAAGCACCTAAAAAAAACTTTCTTGAAATGTAGAAAATATGGATTATTCCTTAATCCAAAAAAGTCACATTTTGTCATGTAGGAGGGTAAGTTGTTAGGGAATTTGGTTTCAGCTGATGGGATAAGGATAGATCCAGAAAGGGTTAAAGCCATTTTGAAGATCAGTTTGCCTAGAAGTAAGAAGGATGTGCAATATTTTATTGGGAAAATAAATTTTCTGCGTTGGTTTATACCAAATTTTGCTGAAACTATTAAACAAATAATAGCTATGTTGAAGAAAGATCAGGAAGTGAAATGGACAGCAAAGTCTAGGAATTCATTCAAAAAGATAAAGCTTGCTTTTACAGAAGCACTGGTGCTAGTGAGCCCTGATTTTTTGAAGGAATTTCTGACTTTTTCTTTTGCATCAGAGGATACATTAGATGTTGTTTTGTTACAGAAGAATAATGATGGACTGGAACAACCAATTGCATTTTTCAGCAAGACTCTCAGGGACTCAGAGTTGAAGTACAGTACTTTGTAAAAGCGAGCTTATTCACTAGTAAAAGCATTAAAATTTTTCAAAATTTATGTTTTACATTCTAAGGTCATTGTTTATGTTTCTAATGCTGCCATTAAGGATATATTAACTCAGCCTGATAGTGAAGGGAAAAGGGGAAAATGGATTGCTAAGATAATGGAGTATGATGTGGACATCAAGCCTACTAAACTAGTGAAGGGACAAGGTTTAGAAAAATTGTTGGCTGATTCAAATTGTCAAGCTTTTGGCCTTCATTTGATGGCAGAACAACCTATACATGAAGAATTGCAAGCTGAGCAAGAAAAGGAAAATATTATGGAGAAGTATGCAGAATCTACATGGTATGCAGATATTGTATATTTCCTATTGTATTTACAATGTCCTAAACATCTAGATAAAAAGGTAGCTAGGTCACTGAAGTTAAAAGCTACTAAATATTGTCTGATAGAACATTAGTTGTTTTGGAAAGATCTAGGAGGTATTTTGCTCAGATGTTTAGACAAGTTAGAGATTGAGGAGGTGATCTCAGAATCACACGAAGGTTCTTATGGGGGACATATATACTGGAAGGCTACTACTTTTAAAATCTTGAGGTCTGAATATTATTAGCCTTCTTTGTTCTCTTATGTATATCAGCAGGTAAGAGCTTGTGCCCCATGTCAAAAGTTTGTTGGTAAACAAAAGTTAGTATCTTTACCATTGAATCCTATTGCAATGAATGCTCATTTTCAGCAGTGGGGCTTAGAATTTATAGGTGAGATAAATCCTTATTCTTTAGGGAAACATAAATGGATATTGGTAGCTCCAGATTTTTTCACCAAATGGGTGGAGGCAATTTCCACAAGAAATGCAACAAACAAGGTGATAATTAGCTTTATTCAGGAAAATATTCTTAGCAGATTTGGATGTCCCAAGAAGTTATTGACTGATAATGCTAAAGCTTTTAAGTCTAAAGCTATGGTGGCATTTTGTGAATAAAATGGGATTGTTTTGAAACACTCAACACCTTATTACCCTCATGGAAATGGGTTAGCTAAATCAACCAATAAGAGTATTATTTAGAGCATCAAGAAGTTGTTGAGTCAGAATAAGAGGTCATGGGACTCAATGCTGAATATGCACTGTGGGATGACAGGATAACAATTGAAAAGGAAATTGGGACTTCTCCTTTTCAGCTGGTATATGGCACTGATGTGGTATTTCCAGTTCAACTTGGTATTCCAGTAATGAAATTTCTTCAAGACAGTCAAGAGGAACCTAGTGACATTCAAAGGAGAAGTTATGCACTAATTGAATTACAACATGATCGTTAATCAGTAGAAGAAAAGGCTCAGCCGTACAAAAAGAAAATCAAAGAAAGGTTCGATAGGAAAATTAAAGAAAACACCTTTTTCGATGGGGATATGGTATTAAGATGGGATGTTAGAAAGGAACAGAAGGGTAAACATGGTAAGTTTGATAATTTATGGTTTGTTCCTTTCATATTTTCAAAAAATTTGGAGAATAATACTTTTATATTACATACTTTGGATGGTGATGAGTTGTCTAATCTAGTTAATGGACGATTCCTCGAGCATTTTTACAGTCTTTGAAGGAAAGAGATTTGAATTTCATTGTATATACCAGTGTGTGAAGGATTGAATAAAGAATCCATATCCCAATGGATGTTGTAACATCCCTGACCCTCCGACCAACGAAGAGGATGCTACCATATCATTATCTATCCGAGAAACTAGCCCCATGAACATACACAAATAAAAACTGAAATGCTTTGAAGTAAAACATGCATACATTGTTACCATACAACGAAAGAAAAACCATACATTCAAGCATTTAGCATGTTCATCATTTTCATTAAACAACAAAATACAATTTGCAGAGATGAGATAGTCAAGAATACTTATCTTATGAAGAATTCATCCCGCAACCAACTTCGTCACCGCAAAATTCCACCCAACCATAGTCCAGTGTGCTCCTTAGTCTCTCAACAACACTGTCACCCCCAAGCTAGGCATGATTCCCCAAGGAATAAGGAACTAAGCAGGCTCACACAGATCCAAAGATACACAAATCAACCAAGCCAACACAGTTGGGTTTATCAGGCCATCAAGGAGTTGGGAAAAGCTTAATGCTAAGCTGGTGGGCTCATTGAAGATCTAAGGACACCTACACTAGAACTAGCCTAACTTCTAGGACACCCACACACACCCAACACAAGGAAGAAGTCCCTTCTCTGCTACATAGTCCCTCGGGCCCTGACTTCCCTTCTAGTGCTATTTAGGGGTTGTGGAGAAGAAAGCCAGCCCTCTAGCTCTGTCTATCTGAATCCCAAACACACCAGGTTTATCAAGCATACCAAGCCTTCATTCCCACTCCAACACTGTCCAAATACCAACCACTGCATACACAGAGCAAAAAAATCGATTCACAGCTCTGGGGAAGAAAATCAACCACCACAGAACAACCGAGGTGACAATTTGGGTAATACATAGCTCTGACTGGGAAATTTGATTCCTGAGTCATTCTTGGCCCTATCATGGCCAAAACAACTTAATAAGAACCCACAGCAACCCTAAAACGTAAATGAACCCACAGCAAACCAAAATCGTGGGGAAACCAACGGCAATCGATTTCTCAGCTGCATGAGGAAGAAAAAAGAACCCACATGGAGGTGAATTTACACGGTTAGACCCACAACGACGTGAAATACACACAGCAAAATTCCCCAACCATGAAATTCACCCCCACAGCAAAATTATGCACGTGAGGCCACTCTCCCAGCTCTTTGCATGAGTAAAAATGCCAAAACCTGTGCATGAGGAGAAGAACAACTGTCTCTGTGTGAGGATGGGAAAGAATACAAGAATGCCCATGTGAGGGTGAAAGAGTCTACTGGTGGAGTGTGTGTGTGGGCAAGGACTGACATTCCTACCAAACACCACTCCCCAGCAATAACTGCCCAACTAACAACAGAGGTTTTTAATGCGGTATTTGACTTATTGAGACAAGGGAAAGTGAGTAAGTCAAAAGGGTGGGTTACAACTAAATGGGTTTAACAGCTGACACTTGGCTTTTCCCCATTGGCCCAAATTTTAATAATCCCCCCCCCCCCCCTTATCCTTAGGAAAATCATGCCCTTTTCATTATGGTTGAATTGGCATAGCTGGTTGGGGTTCATTTTAATTAAAAAGCATAATAACATAATGCCAGAATTAAGATGTGTTAGATAGCACGATATACCATCGGCAACGATTTCAATCACCAAAACATAAAACAACCAAATTGATGGTGGGATTTTGCCTTTACTCCACACCACGATTAATTACAATATATACATCATATACATTTTAACACAAATGGGGTCAAAACTGGGGTGTTACAGATGTTTTGCAGAGTAGCAGATAGGTTCAGTTAAATTGCAGAAGGCACTGATCTACAGGTTCTTGAAGCCTCACAAGGAGGACTTCATCCCGCAACAGGAGCTAGATGTTATAGCTAGATTTTGTTTTCTGTTTTTAGACTATATGTTTTATTTTCAAAACATGGTTTTTCTTATTTCTTTTAATATTTTGAGCTTGGTTTTTGAGGTATTATAATAGTGAGCATATTTTTATTTTTTGATTTTATAATATTCCTTTTAAATTTACTTTATTTACTTGTTTTTATAGTTTTAATGGGCTTTTTAGGTGTATATATTTATGAAAGGTTGAAAAGATATATCATAAGGTTTAATAAAAGTTTGATGATATAATCTAACCCTTTGTTTTTAAGCCTTTTGTCAAAAAAACATTGATCAGAGATTCCTGTAGCGCAAAGGCACAAACTGTGAACTAGAGCGCTACAAGAAAGTCGAGGCCTTTTAAAAAATTGTAAATTTGCTCGTGAGTTTTCAAAATCGCAAGTGATGGGAGTTTTTACATCTGTAAAAGGAGAATGATACATGTATAAGGCCTTAATAATCATTTTGAAAAGTGTTCAAGTTAAGATAAGGATTATTCAGGTAAGTTGCAGCTGTCCGAAATTTTGGAGAATGGAGATATTTTAAATAGTAATGATAGCGCACGACGGGAGCATATTCGAAGCTAGTTATGAATTTCATGGATGTATGAAAGATTACAGAGATCATGCTGATACCTGTCAATATATGGTTGGAAGAAATTGTGAGGAAGGCGATTACAAGTTTGGGTTTTGCAGAGTAGGTGACTGGTGTAGTCGTGGCAATTAAGGACAGAGATATAGAATTTTAGTAGACACCTGGGAAGACAAGATAGCACATTTTCAGTAGCTTAAATCATTATTATGATAGGTGTCTAATGGGCTATTGAAATCATTCACAAATTTCGGTTTGCATTAACAGAAGATTAGTTCATAAGTGTTGATTAAGAAATTGCAAGGTTGGGTACCCGATTTTGCTCAATTATCAGTTCATTTTGATAATGGAATTTTTTTCAAAATACTTATCAACTATTTTAGAAAAAAATCATATCTAGGGTTCAGTATAGATAATGAAGAGAAGTGGCAAGACAAACAGGGCTGAGCCTTCGGATATGGCATGGGCTAAAACTTTTCTTGAGTGTGCAAAGTTGTTTCAAGAAGCAAGCTGGTTTAAATATTGTGAAAAAATTGATGGTTATCATTCATAAGTTTAATATGGGTTTTCTTAGGGATTAGAGAAAGATATAGTCTTGTTTAATACCCTAAAAATTGAGTTAACTAGAGAGTTGATAGCATAATCCACATGTATAGCTGATGAGGGTGAGTTTTGGTTCAAGAAAGTGCCATTTACCTTTAATTTAGAGAATTTCCTATTGCTTGATGTTGTGGTAGATTGGGGCAAAGGGTTTCATATACAGAAGTTCAAGCCTGAATGGAGGGAGCCTATTAAGATTTTAAAGAGTTATATAACCTGTGAGGGAAGATATGCTTCTGTTTTTAAATATCACATTAGGTTTTTACATCACTTAAGTCAGGAGTTAAACATGAATCTCCCATTTTCCTTCCTAAAAAGATTACAAAAGATGTCAAGTAGGGTAAAGGAACATCAAGATCACACTAAACAGTCTATTTTCCACCATGGATTGATTAAATTGATTATCAATACTATGCTCTAGAAAAAAGCTAAGGCTTGGGATCACTTTTTGTTCTAGTCAGGGTTTCAAAGCGAAAAGGAAGATCATTAAAAAAGGAGACAGATGAATAAATCACACAGCCTTATTAAAAATTGAAGAAATATGTCATTATTGAAGTAGTAGAAGAGACTACTCAAGTGGAGTCTTCAGCACAGAAACTTGAAGAGCATGTAGGTGGATAGCAAAAGAAGGTTGATGAAGATAATCAGTTGGAAATCTCTGAAGATTTGGAAGAAGTACCTCCAATAGTCTTAAAACAGCAAGAAGAAAAGGAATCAGTTAAGCTTGATCAAGATATCAACGATGTCGAGGAAAATATGGCAAATGTTTCTATTCCTGCCAAGATGGAATCAGAAGACATACAAGTTCCTAATGAGAAAACTAAAGGAAAATCCATGGTTGGATTTAAAAAGGAAGGAGTACTAATATCCAGTGCAATGTTTCAAGGAATATCTTATGCAATGTTAGGTGAGTCAACTTGGAGGCCTAAAATGAGACCAAATAATAAGTTAAGATTGAATATGAAAAAACTTTTGAACCCAAAATTGACTAAGGAAAAAAATACTGTGATTGACTCAGAAGATTCCTCATCTCAAGAAAATTTAAAAGAAGATGAAGACCTGTCAAAACAGGTAGAGAATAAGAGAGAAGATTCAGTGATTGAGAAGCTTTCTCTAGTGAAGGACACAATTAAAGAGCAGTCCAAAGATTTCAGTTTTAAGGGAGATAATTCTAAACAGGTTCCTGTAATAGTAATAGACCAGCATAAAGAAGATGATGAGGAGTTTTTTAAGAAATTAAATATCCCTTAGTTACCAAAAGGAGCTTCTTCATTTCAAGAAGGGAAAGTCATAGATTCAGAGAATGAAAATATTCAAAAAAATGTTAAATAGTACAAGTACCAAATAGATTTTCTGAATGAAACAAATGAAGGATTAGTAATGGAAAACATAAGGTTAAGAGAAGATATTGAGGATATTAACAGCCATTATCAGGAGTTGATCGTGGTTTCTAAGGAAGCATTGAAGAGGAAAAGTTAGACACAAAATATGTGTGAAGAGTTGGAGCAGAAGATCCAAGGTTTAACTCAGCAGAATCAAGAACTATCAAAGAGAGTTGAATACCTATAAGCTGAGTAGAAAGGAACGAAAAGAAAAACACAAGCTCTAGAGGGGATAGCACTTTTGGCTGAAGCTGCCAAAGATCTTTAAAGGGCTATTGATGACATGTGTCTTTTAGTTAACTTGTGTAAAGATAATAGTTTGTTTTGGAAAACCTTTACCTTACTAGTTGTTTCAATAGTATGACCTAGAAGGTAGTTAATTAGTTAAGTAACTGTTTTTTGGGTGTAACCAAGATAAAACAAAGAAATTAGAATGAGCAGAGGTTCGAATTTTCGTAAAAGGGGAAGCTTCCAAGCTACTGTGTATGGAACTAATTTCAGAAACTCATATGTATTCTTGATGAGTGATTATGATATATATGCAAACTATAAGCCCATATTATTCTATCTGCTGGTTTCATTTCTGATTGGTGTAGTCACTCTATTGACAAATTAATTTCTTGTTTGAGGTTATTATTCATGGAATGCTTGTGAATTGTGGGTGAAACTCAAGATTGTGCTTATGTTGTTTTTGGTTTATATTTCATATATAATGCATCTCAGTCCTTCACTGTTACATGATTTAGTGTTTGTCTTATCCAGATTTTACCCTCTTGTTAACAAATTGTAAAACCAAAACCCTAAAATCCTATTTTACTTAGTTTTATTTTATGAGATTGTGTTGGCTTGTTCTTTAGTAGTCTGAGAACAATTTCTGGCACTAACACTACCAATATTTTGTAACAACTTTTAGGGAGTGTATTATTTAGGTGATCATTTATTATCCTTCTTGGTGTTCTTCAGGGACATATGTTTGTATGGTTGTAGTCTTATAAGCACCCAACCACCCATACTCAAGATTGGTTCGCTGCGGTGTTGTTTTTCTTGATGTTTCATTCGATTTTGTGCTAGATTCAAGTTGTCCTTTAAGATTTGAAGAACGTTTTGTTGATCATTCATGTGGTATTCCAATGCTTGAACCCTAGAGGATTATTTTAGTGAAGATATGATGGATGGTGGATGATAGCCATAAAGTGCCATAAATGGGGTCTTTTTTCTGATGTATGGAAGGAAGTGTTATACCACCATTTTGTGAAGGGTGACCACTTGACCCATTGTGTTAGTTTATCAACTGAAAAACATCAAAGATACCGTTCAAACATTTTTTTACAATCCATGCTTGTCCATCAGATTGAGGATGATAAGATGAGTTATGAGCCGGTTGAGTACCCAAAATATGCAACCAAAGTATCTAGTTCTATAATTAAAAAATATATATACGGTCCTATCATAACTTAGATAAAATCTAAGATATTTACTTCCCCATCATATATTAGACATCCTTCCAGATATTCTTCGAATCTTAGAATACCAAATTTTTGAGAGAAATTGCACTTTTGGAGAGTTCATCCGCCCTTGTATTATATAATATTGAGATATGTCTGAAGGAGATTAAGCTGAAGAATTTGTTAGAAACCTTGACTTTCTGGAACCAATAGTAAAGAGACAGCGCCTATAGTTTCAAAATACCATTCATCCAATCAAATAGAACTTTAGAATCACCACAGATACATAGATCTGATATTCCTTGCAAAGTGGCAAATTTGAGGAGACAAAAAAGGATAAGAAGTTCATCCTTTGTGTTGGAGCCTTGACCTCCCCCCATATTAATATAAAAGTAGTGATATTTTTTAGACAAATAACCATACCACAACCACAGTTGTATTGAAAGGATGCTCCATCAAAGTATCCTACAGCTCCAGAGGTAGTCAATGCAGTAGGATTGTATTTTTTGAGTTTCTTGTTAATGTTGAGGTCCACATAATCAAAGAAGAGGTTAATACCCCTAATACCATAGAAAGAAAAATTTGGAATATCATCCTAAAAAATAGCTTTGTTCCTCGAGTTCCACAAAGACCAAGAAATAAAAATGGGCAGCAGTTTAATTTTATCACTATTGTGACACCAATCAATAAATGTAGTCTCCAGGTTATCGGTACCCCACACCAAACTAAAACCAAGAAAATATTTAACAAAGTTCCAAACTTGCTTGCAGAGAATACAGTTAACAAAAAGGTGGAAAATTGTTTCTTCTTCTTGTCTGCAAAGAGGACAGACACTTGATCATTTCCATCCCCTTTTCCTTAAGTTGTGCTAAGTAAGAATTTTATCTTTTAAAGATAAGCACCAGAAACATTTTAATTTTTGTGGTATTTCCCAATTCCAAAATGGTTTATACCACCATTTTGGTTCAAAAATAATCCTATTCCAGGAAATATAATCATAGGCTAGCTTAGTTCTAAGTATGCCAGACTTTTTGTTTACTGGAGAAACCAAGAAATCTTCCCCATTATTGAGTTCGATCCCAACTTCCTTAAGAACTTTAATGTATGAATTACACTGAGTAGACAAATCACCTGTAAGACCCAAATCTCTTGCCTCTAGCCAGTACCCTCCCTTAATTACAAACCATTTAGGTCTTTTTAACAGATCTAGTTTCTTCATACTAACCCATTCTAAATTTCCAATAATTCCATGATACATATAGGAATTGTATTTATCCCCAATAAAAGTGTCTACACCTATAAGAACACTTTTACCATTACCAATTTCCCAACATTCCTTTTTTAACCAGTATATCACTTTGAGAAAATTGTTCCATATTATTGAAGCACTAATCAAATGAAAGACAAATTTATGAATCCATTCACTAACATGCTTGTTTTTTAAATACTTTGTTCTCGTGATTTTACTCCATAAACCTATATAAAAAAGGCATCTCCACAATGATTTTAAACATAGAGATGAGTTAAATAAGGATATGTTATTTATACCCCATCCTCCCAAGTGTGTTGGAGTAGACAGAAATTCCTAAGGAGCTAAGTGGAATTTATTTTCAGTTCTTGTACCTTCCCATGAAAAGTGTAAGATCTTAGCTCTGATGATTTTTATGACCAAGGCTAGAAGCATAATCAGAGAGCACCAGTATACCGGAATACTTTGTAGATTAGATTTGATTAAAGTGAGTCTACCACCCTATGAGAGAAATTTGTATGACTAGTTTGATATCTTTTTTCTATCTTCTTTATCAGCCAGATCCAATCTTTCACCCTATAGTTGTTAGGTTTTAAGTAAAACCCCAAGTATTTAAATCCATTTTCCAAATGATCAATTTCATAAAGAAAAAGAGACTTTAGTTCTGAAGTAAAACCAAGCTGAAATTTATAGATATACAAGAAACAATTTTCTACATTTACTTCCATTCTTGTAGCATTACAAAATAGTTCCAATAGATAATGCATAGTCTTCCATTCCTTTAAATTATCCAGACCAAAAAGGATTACATCATCTATAAAAAGAAAAAGTGTAATGATAATTTCATCTGAACATTTTATAACTGAGAGCAATCCTTCATTCCTAGATTTTGTAATTAGTCTGTTAAACCCTTCAATCATTAATAAAAATATATTGGAGAGAGGTGACATCCATATCTCAATCCTCTTGATCTTTTGAAAAAGGAGGTAGGAGACCCATTTACAAAAACAAAAAAGTTTGCAGTGGATGTACAGAACATAAAATACAACTCATTACATTCTTAGGAAGACCAATCTGAAGAAGGACCAACCTCAAGAAGTCCCAATTAACTTTATCATAGGCCTTTTCCAGATCTAGTTGCATAATCACCGAGCATAGATTCTTAGTTTTGGTTGTGTGAATACACTCCCGTGTTGTACCAATTGCATCTTGGATATGCCTATTGGCTATAAAGCCAAATTGTTCAACTGAAATAAATTTTGAAAGGAGAGTCTTTATTCTTTCTATTATGATCTTAGTCACCAGTTTATAGACCAAATTTCAAAGAGCAATTTGTCTAAAATCAGAGAAGGTATTTGCGGAATCCTTCTTTGTAATTAAAGTGATGAAAGTTGCATTAAGGGATCCAAACATATAATATTCTTTCCTAGAAATCTTTGCAACATCTTATAGATCATTGCCCATAATATAAAGAAAACAAGAACAACTCAATTTTCCACCGATCAGGACCTACGCTTTTGTCCTTTGAAAATTTTGATAGAACCCCATGAATTTCCTCTAGAGAAATTTCCTTTCCTATCTCCAATCCTTCTTTGTCAAAGAAGAAAGAGGGAAAAATCTCAAGTACTTTTAACTGATTACCAATCAAGGCTCTCTTTGGTTCTTTGAAAAGAGATTTGAAGTGTGATTCTGCAACTTCTTTAATCTTTCCCTGAGAACATGACGTTACCCCATATTCATCATAAATATCCAATGTAGTATTTAAATTTCTACAATAAGAAGCAGAATTATGGAAGAACTTCGAATTCTTATCTCCCACTTTAATCCAAATAGCTCTGCTTTTGAGCCTCAGTTTTTCATCATCACTCACTCATGCTTTAGTCAATTCGTGAGCTCCTTGACATATTTGGAAAGTGCTTTAGTCACCTATGGGGGTTTATAATATTTAATAAGCCTAATTTGTTGTTAGAATAGTAGATTCAAGATAAACTAGTTAACCTATCTAAGAAACCAACAACATATCATAAAAGATAAGAACAAGAAAATAAAAGGAAAAGAGAACACCAATATATATGGTTCACCCTAATGGGTTACATCCATGGGAATTTAGTCTTCTATTATCTCCAGAATGTCTTCTCCAACCTTACAAGAGAGAAAATCACAAATACCCCAAAGAATATATATGATGTACAACAGTGTCACAATAGTACCACTACTACATCAAGAATACATGATTTGTAGAGACTCACTTGACCCGATTATATACTAAGGGATGAGGAGGAATTACTCTCACACGCCTCCATCCCCCATCATCCCCTTGCTGCATGCCACCATCCTTCCCTTCCACCACCGCCTACCTCAAACTATGCCCTTCCACCTGTGAAACCTCCCTCATCGGCCCGTCTACCTGCTCCATGCTCCTCCTCGTTGCCAACCCTCGAATGCTCCTTCCATTCAGCTCCAGCCCATACGTTGTGCGCCCTTTCCCTCCACCACAACCATGCCTGTACACTCCACCTCTCCCCCTGGGTGCCTTACAGCCGCCAACTACCACCACGTCGTCGCTCGGCCTCCACCTTCACGTCCTACAAAAAAAAAACCAAAATAAATATATTATAAACAATATAATATAAAATAATATATTAATTTAAATATATTATACTATAATATAATAATAATAATATATTTAATAAAAATCAAAATATTATATTTATTATAATATAAATAATATTATAATATTTGTCAAAAAAAAAACTATATACAAAATATTATATAGTTTATGAAAAATAAAAAATAATAATAATAATAATAATAATTAATTAATTAATATATTATTATTGAAATTTTGCCTCAAAAGCCAAAATAGGGTTCTACAAAAATCCATGGCATCTTATAGTAAGAGTGACAAATTCATAAATCTCCTTGAGAAAATCCTTAAGGATACGGATGAAATAAAGAAATCTATTGATAGAACGTTTAAAGAAAATGAAGATGGAGGTGAAAATCACGTAGAAGAAGCCACCCAAGTTGATGAAAAAAAGGAAGATAGAGTAGGCGAGTATGTCATCCCCAATGAGAGTAATGGCATCAATCAATATAACATGCAATACAAAGATATAGCATACCCTAGTAATAAGGGAATTGACAAAGAGAAGGATGATCCTAACCAAGATTGTGATAAGAGACAAGATGATGTTGCTAACAATAAATATGATCAATGCTGCGACAAAAATATCACAATCACAAACACACGAAGGACAGATATCATCACAAAGACGGCTATAAAGAACATCAAGGGAAGCAACTATAATATCTATTAGACACAAGATAAGACCGGTGTTCTTATGAGCACTATAGGAACAAGGAGCCTGTTCAAGGGAACTGACAAAAAATATGTTGCGGATAACAACACGAAAATAGTTAAGGTCATAGTGTATGTTGAGAATGTTCAAATGACGACAAACATAGTTAAAAGAAGAAATCACACAAGTAGAAAAAGTGTAAACAAAACTTCACCAAGTTCATACTTATTACAAATACCAAGACATAATAATCAAACTGAGGCAATAGTTGTAATCAAAGTTGCACCTCTTAAGTCATCAGTGCGACATAGAGCTAGAATAAAAGACAACATTAGGAAAATATTCAAGCTTTGAGGACAAACCTCCTTTAAAGGGAGTGGCAATGTAACGAACATAAATAAGAAAATAATTAAATAATTAAATAATTTATAAGTTAGTTAGTATGAAAGGAGGAGTCTCCTCATCATGAATGTCCAAGCCATATTTAAGGCCAAGAAATCATTGTAATATTCATCATCTTATATATACAATTCTTATTTATCATCCAACATGATAATCAGATTCGATTATTAAGGGATCAACCGGACTCGATAAAGATAATAGAAATAAACATGACATGAGATATACATAAATCAAAATGTTTAATATGATCAACATATAGTAAATTATGATCAACTCATGATATCACTTATAAAAATTTATGAAATGACAAGTTACAAATGGTCTTAATCATGGGTTCATTTCTTGTTAACACCATGTAAATATGCAAGAGACGAAATGCCCTGGAAATGTCAATGCTTCCATATTGGAATGTTAGAGACAAATAGCACAGGAACTAGATACAATCTCTGCAATACATGAAAAAGAAACTATATCCCAATTAAATAACTTATGACAAGCCAAAAAATATGATATCACGTAGATTAAAAAAAATGATTTTACTTAAGAATTTAATTAGCAAGAGCATATAATGATCATAAAGATATTACTTATAAAAGAATGAAATTGCTTTTACACAAAGGTCAGCAATAACATATAAATAAAGTAAATAATGATCACTAGATAACACATATAAGATTGTTCTTATAAAATTGTTTTTATAAACAAAACAAAGAAAATGACAAATTAATTATTAAGTATATTTAAAGAATATTAAGCATTAGATGGTTTATAGCTATCATCATGACAAAATACTAGAGATCCATGTCCTTAAAAGATGATAATATTTCCATATAGAAATGTGAGACAAATATAAAGCAAGAACAAGAAATAATATCTTAATAAACATGATTAGAAGCAAAACCTAAATGCAAAAAATGAATAACAAAAAACTTAAATACTTTACCGTACTGATCTGAATCTACAAAAAAACACAGTTAGAAAAACAGTTAAGGAAAGAGAAACTCCATGTCCTTAAAATATGCTAATATTTCCATATAGAAATGTGAGACAAATATAAAGCAAGAGCAAGAAATAATATCTTAATAAACATGATTAGAAGCAAAACCTAAATGCAAAAAATGAATAACAAAAAACTTAAATACTTTACTGTACTGATCTGAATCTGCAAAAAAACACAGTTAGAAAAACAGTTAAGGAAAGAGAAACTTTTACTTACAACCCTTTGAAAACATGTGTCCAAAAAACCCCAGTCTTATGTTCTAGTCGAGTAAGTGGATCCAGAATGGTTGTTCTAATTCCAAAAATAGGCTATAATAAAACATCCAATAAGAAATGACCAAGTTACGACCCTTTTTTATAACTGTCGTTATCATTACCGAAAGGAAGCCCAAAAATACCCTATTTTTTGTTCTGGTCACATGGGTGGATCCAGAATGGTTGTTCTAATTCCAAAAACATGTTATATTAATCAAACTAGTAAAAAATGACCAAGTTATGACCCTTTTGTATAACTATCATTTTTATTACTGAAAGAAAGCCTAGAAATACCTGGTTTTTTGTTCTGGTCACGTGGGTGGATCCAGAATGGCATTTCCAATTCCAAAAATAGGTTATAATAAAAATTTTAGTAAAAAATTACCAAGTTACTGCCCCTTTTTATAACTGTCATTTTTATAATCGGAAGAAAGATCTCCTTGAGGAGAGCCCCAAAATCACGTAGATCTACAGAAAAAACATCAAGAAACCCTTGAAAAAATTCTGCAAAAATATTACACAACAAGTTAGGGTTAGGGTTAAAAAAAATGCAGAAATATGCCCAAATCTGAAGAGAAGCCTAATGGCTACTATATAGAAAGCAAATCTACAACAAAATGACAATGCCCAAATGATAATCGTTATTGATTGAAATCTATAGAATGTACTAGATCATAGCAACCTGCTCTGATACCATGTTAGAATAGTAGAGTCAAGCTAAACTAGTTAACCTATCTAAGCAACCAACAACATATCATAAAATATAAGAACAGGAAAATAAAAGTACAAGAGAACACCGATATGCGTGGTTCACCCTAATGGATTGCATCCACAGGAAGGTAGTCTTCTATTATCTCCAGAATGTCTTCTCCAATCTTATAAGAGAGCAAAGCACAAATACCCCAAAGAATTTAGATGATGTACAACAATGTCACAATATTACCACTACTGCATCAAGAATACATGATTTGTAGAGACTCACTTGACCCTATTATATATTAATGGATGAGGAGGAATTACTCTCACATATTGCATGTGGGATAATATAATTCTCCAAAATTACATCTCTTAATACAATAACATGGACAAATACTCTACACAAGTAAATACACCACCATATAACTATAGGTTACACATATTACTCTTTTACATAAGATTGTAGAGAACTTCCGACATAATACAAAGACATTATTACCTTCCAAGGAATATAATATATTCCAACATTTATGAGCTAGCATGAGTTTTCTTCTAACAACTCTATTTTCCTTTATAAGGATGTATTACCATTGTAATAATCAATCAATTCACTGATTAGTAATCAATTATTATTCTTCATTTCTCGTGTGTTCAGTCTCATTATTCCTCTCTCTATTTTTCTTGTGTGTACTTGTGAGAAATATCTTGTAGCTAGATCTTTATCCTATATTTCCACATTAGAGGAATTTTGGGGTCTAAAATGGGCCTCCTAAGGAAAATAATAAAATAATAGTTAAAATAATAAAATAATATTGATTAATTTTGGAGGAAGAAAGAAAAAAACTACTTTTTGTGTTCATATTTTCGACATATCTCCTCGTGTTTTACTCAAATTTCGATTAGGAGAGCTCGTTGGATGCAGAATTTGATTCCGCGTCCAACGAGTACCACATCATCATCACGTTTTTTCAGGTATTTCTTGTTTTTGGGGTAGCGGGGTCCGTCAAAAGTATGCAGTGTGGGTACTCGTTGGACGCGGAATCAAATTCCGCATCCAATGAGCTCTCCTGATTGAAATTTGACTAAAAACACAATGAGATATGTCGAAAATACGAACAAAAAAATTAGCTTTTTTTAATGACAAATATGTCAATTCAACCATTATGGTTGACTTATTTTATTGAAATTCTATTGGTTCTTGAATTCCAACTCACAAAAACTTATTTTGGCACGTTTTATTATAAGGCCCATTTTAGACCCCAAATTTTCTCTAATGCATGGTATTAGAGCCTCAATTTATACATGGTATGAGAGCATGAGGTTGCTCAATGTATCAAGATCTACATTAGATTTTTTGTATTTTCAAGTTCTACATATTTGAGGAGAAATTAATACTCCACATTAGAGGGCATCCAACGTCCTATCCCTCTTTGAAGAAGATCTTGAATTGAGCTTACAAGTATTTCTCCTAGTTTATATTTGTGTAGGTCATAGAGAGAATCTCCAAGAGCGCAACAACAACCAAGCATGGATTCCTCTTGAGCTATGATCATGAATCCATTCAAATATCATGAATCTAGTGCCAACATTGACATTCTGTTGCGTAGTAAGGGACTCTATAGATTTTCTTTGGCTTTAGACAATGAGCTCAATGATGTTGTTGATAAAGATAAGTGGCATAATAGGCTGGATGAACTTTGAAGCCTATGGATTTATTTGTTTCTCAATTTCTCCCAATATTCTTTTTCATCTTCATTATTTGACCACTCCAAACTAGGTATGGACCAAACTTAAGTCTCTCTTTGGAGTACAAGATGAGATAAGAGTGCATCAATTGGAGAATGAGTTATTCCCATTGAGTCCAAGCAGTTTCAATTCCATTGAAGGGTTCTTCACCAAGTTCAGGTCACTTGTTCTATTTCTCAAGCAATGTGGGACTGAGAATAAGGAATATCAATTGATTCTTTTCACCCTATCAAAATTTGGTCATGAATACTCAATTTTTGTGTCAACATTTCAAGCTACTAGGATTATTATTTCAAATTTGAAAATGCCATCTTTGAAAACATTCTTTTATTCACTTACAAAAGAGCAAGACAAATTTATCCAAATGGGAGCTATTATAATATCAAAGGGAAAGAATCATTCTCTTATAGTTCAAGGAATTAAGAATGAAAATACAAAAGAGAAGCAAATAGTGAAAGAGAAGAATCCAAAGTCAAATAATGAAGATGAAGGATCAAAACCTACTACTGAAGATTCGAAGAAAGTTAAGAAGAAAGGGAGCACATCCAAGTGTTTTTATGGTAACAAATATTTTCATTCTAAGAATAAATATTTCAAGAATAATATGGACATCATGTCTTAGTCTGTTTGAGAAGCATACCATTGATGTACTAGATGAACTAGAGAAGCTTGTTCAATCCTTAGAACATTGTCATGGTGCACAGTCCCAAGGTAATATCAATTGTGCCTTGAGTGCCAGACTTAAATTTTTTCCTCAAATATATGATATAGATTCATTTTATGATATATGAAAATCAGAAATTTTAGTGTCTTTCTTGGATAAATCACCTATCATTCCACTAGATCCATCTCCAAATACTCGTTTTTTTCTAGTAGATCCTGACTTGTGTTCAAACAATTCTTTCTCACTCCATTCAATTGATTATGAATCTGATTTAGAATCAAGTTTGAAATCTGAGATGAAATTTATGACATCATCCATACCATTTGCCCATCCTTTGAATACTCCTAAGACTATACAAAACCCAAGTTCACTAGTTGATTCCTTATTAGATTCATATGCAATGTTACTTATTTATGTTGGTTTCAAGTCTTGTATATTTTTCACTGGTTGGTTATTTATGACATTATTCATACTTAGAATTATGTTACACAAGTTTGTATATGATCTAAACATCTATCGTTCATATTTCAAATCCATCTATTATTCATATTTACACATTCATTAGTTTTATCCAATTGCTCAACCTTTCCCTACTATAGCCCTATATCCTCATAAAGGAACTATACATTTGGTATTTGTTGCTCCATATGATAATATTTCTAATATTTCAAATTCATTTCATCCTCATTTCAGAATTCGAAAGGTTTTACAGCTATTTGAAAGGAAGATACATGGTCCATTTCACCATTTTGCATCTATAAAAGCACTGATTGTATTGAATTTTTTACGCTTTGGGAAAGAGTATGCAGAGATCTATTTTCAATTTCAGATTTTGTTTGCATATAAGAGTATGTTAGAAGAAAGAATCATTCAGATAATACTCCTCTTTCATCAGATGATGAACTACAGTGATTTTATCATCTTCTTTCTTGCAGGTACTACACTCTAGCACATGATCATGGAGTTCACAACTTCTTCATCAAGTTCTTCCACTGGAAGTAGTTCAATCAGCTCATTCAAGAGAAGAAAATACATAATGAAGACATGTTGGTCATTTTGTTCCTCGTTCTTTCTTGATGGAGGACTTTCCTCATGTGATTTTTCCTCTTTCCTCGGTTTTTTGGACAACAATAAATGTAAAGGTGACCAAATCCTTGTTCTTGGGCCGTATATACATCTGAATTTCTAATATTATTTCAGATACTCCATCATATAGTTAGACTTAAACGGGGGTGTTAGAATATTATAAACCCACTCCATACTTAGGAAAAAAATAATTAATATTTTTTGGTTAATTTCATATATTCTAGTTTAGGTAGTTGGCCTCCACTTGCATCACTTGGTCAATACTTGCCATATTTACCTCAGGAGTGTCTTTTTGTTGATTCTAGTTCAATTCTACCAACTTTATTGAGTTCCTAGAATGGAAATGGTGCCTTCATGTATTTTATGTCTATAGGCAACTTTATCTTGTTTTTCAGTGGATAAGGGAAATCTAGTCAAACTTTTAAAAAAATAGCATCTTTTGCGACCAAGTCATCCTCCATGGTTTTCTATCCAAATTCCATGATTAGCAATAATTTCCATCACTCGTTATCACTCACTCATGCTTTAGTCAATTCATGAGTTGCTTGATAGATGTGGTAAGGTCTTTAGTCACCTATGGGGAGTTGCTTGATAGATGTGGTAAGGTCTTTAGTCACCTATGGGGATTTAACATATTTACTATTCCTAATTTATGAGCTAGCATGAGTTTCCTTCTAGAAACTCTATTTTCCTTTATACAGATGTATTACTAGTGTAATAATTAATTATTATTATTCACTTCACTTGTGTTCAGTATCATTATTACTCTCTCTATTTTTCTTGTGCATACTTGTGAGAAATATATTGTAGCTATATCTTTATGTTGTGTTTCCACGTGGTATTAGATCCTCAATTTATACATTCTCTTATGGTGAAATACATGGTTTTTGGATAGGATGATTGCTCAGCTGTTGTCTCAATAGATTTGTATTGGTCCTTCTTGTGTCTATTAAGACCTTATAAAACTCTGCATAACTAGACTGCCTCACATGTCGTTGATGTTGTTGCTACATATTTTGCTTCTAGTAATAAATAGTCACATTGTGATGCTTGTTTGATGCCCATGAGATCACCCCTAATCAAAAATGAAAAACATGACCTAAAGTGCTCTTCTTATCATTCAAACTTCTTGCAAAGACATTGTTAGTTGTTAAAACATCATACTAAGTGCTTGAGTATAAAATTCCATAGTTGAATGAACCTACAACACATCTTAATATCATTTTTCAAACTTTTGAGTGTTTGGGAGGCTCGATGAACTTGGAAATAAAGATGACTACATACATAGTATCAATTCTCGTAGCTATGGGATACATGAGACTTCCTAGAAGTCTCTTATACAATGTCAAATCTACTTTCAAACATTTATCTTCCTTGCTCAACTTTGTACTTGTTACCACAGATGTAGGTGTTGGTTTGCAGTTAAGTACTATGAATCGATTCAGAACATCATTAGCATATTTACTTTAAGAAATAAATATACCCTTTTCTGAGTGTCCTACATCTATGCCACGAAAGAACTTCATCAAACCTAGATTTTTCATCTCTAACCCTTTCTTCATAGATTCATTGAATTCATGTACTAACAAATTACCTATAAAAGGCTAGTTGGAAGCCTTATGTATCTTACTATGATAAATCCATACATTATGTATGGAGTAAGTCTTATCTTAAGGTTTATGGAGTCACCAAAAGGAAAGTAGGTAAAATTATTATGAGGTATGTGAATGGAAAAAAAAAATTGTATTATGTACTCTACTATAGAATATTTCAGACTTGTTAGATACACTAACAATGATTGTGGGGGAATCATAGATGATAGGAAAAGCACATTTGGGTATACTTTCCATTTTGTTACAGGTGTTTTGTCATGGGTTTCGAATAAATAGCCCACTATAACTCTTTCATCAACAAAATAAGAGTATGCCATAGATACAAGAATTGGATTTCAAGGTGTTTGGATGCACAAAACATTAAAATATTTGTAGTAAAACCAAAGAGAACACACAACAATATACTGTGACAACAGTTCAACCATGGCACTATAAAAAATTGCGTGTTTCACAAGAGAATCAACCATATTGACATAAGGTGTCATTTTATTAGAGAATTGGTAAATAATAATGAAATTTGTTTAGAATTTTGCAAGTCTAAATATAAGCTGGCAAATAGTTTTACAAAACCATTGGCTAGGGTACATTCCAGTATATGTGAATTTGTTTAAGAGTGCAAATTTTATGTTATAATTTTTGTCTCTCAATTTTTTTAATCAAAATTTTGTTTAATGATCCCCATTTGCTCAAAATTAAAGGGGAGTTTTAGAAATAATAATTACAATATGATGTCTATTATATCTCTGCCGACTCAGTTAGAGTCTGTAGACATAAAAAAAAATCAATCAATCAATCAATATATGGCACTCTCATTTCACCATATTTAACCAATCACACAATAGTTCAGAATACAAGTTCTTAGGTAGATTTCGGTCAAAAATTTATTATTGTCGTTAATATGTGTTATTCTATCTTGCGAGAAATTTATTGATTATATCTATGTAAAGGGAAAAAAACAGAGTATTGGAAGAGATAGAGAGTAAGAGAAGAGTGTAACACCTCGGTTTTGACCCCATGGTATTAAATTGCATATGATGTAAATATTGTATTAAATCATGGTGTGGAGCTCAAGGAAAAGGCACCACCATGGATTTAGTGTCTTATGTATCGGCGATTAAAATTGATGTCGATGGTTTATGTGCTAGCCAGGCACAATGTATTTGAGACACCATGTAAAATGCTACATTAATAAAAATACCACGACTAGCTACACACCACAATGTTAAAGAGATGGGGGCATGGTTTCACAAGGAATAGGGAGGGGGAATTAATCAAACCTCAATCCTATGGGAAAAAGTCCAAATGTCAAAGGGAAAACCCATCAAGTTGTCAACCACCCCTTTTTTTCTTTTATGCCCGGTCATTTAAAATTGGTGAAGGGAGTTATTTACTTGGGATGGAAAAGGTATGGGGATCAATTTTGAATTTGGGGAGTTACCCATTTTTGGAAAACGTTTTTTTGGCTTCTTGGGCAAGTAAATGCTAGGAAATTCCTTCCCAAGCCATTATTCACCCATGTGTTTGCTTCCTCACATAGCTGGAGATAGATGGGGCATTCTCCCTCACAATTTTGTTGTTTTCCTTCATTTTTCCCATGGCTAGGAACTCAATTTGGGCAATGCTCAGTGGTTGGGATCCTCCCTAGGTGTTTCTGCTATGGATTTCCTCATTGTCGTACCTGGTAAATTATGTTTTTGTTTTGTTTAGTGAATGTGCAACAATGATTAACGTTTTTGGGGTTTCAAGAGGTCGTTTTTGGTCTTCCTCGAGCAGCTAAGCTTGTTGGGAATTTTCTCCATGATTTCCTGAGGTTTTTCTCACTGTTCCATGCCCATAAATTCATTTTTGTGTTTCTTAGTGGTTAGGGAACCAAGATCTCCCGATTTGGGTGTGAATGATGGTCTTTTTTGCTCCAGCAATGATCAAGGACGTTTTCTGAGTTCAGATTTCAACTTGGGGGTTTGTGGTGGTCAAATGGCCTCCCCAACATGTAAGAAAATTTTCCGAAAATGTATTTTCCCTTGCAGGGTTGTTTCCCCTCATCCATTCTGTTTTGGTTTCCCATGTACGTTTTGATGATACCCATCTGTTAAATGGTTGTTCGTGCTTGATTAGCAGGATGGCTTGGTTGATCTATCTATTAATGGATGGACTGTGTGTGGAGATAAATTTTCTTCGTTGAGTAAGTCCAAGGGACCCATGTGTCATTGGTTAGTTTCCCTAGCATCCTGGAAAACCCAATTACTTATTGGCTTGGTTGGATAGTCTGTGAAACCCAATAGTGCATTGGCTTGACTGTGGATGTATGGTTTTGGCTATGAGTTAGCCTGTTGTTCCCTAGTGCCTTGTGGAATCATGCCCAGCTTGGGAGTGGCAATGATACTGAGAGAATGATGAGCACACTGGCCAACGGTTGGGTGGAACATTACACTGACATAGCTAGTTACGGGACAAGCTTATTTCAAGATAAGTATTCTTGTGTATTTTATCTCTGCATTTGTACTTTCTTATGAATTATTATGAACGGGCTGAATGCTTGAATGGATGTTATTGCTTCCGTTGTATCTTGCATGTTTTATACTTAATGCATGTTAATGATTTATACATCTATTATGTTTTTAATCCAATTCATGTTTATGCTTTTATGTTCATGGGGATATTTTTCCCGTTAACAGCAGCAGTGTGTTGGTCTTTTCCTCTCCATCGTCAGGATGAGGGGTGGGGATGTGACAAAAATAGTTGAAGAATGTTTAAGAGCTCAAGATCGTAGTTTCCAAAAATTCTTCAAAACCCAAGCTTTGTAAAAGTGAATAATTAATTAAAATATCGAGTGATCATGTATGCACTTGTAACTACTAGTTCCACAATAATTTATATATTTTATGTATTATTTGTAATTATATTTCATGTTGCACATATTTTATTTTTTCAAGTGCATGAATATCATGAACATGGCTCCTTTATAAAGAATTCAAAATATATATATTTTTAATAATATTTTACTCTTACTACTGTTGGTCACTCTATATGCAAGTTAATTATAGCTAACGTATAGAATGCTCAATTTAAAATGTCAACCTAGGGAAGTATTTTTATTTGAAAGATAATTCACATTGTATTTGCATACACACTAAGTAGCTGATCAAATGAATGAAAAATTAATTGTCCTACTTATATGCTCAGTCAAAATCCTCTCATAGCTAAACTAATCTAAATTACCCACCTAGAAATTCAAAAATGCAATTACCTCCTACAATATCAATCCAACACTTAACGAATCTAGAAATAGATAACTAGACTTACTTTTGCAAAAAGTTAAATCCTATCATTATCAAACTATACGTAAATCCATCATAACCAGTTTAATTCAACTAATCTAAGAATTGGAAACAACATCAATTGAACTAAACAAACTCTAAACCATAATCTGACTGAATTAGCAACCCTGAGAAAGACAAGTAATTGAAAGGAACTGGAGCTAAGATTGACTATAACAGTTGTTGGAACACATGCATAATGGAAACTAACCTACGCAGTCGACTTTCACACCACGTAATTACAGCTTAAAGGAAATGCAAACATTACTATCAAAGGAATTACAATGATAAATCATTACTGTTGCAGCTAACTATAAAGAATGCAATTACTGAAATTTCCACACCACACAACAAAACAATCAAAACATCTAATTAACTCGGCAATCTCTGTGGAAGGTGGTCCCAGCCTTCGAACAAAGACACCGGAACTAACATAGGTTAAGACACAGAAATCGGAAGAATCCTGCTCCTTATATTATAATGGCAAATTACAAAGTACAGCTCAATGTCATAGCTTACACAATCTAATCATCAATCAACTAACCCTTGGCTCAGAATGTTTGCCCATATTTATACATGAACAATCATAACCTTCACCCTCTAATATCGAGCAGCCATGAAGATATACGATCTTCAGGCTGCCTTGTTACAACGAGTTGTTACAGCCGTGAGTGAAATTGAATGGAAGTAGAGAATATAGTGAATCTTGTTTCTCAAGTCTTTAGTGAATAGATGGAACCAATTAATAAAATATACCATGTCTGTTGCATCTATTCCTTAAGCAGCAGCGCGCTATCACAGCAAAGTCTGTTGTAGCTATGCAGGGAATGATGACCTATGTTTGCATCTAGCATGTGGAGCTAGGACTGGCAGGTAACAGCTGGCACCAAAACCTCATCTTCTCTTCATACCACTCGGGCTGCTACACCTATGTTTCTCAAAGATTGAACAATCTTTATGAAATCACAATGTGTTTGCATAATTTAAGAGGCAGAGTTCTGAACATAATAATCTTTGGCATTAATAATATAAAACAATAATTAATCATATCTGTAAAGATTCAAGGCTCAATGTGAGGGGAAAACATATGTCTGGTGCATAGAATGAAGTAAGACAAGGAAAAAAGGGTATAATAGGTGTGGTCAAAAAGGGGTATTTCAGGACCTAATATCTTCCCCCAACTATCATGTTGCATGTTCTCATGCAACAACTTCCACTAATCTGAATCTAATTCTGGAATTGTACCTCGTTCATGAAGAAAGGAAAATTTGTAGGAGCATCAGGAGGTTCACTCCCATCCAGATATCCCTTACAAGCCACCCAGTATTTCCAACACTACTTCTCCTATGCCTTAGTCAATGAAAAATCATCCCTATATGGCCTTGTTGGTCACCAAATAAGTGGAAATTTAAATTTAAGTCCCAGCCAATGAACTCCACACTTCTTCATACATTCCATGTATCCTTTGATCCTAGGGAGAGCTTGTTTAAATTTTTTTAAACAATAAGGGTCCCTTTTCTTTAAGGCTGAAGAATAAGTATGCCATCTATTCTTACTTCCTTCTAGGGCCAGATGTTGTTGTCTATAAATCTGGTCAACACAAGTAGGGATGACCTTTTCTTGTAGTTCAATCAGCTGCTAGGTTTTCATGGGAGATGCCATCCTATTTTTTGGAAAAGTAAGAAGAATCCAAGGAGATTGAGGTTCACTCTGATTCCACATATTGGATTTAGCCTCATTCTGATAGGTTGTCTAAAAGGCCCTCTCCCACTGCGCATGATTGTTCACAAAAGAGGTAAAGGCCCTCAACTGGACATCTCCTAAGTAAGGAACAGGGTTAGAATGAAGGTCCAAAGGGTAGGCCATCTCATGCAAATAAATTTCACATAGGTTCTACTCAGTGAAGCTGATTTCCATAAAGGTCTCCAAAAATTGGGTAGAGGGTGTCAATTTATAAGGTCTCCCTTCCTTTAAGGCTTTTAATTTAAAAAAAGTTAATTGTTCATACAAAAACACCAGATAGGAGGGAGATGGAGCCTTGAAAATCATCAATTACTAGAAGAGGGCACACAGTTGCTCTTTCTTCTTCTGCATGGGCTTGAATTTATTCAATTCCTTCAGCTCTTTTTGTACCTCCTCCCAATGGAACTTTTGAAAAATTAGCTCCTCTGGCCATTTTTCCCTCAATTCCTTAATATTCTTTCTGTGTTCAACAAGAGGAACCATTCCTGCCTGACATAGATCAACATGATATTTCCACTTCTTTATGTCCATCTTTAACAATGAGAGGTCTGCATTCTTTTTATCATCAGAATCTGAAACAATTTCTTGAGGAATTTGCATTCTTACCTTATCACCCGATGTTTCATCCTTCTCTCCTTGAATTGGGAGTGTAACAGCTTCATCCTTGATCAATCTTGTTGTAGTCTTCACCTGTATGGCTACTTCAGTAATCAATTTTAGAGATGTTGGTTCTTGTGTGACAATATCCTTCACCATTAATGTTGCAACAATCTTTGTTTGTGTGGAAGCTTCAGTAAAGTTGATTGAAAATGTTGGTTCTTGCGTAGCAGCATCTTTTGTCACCAATATTGTAGCAACCTCTTTTTGTGTGGTTGCATCAACAAATGATTTCAGGAATACTGTTTCTTGTGTAACAATATCCCTCTTTGAATCCCATCCCAACAACCTTCAGTTTGTACATCTTCAATAGAAAATTGTGGGGATGTTGGTTCTTGTATAACAACATCCTCTTCTTGTTGAAATTATTCCTATATCATTTCCATGTCTTGGTATTGTTCTGGAGTTTCTTCAAGGTCGTCCAATTTGTAATAAGGAATTGTCTCAACCTCTGGCATAATTGCTTCCATCTGAGTGGCAGCCTCAACAATAGTTTTTAAGGGTGTTGGTTCTTGTGTAAAAACATCCTGCCTTCCAACTTATTCCAACTATTGAGGTTTCTCCTCGGTGACTTCAATATCTATTTTTGGCTGGGATTGCAATTTCTTAGCCTCCCCAAATTCTAAATCAGGGATCATATCAAACTCTATTTCATCTTCACCCTTCATCTCCACCACAGGTGCCTCTCTTTCTTCTTCAATTGCTTGTGCAGGATTTTGTGCCAAAAGTGCATGCACTGTGACTTTATATCCTGATTGGTTAAATATCTCACCACACTCAAGACAGACCACTTTTTCCATTTCATCACCCTCCTCATCAGGAGGTGATCCTTGCAATTGGTCTGCAGCTTCTATCAATGTGTGTAGCCTTTTCTCTACCTGTTTCTTGCATGCTTCCTTCCAAATTTCCAATTCCTTCCAAAGAACCTCCACCTCTTCTTTCAGCAGACTATTTTCATACAAAATTCCCTCGATTTGAGGTTCTTCTGCAGCAGATTCTTGTGGAGCAGCCTCTGATGGGGGTGTCAAAAATGGGAAATTCAATGTTCGCCCATCTTGCCCATGCTATTTTTTCCACTGTGATGGATCTGGTTCTTCTTATATTTACCAAATGTGATGCATGTTCTTCTTCTTTTGATCTTCTCCTCTTCCTCCATGGTACAGGGGTTTCTAACTCTGTAACTGATGTAGAAGAAATATCTCCCATTTCAACAACTCCCCTTGTCTCTGCCATCTCAATTTATTTCTCGATTAAATTTCCCCTCCATTCAGGAGAGGATTCAATGGTAAATATCTCTGCAACTCCTTCTATCATTATAGCTCCCACAGCCTCAACTTCCACTATCATAGCATCCAATGCTGCTCCAGTTTTAGCTTCTACTATCGAAGCTTCCAAAATATCTATCCCTTCCATAGGGTTTGTTGATGTTGCAGCATCTTCCAATCCTTCCTCTTGATTATTCTAATTCTGATCTAACACTGTCTCATCCCCCCCCCCNTAAAGGTGCAGGTTCCTGAATTATATGAGGCTGAGCAGTAAACTATTCCCAGGTTTGGTTTTGTTGTGCTAAGGCCCTTAAGATAAGCAGTTTAATTAGGCCATGATGGGTAAGGGAATAAATTTGGTGTCGTGTTGATCTTACAAACCCCACCATATAATGTAGGGCTTTAAACAAATAAAATGGAATATTGAGTAAATTTATTTGGCGTAGATGAGATATTAGGCGAAACTCAGAAAAGTAAACATTTTGGTACCTACTTTCGCAGGTGATGTAATTCTTCAAGAATACTACCACTTCATTCCAAGGATGAGGCAATGACTATAGTGCTATCTCCCATCTACCTTGATGAACATGTTCAACAGCTCCCATATAATTCTATACTGCGGTCGCATTGTGGGTTTTTCTTCCAAACCAGGTCCTTCCTACTTGAGGAATACCAGTAACCTCAGCCACAATTTCCTCAGTGACTTCTATGCGTAGACCTCTAACTTCTGAATGGGTTTCTGTCAAGTTTAGGGAAAACTGAAAAGTTGTTTCTAAATGTAAACCATTTAAGTGTTGAAAATACTCATTCTAGCCAGCCAAGGTCAAGGTTGGATAAATTAGCAAAGTTATTACAGCTATGGGCAGGGAATAATTGGCAATATTTGGCATAGAATAGGAAAAAGGTGACGGTCATGTGATAAGCTCAAGTACCCATTCAGACATGCCAATTGACAGTTAAATAAGTACAATTCTAATTATGGGTACAAAAAGGTAAATCGTGATTAATACTGCCAAATCCAATTTACACCTAATTATGTAGATGCTCAGAATCCGTACCTTTGCTATGTAACAAATATAAATAAAGATAATAATTAAATAATTAATAATTATTCTAACTAAGTTAGGTTATGAAATGAGGCGTCTCCTCAACATCAAATGCCCAAGCCATACTTAAGGAAGGGCCACTATTGTAACATATTATCTTTTATCCTGTCATCTAATATATATTATTCTCCAACATGATAGTCGGATTCGATTATTGAGAGATCAACCGGACTTGGTTTCTTCATTTGGTATCATAGCAGATTCACTCCTTCGGCCTGAGCTCAGATTTGGCTCATCCTCCCTCTCTCATCTTAAACTCATGCCACCTTCATTTTTTTCATTGCTATTACCTTCACTCTCCTACCTGCTAACACTTCTCTCCACCCTCATATCTTCCATGCTGCTGCTCCTCTTCCACCTACACACCCCCCATATACACCCTCCACCCATACACTCACCCTCCATCCATCTCCCTAGTTTCTCCACACACTACCTTCCACCCTTGCATCACCCTCGCCATACCTCCACGCTCCTTTCCCTCTCTTCCATCATGCTCTATTTCCACTTCCACTTCCACCCATCATCTGTCACTCCTCCACGCGCATCCATTCCCTCTCGTTCCTACTCCACCTCCACTTCCATGTGTCGTCCTCGCTTCCCCTCTAGCCTCCATCCTTTTCCTAGCCTTTGTCCACTCTCCACCCCCCTTGCACCTCCATCACCCCCTCATCCATCCACGTCCTCCTCTCCATGGGTTCTTTCCGTGCTCGTTGCTTCTGTGCTCCCCCGTCGTCGCTCCACTTCCACGACCTACACAAACCCAAAAAAATAAAACAAAAAGGTAAATATTATAATATAATATTTCAATATAATATTATAATATATAATATAACTTCAAAATATTATAATTAAAAAATATTTATAATATTTAATTTAACTTTATTATATTTAAAACAAAATAAAAAAATAAAGGTTTTATTATATAATAATTAATTATTATTTATTAAAACCTCACCGCCTTTAAATAATAATAATAATAATAATTAATATATTATTATTCAAATTTCACCTCAAAAGCCAAAATAGCATTGAGATACACACCTCTGCATAAAAGGTCCAAGACCATGGAGGAGCTAAAAGAGAAAATCGAAAAAATGGAGAAGGGCATCAAGTCCCTTGTCGCAAACCAAAAAGGCTTGAAGGAAGAGATGAAAAATAACAATACAATACTCAGAGACAAGCTTGTTCTGGTACTAGAAAGAAGGATGGATGAAAATTTTGACATCCTAAATGAAAAACAAAAAGACTTGGATGACAAAATGAGTACCACGACTCAAAACATAAACACCTTAACACAAAACATGAGCACCATGATGCAGAACCATAATACATTAATCGAGGTGTTACAAAGACTAGTTCCTAAGATAGACCAAGTCAGTAGTCCAAACATGCTAGAGGCATCGGTTCATATTTCCACACAGGAATCACTTGCCAAGAATCAAGAAGAATTGCAAAAATAAAAAAATATTAACACTGTGACGCTTAAGCAAGAGTTAGAAGCAAAAGTACTACCAGATATGGAGGCACGATTAAACAACAAAATAGAATCTATCAGTAAGATAGTAGAGAATAAAAAGGATAAAAATCATCGCCAACAACAAAGAAGCTCAAATATGGCACTTGCATCATCCAGTGGTTCCGAGCCACCAACAAACCATAAGGCAAAAGGAGATCAATATCATCCTTACAAAGTGTACCCATATAAGGAAAAAATAGAGTTGTTGAAATACAATGGAAGTGAAGACCAATGCATTGCTTGGATAAACAAGGCGGAAGAATACTTTGACATTTAAAATATTCAATCTGATGAGGAGAAGGTTAAATATGTGTCAATGCATATGGAAGGGTATTCCTATAATTGGTACTTATGGTGGAGGAGAGATAATTTTACCTGCATTTGGAACTTGTTCAAAAATGATTTTTTTAATAGGTTCCAAGGAATCAAAGAAGATGAATTTTTCAGTAAACTTACTAGATTACAACAGGTTCGAAGCGTTGAGGAATTCACACATTAGTGGGAATCCTTATCGACACGAGTATTTGGGTTGTTTAAAAAACAAAGACTCAAAACCTATTTAGGAGGTCTTAAACCATACCTCCAAAAAGAGTTAAAGTTGCATGACATACCTAACGTAGAAGTAGCAAGACATAAAGCAAAAGCTGTAGAACGCAAATTGGAAGGAATTAAAACAAGAGGTGAGAACCATTATCGACAAGAAAAAGAGACACAATGTAGGTACTATGCAGATACTTGGTCAACTGGTCATCAAAGCCACAAACCTCAATCATATGCCTATGAAATGGAAAATAGATCGAAGTCATCTAACAATTACTCTGATAATGGAAAAAAGAAGAAAAGCATATATCGTCGATGCGGTGATGACTGGACCCATGGTCATAAATGTAGGAACAATGAGACAATACAGTGCAAAATCATCAATGGAAAGGAAGTGCAAGTCTCTAAACAAGAGAACTCATCCGATTCTAATACCGACATCGAGTCACGATGAATAATGACACTAGGAAAATACTTAAGCTTTGAGGTCAAAGATTCCTTAAAGGGAGTGGCAATGTAACAAATATAAAGAAAGATAATAATTATGCTAACTAAGTTAGGTTATGAAATGAGGCGTCTCCTCAACATCAAATGCCCAAGCCATACTTAAGGCAGGGCCACTATTGTAACATATCATCTTTTATCCTATCATCTAATATATATTACTCTCCAACATGATAATCGGATTCGATTATTGAGAGATCGACCTACTTGAGGAAGACCAGTAACCTCAGCCACAACTTCCTCAGTGACTTCTATGCATAGACCTCTAACTTCTGAGACGGTTTCTGTCAAGTTTAGGGAAAACTAAAAAGTTTTTTTCTGGATGGAAACCATTTACGCATTGAAAATACTCAGTCCATCCAGCCAAGGTCGAGGTTGGATAAATTAGGAAAGTTATTACAGCTATGGGCAGGGAATAATTGGCAAGATTTGGCATAGATTAGGAAAAAGGTGACGGTCTTGTGAAAAGATCAAGTACACATTTGGACAAGCCAATTAACAGTTAAATGAGTACGGTTCTAATGACGAGTATAAAAAAGTAAATCATGATTAATATCGTCAAATCCAATTTACACCTAATTATGTAGATGGTCAGAATCCGTACCTTTGTGATATAAGGTGAAATGTGACTTTCCATAATAGTTCAACAGCCATCAACTTAAAAAATAATTGCGTACATGCTACTATGATCTCACCCATAGAGAATCAAGAGCTTCCTTTTCATCCTTGATGAGAATATAATTGGATCTGTGAAGTGAGTCGGAACCCAGCAAAGTCACGGACAGAAGAATTTGTGGCCGAATCTGGAGGAGTAGCAGTTGTTTTGTAGATAAATATGGAGAAGTCGCAACTGCAAAAGTAGGGAAGTTAAATAATGTATAGAAAAATCACAGTTAGGGAATGGAGCAAGTGTGTCAAAGTCACAGCTGCGAAAATAAGGAAATTGACAGAAATTAGCGTAGTCACAGCTGCAAGAATAGGAAAAGTTTAGCGGAGTCGCAGCTGCAGAAATAGGGAAATCAGGGAAAATTGCCAGTCACAGCCATGAAAAATAGGAGAATAGGAAAATTTTAGTGGATTTGTAGCTGTAGAAAATGGGGAAAATCAGCGAAATTTGGCAGATTCGCAGCTGTGAGGGATAGGGAAATCTGTGGAATTTGGCGGAGTTGTAGCCGCAAAAAATAGGAAAATGGGAAAAATTTAACGGATTCGCAGCTACACATGGGACAAATCTGATGGAGTCATAGTTGTGACTAAACTATTCATCATTCATTTTTTTCAAGGAGCTCTTCCGAAACAGGAAAATAGATTACAACACTCACGGTCATTAGGCCTAGTCATGACCGTTGCTCCTTAAGTAACTTCTTGCACAGATTCTTCAAAGAAAACCAATAAAGTGTAAAGGAAAACAAAATAAAAATAAAACAAAGCATCAACTTAATTATGTACAAGTTCTTGTTTGGAAATCATAGTGTCCTTTTAAATATTGATAGGGGTAGAGAAAATTTCCTTCCCTTGCATTAACTGGTATCCTGAACCAGTTGCGACATGCGAGATAAATGCGTCTTTTGAGATTGGCTTGTGATACAGTCACAGCCTGTGACCATTAGAAAATAATGGCGTATGATCTTCATCAATAGTGACCAAGTGGACTGTGACATTATCAAATACCCTATCTATTTGGTATGGACCCAACCATCTTGTTCGAAAAGTCCCTCTTGAACATAGAATCATACAATAATGCCCAATCTCCTTCACATAATGCTTTCTCCTTTATGAACCGATCATGCCACCTAGATCACTACTGTTGAATTAACTTTGTTTGATGCATAGTAGCTATGCATTTTTCATCGAGTTCATTTAACTAGTTCAAGTTGTTCCTCTGAGCTTCTGTTAAATCTAAGTTTGCCTCCATAGTTGTCTTTAAGGTTTTGATTTCAAATTTAATGGGAAAGACAACATTCTTACCATACACCAAGTCATATGGGTAGAATCCCATAGTGTTGTGCCAAGCGGTGTGATATGACCAGAGTACCTCTGGAAGTTTGTCAGCCCAGTATCTGTGATGGCTTCTGACTGTGTTTGAGAGAATAGCTTCAATCACTTTGTTGGTACTTTCAACTTGGCCATTGGCCTTTGGATGATATGGTGAAGTTATTCTGTGATGAATGTGGTACTTTTATAAGAGAGATTCCAATTTGTGAGACACAAAATATGGTCCTCCATTTGTGACTATCTCCTTGGGTACTCCAAAATGAGTGAAGATTTCTCCATATAGGAAATCTATTATAGCCTGGTCACTGGCCTTGACCAAGGCTACAGCCTCCACCCATTTTGTCATATAATCGGTGCAAACTAAGATGTAAACTTTCTGCTTCGAGGGATGGTTGATAGGCCCAACAAAATCTAGGGCCCATCTATCAAAAGGTTCAACCACCAACTGTGGTTGAAGAGGCATCTCGTCTAATCTGTTAGGTTGGCCCATTCTTTGATAGTTATCACAAGCCTAAACATACTTCTTTGCATCCATGAAAACTATTGGCCAATAGTATCCCATTCGTAATACCTTATGACCTGTTTGTTTGTCAGCAAAATGTCCCCCACAAGGATCGTCATGACAAGCCTTCAAGATACTGAAAACTCCATCTTCCCTTACACATATTCTGATCTCAGGATCAAGACCTGTGTAGAAAAGATGACCATTTATCTAGCAGTACCTAGAACTTTGTTGAATAATTTTTCTTTCCTCTCTTTGACAAATGTGTGGGAAGTTGTCATGCAGCCAAATAGTTAGAAACATCTGCGTACCAATGGGAATGAGCTGATACTGCAAACAAATTTTCATCTTGGAAGGAATATTCCAATGGAAAGTTGTCATCACTATCAGTAAATCAAGATAAAAAATCAGCAACAACATTTTCCTTCCCAGATCTATCAATAATTGTAATGTTGAATTCCTATAACAATAACAGCCATCTAGTTATTCTAGCATTTGTAACAGGTTTGTTCATCAAGTACTTAATGGCTGAATGGTCAGTGTGCACAAAAGTAGGGTATCCAGTAATATAGTGTCTAAATTTATTGATGGAATAGACAATGGCTAAAAATTTCTTTTATGTAACAGTGTAATTGAGTTCACGGGGGCCAAGTTTTTACTAATATAGTAAATTGCATATGAGGCATGATGTTCCTGATGTCCCAACCCTGGTCCAATGGCACTGTCAGAGGCATTAGAGGAAATGTGAAAAGGTAGAGCCCAATTGGGCCCTGTTAAGATAGGATCTATAAACAGCCTCTTCTTAAGTTCAGTGAACGTTTTTTGGAATGCATCATTCCAATTGAACTGTACATCCTGTTAACATTGTTAAATTTTGGTCATAAGAGATACTCGCGTATTTCAGCCTCATCAATAAGTGTTGGGATGATAGCGTAGTGTTCGCAGAAAGGGATAATGGCACACACAAGATAGCATTCGTCCTTTTGAATAAGCCTCAATGATGAATATCGAAAGCAGCAAAACAGTCTATGGATTGGAGAAGTGGGGTAAAGAAGAAAACATTGGGCACGCTGAAGGCGTTAAAGGGGAATCATGATCAAAGGCTGAGGTTGATCAGATGGCAAATCAATGGTGTCAAACCATTTCGCATGGCGAACATGCCCGACCAAAGCCACTTTTTTAGATTGCGAAATAGTTTAAAGGATGGATGCATCTAACAGTCGAGAATGGGACCCAAGAAGATCTGTGGTTGAAAGCGATTTTGCATCCCAAACTAGCAAGGACAAAGCAACAATTTCGGATTGTGAAAAGTGGTACGAGCAACTCAAATCGATGGTCACTACAAGAATAGAGGGAGATAAATGGTCATAGTTCGTTTTGCAATCCTAATTAGCATAGAAGGAAATAGAACCTCGCTTCACATAGAATGGTGGGGTCCACCCAGATCAATGGGTGTGAAGAAATTCGGTCTTGATCGACGGTTGAGCTGCACGTGCGTGAAGTAGGGAAAAATGTAGCATGAAGAGCCTCACATATCTACGGTTCAGATCGCGAAGAGTAATATCTACAGCTCAAGCCACCCGGGAAGGGCACGAAGGTTATGTTGTGTGGAAAGCTATAAAGGGTTCCACGTGAAGTTGCAAAGGTTTTTGTTTTCTAAAACCTTGAAGCCACCAAATATCCAACCACATACAAAGCACCAGCATGGAACAACTAGGAGACTGTGCTACAGAACAAGGTAGGCCCTTGATACCCTCTCAATTTTATTTGAAAATGGACATAATAGAAGTGGTACGAGTGAGAGATGATGTAGACCCTGAGGCCGTAGGTCGGAGGGCAGAAGAGAACCTATTATATGAAAACGCTGAGATTTTTGATACCATCCTAGGGGGAGAAGCTATTGAAACTTCCATAGCCAAATTGGAAACTCTTAAGGACTGAGGTAGAGATACCTGCGGTGTTTTTAAATCTTTCTTCCACTTCTTCTCTGTTGGCCAAACCCCCCATTGCCATGAATTTGTCGAATGGTGTGCAGACAATTTATCTTTCACCGAAAGCGTTATTATGAATAAATCTAAGTCTAAAATACTTTTCTCAGTTCAATATTCTATCATCCACAAAACTCTATATATCCCAGATGAATTCATCCATATATCCCAAGACTACCGGGACAAATATATTATACGTTGTTTTATAGATTCTGCAGACGAAAGTAAAGAAACCTTCCTGAAGGCTTGTTCTAAACCCAATGGTGAACCCATCGACCTGTCTTACCCTATTGACCTCAACCAATTCAATGAAGAAACTCAGTGGTGTATATCCCTACCCAGTCAGTTTCTAGGTCTAGATACCGAGGCTTATGTCCCAGAGTCACTGTTGAGTCTTTTGTTCGTCCTAAGTACTTGTCCGGTCGAACCTAAATTTCCTGGACAATCCGGTCAGTCTTGTTGCCTTAAATTTGATGAGTTCCTAGTCGAGAACATCCGTTCTCAATTAGTGAATTTCCACGGCACTAGAATGTTCAGATTCCAGTCCTTTTTGCTAAGGATGTTTATACATTACAATGAGGAGGACCTACAAGTACCAGAACTGGAAATCACTGTTGATATGGCCATAGATTATTGTAAATTCATGAACCAATTGATGGCCGAAATATACAAACTCTTCTTTCAAGAAAGGTTACCTAGGGTGCTGCCTGAGATGAGGAAAATACTGCAACTGTCAAATAGCAAGAAGATAGGGGACTGGTTCCTCACAAAATTTGGAACGAACATAAGGTTGTATGGCTTCGTACATACACCCTACATCCTACCATATTTTCTAACTGCCAGGGTTTTCTCCTTGGAATTGTTCCAACAAAGACTCATTGTTGAAGAAGAACACTTCTTGAACTTTAAGAAAAGTTCAAATTGGATTTTTCCATGGGAATTATGACCATACACAGTTAGAAGTAGGGCTTCTTTGCCCCTTGTTACCAACTTGCTTAGAGGCATGGATTTTTCCCTGGGACAAGCGGTAAATTATGACCCTCACCAGGTGAATTCCAAAAGGAGGAAAGCTCACAAATGCAGGCCTTTTGAACACACTAAAATACCTGGACTTAGGGAGGTGACAAACTGGGACGATTTCCTTAATCCTGCCATGATGGATACCAGCATAGAGCAGGACACTGGCTCATAGCTACTGGGGGTAGCTTCTACCCAAAGAGAATTGGATAAAATAGTTGCAATAGCGGAGGGTTCTCATCACGCATTATTTATTCAGCAAGTTCAATGAAAAGAGAGGATCCAGAGCCCATGGACACTAAAGAAATGGACATGGCCAGCATGCCCAAGAAATAGAAAGTAGAACGGGGACAACAATTGGTGCAGGTCAAAAATGGCCATGCAAAGGGACATGCGAAGAAGAAGAATTTAATGAAAGAACAGCAACACGAAGAACCCAAGGCAGCCGAATTGCAAATACGAGAGTATGTATTTGAAGGGCAGACTCCAAGAAAACATGCATCAAAAGAGGACTGGCTGAGATCTTACTGAGAGAGGGCTGATAAAACTTTTGAGGAGACAACATAAATATATAGCGAAGCATCATAGTTGCCTTATCCCAATGTGGCACTGAAAACTGTAAGGGATCATGCCACTGACACCCTTAGCTTAGCCTTGGAAATGGGGAACAAGGTGTCCGAGGTCAGTGTGATCCTCTCAAAGGTTCCCACTATTGACATCATACACCTAAACAAATAGACTGGAGATATATTGAATACCAGATTGCTTAAGGCTACCATACAAATGTCCAAGCTAGAGGAAAGTAAGGCAAAAACTTTAAATCTTTTAAGGAAGGTGAGAGTGGAGAACAAAGCACTCAAAACCCAAATCAACAATTTACAGAATAATGCTATGCAAATATAAGGACATGCATAGAAAGGGAGTTTGGCTCAGAAATTGCTCGATGATAAAGAGAACGAGATCCAGACCCTGAAAAAGAAGTTAAAAATCCTTGCCACCCAGCTCTCTCAAGCAAAAGAATTGGATGACTTTGAAAGAGAAAAAGAGGCATTGAATTTTGAGCTTATGGACTGCAAAGCTAAGCTACTAAAGCTCGAATAAAAGGAGAGGCAGTGGGAAGCAGACTTCCAGCTTTTGAAGAAGAGCAATGCAGAATTAAAAGTCGGGTTAGCGATGAAGGAAAAGGAGCTTCAAGGAAGAAGTGTGGAGAGTGAAATTCAATCCACAGGTGTGGCTGGAGAGATAGATATCAGATCCCTCTTTAAAGCAATGTCCCAAAAAGGCCTAAAAGATACAGAGCTCATTAAACTAAAACAGCAAATCGAGGAACTGGAAAAAGAAAGGGGCGAAGAGAAACAAGGAAGAGAAAAGACAGAAGAAAAATGCCGAGAGCTGATTCAACAAAACACCAAGTTGAGCCAATAGGTGGTCGGTAAAATCACCTTGCTAGGTGCTAGGCATTTCATCTAGGATTAGATCATTATAGAAGCTGACAAGTTCCAGCCCTACCTAGATTTTATTGAAGACCAGGAAATTTCTATGGGGGGAGCCAAGAAGCAGGTCCTGATAGTATTGGGAGAAGTACAGAAAAGGCCCTTGGAAACAGCAGAGAATGCCATTACCTTCCTGAGCTCTTTGTCAGAAGATTCCACCACCACCAACCGATACAGTATCCGAAATAGGATTGCTATTGTCTCTGGAGCTCGAAAGGTAGTGGCTAAGCATAGGATGTTGGAGACTGTACGGTCCAAATAGAAGTTATTGAGCACAAAGTCTGAGAATTCGTCAAGATATTCAGACCACTAGTAAGCAAAGGACTCCCCTTTTTCTGGGAATAAAAGGGCCCTTTAATGTCCCATAAGGAGTATCGGGAGTGCCTGGTGCACTGCTGATTGGACCACAACAAGTTTGGAGATATGCAACAATCGTTATTAGGGAGGGTCGTTTTTGAAAAATTGACCAGTGATTTTGAATTATTGTTTGATTTTAAATTTGCATGCTCCAAGATCCCCAAGAATTCATACCCGGAAATGATGGAGCTCAAAGCACAAGCATATGACATAGCAGTTGTGACCATGCCTGGTCCTTATTTATGGAGAGGCATTCAATAATATGGGTCAACCAAACTCAAAATGCACCCATAGAAGTGGCAATGATACTATGTGGGAAATTTTCTCTGCGTTGCGCGCCCGTCCCAACGGTCGCTTCTCTTAGAACTTTGTACAGTCATCACCCACTAGATGGGAGTACGGGATACTCTCGTGCTTATTTCCTCCTATATTCCACATTTCATTTTTTTAGCCGTTTCATGCAAATCGCAGCCAATGTGCCACCTAAGAGGTTGTTAGGGTATTTCCCTCCGTTGTAACCAACTTTGATTTCCAGATGTCGTTCCAGGAAGTCCAAATGCTATAAATATACCTCCTGAAGAAGGAGAAGGGGTTGAAACTAATGTAATTTTGTTGTGTGTGTTTTTCAAGAGAATTTTAATATAATTGCAGAGCCGAGGTCAGTGTTTTCATATAGGGATTCATGTGTCGTTCACACTTGTAGTCTGTTACTTCCTTTCTTATGTGCATGTTTTTCCAGTTTATCTCTCCCATTTTGTTTTCTTTCATATCTAAAACTTAGGGTATAATAGTTTGGAATTCATACTTGCTATGCTCCATCTGTTGTTTCAGGTATTCACTAATTCATTTTTTAATGCTCTGTGTTGATGGTCTGTTCATGTTCTTCCTTTCCACCAGACAATTATGAATCGACTATGATTGAGTGGCTATCTTGCCCCTGTGTTGAAATCGCTTGCATTAAGTTCTGTTTATTCCTATTATATATCTTGACTCCATTGCCCAATGGTGTTGTGTTTTGTTTCAACCAATGTTACAAATTATTTATAGTTTCACTTGTATATATATCTGGCATTGTTGACATTTGGTGAGAGATCCCTCTCGGAAGAGTAGAAGGCTAGTTCTCTCTTCGAAAGTGGTTTTTTTGTTACCTAGGAGCGAGCCTTCCGCAACCTTTGGTTCGATTCCAGTGCTAACACATCCTTCATCAACAGAGTAAATAAAAGAGAAGCTAGCTTGGAAAAGTTTTCTATGAATCTTCTATAATAATCAGCATGCCCTAAGAAGCTACGTACCTATTTTTGTGTTCTAGGAGTGGGTATGTTTTCAATTACCCTATATTTGGATGGATCTATCAAGATACCATAAGTCGATATGAAGTTCCCCGGAACTACACCCTCGCTCATCATCATGTGGCACTTTTTCAGTGCTCAAAGATAGTTGGGTCTCCTCACAGCGTCCTAAAACCTTTTCTGAATTTTTCAATGCCTCCTCAAATTCACTACCATATAGGGTAAAGTCATCCATGAAAATATCCATGTTGTCATTAACCACATCTGAAAAGATGCCAATCATATCTCTCTGAAAGGTGGCAAGTTCGTTACACAAACTGAAGGGAAGTACCCTGTATGCAAAGGTACCCTAGGGACAAGTGAAAGTGGTCTTGTCTTGGTCCTTAGGAGCGATATGGATTTGGTTGTACCAGCTGGAACCATCCAGAAAGGAAAAAATATATTCCTAGACAAGGTATCAAGTACCTGATCAATGAAAGGTAAGAGAAAGTGGTCTTTCTGCATTTCTTTGTTTAACTCCCTGTAATCCACACAGACTCTCCATTTCCCGTTCTTCTTTGGCACTATCAAGAGTGGAGAAACCCACTCGCTATCTATGATCAAGTATATAAACCCTGCTTCTAAGAGATTTTGAATTTATTCTTTCATTGTGTCCCTAAGGTTAGGGTTCATACTTTGCTATGGTTGGCACAAAGGTCAGGAGTCACTTTTAATATAAATGTGATGGGTGCATAGATTAGAAGGGATACCCTTCATATCTTTGTACTCCCAAGAAAATTATCCCTTGTGTTGTTTTGGGAGAGTGATCAGGCATTTGAGTTCATTAGGAGCGAGATCTGGATTTATGTTCAGTTTTTTTCTTGGCTCTATCTCAACTAGAATGCTTTTCAAATTCTTGAGTACTGGAATTATGTTGGTGTCACCGACTAAAGTCTCCTTTGTGATATTTTCTTGTTTTTAGTCATCTAGAGTACTATTTAGGATCTAGTAAACATGTTTATTGACATATGTGCGCTCACTAATGAAACTATTGATAGCATCATCCTCTTTTTCATCATTGAAGGTTAAGGATTTCCCTATCGTTAGCAACGGATGAACACCATCTTCCTCCTCTAGCTCCATCCATAGTGAAATTTTAGCTTCTAAGCTAGGTCAAGCTAGAGGGTATAAGGTAAGAATTTTTGTCTCAGTCCCATATGAGATAGTCATAGACCCTGACCAACAGCTGATGTAAGAATCTATTGTGGCTAACCAATGTCTTCCCAGGATCAACGGGTGTCCCCCTAGCTGTGACTTCAACTTTAAAACCAAGAAGTCTGCATGGTATTCCCATGAATCTACTGAGACAATGAGGTCATCCAAGATTCTGTCAGGTTTGATGGTGGACCTGTCAGTGATTTCTAAAATAGTAGGGGTTGGCCGAAGGTTGGTGAGCTCAAGTTTTCATACAGTTTCTATGGTCATAACATTAATAGTTGTGCCTAAATCCACCAAAACGTTTGGTATATGAGTGTTCCCAATCGATACTATGACAGTAGAGTTCCCAAGATTGTCATATTTGGCCAAGAGATTTTTTCCCAATATCAATTTAGAAAGTGTTCCTAATACATGGATAGTGGGAGGATCCCTAGGATTTCTACCTGGTTTTCTTACACACAGATCCCAAACTGTCTTGGCATAGATAGGCACATCATGGAGTGCCTGTAATAGTGTAATTTTGACATATAATTTTTTTAACTCTCGTAAGAGGTTGAACTAAGGTTGTTCCACTTTTTTTTGTAGTGTCAGTCGTTCAGGGTATGGTGGTTCTCTAATTAGTTGTGTAGGTTGTGTTTCGATGAATGTTTCTCTCTGTGTTTCAGCCGGTGTCTCGGTAGGACCTTTAGCATCCTCAATGATGGGGATTACTGTATTGGATGGGTATTGCTGGTTCATTCTCACTCCAGTCACCGAAGATGGAACATATTCAATGACTAAGGGCTCCACAACCCTCCCTGATCGTAAGCGTATATCATGGAAGGGAACTGGGGTGATGGAGTAAGCAGGCATGTTGGAAGTCTCAAACTAGTGGACTACTTTATTATTGTTTGGGTTAGTATTAGGTTGAGTAGGTAGTTGTGATTGTATTGGCATATTCATTGGTGCAACATTGTTTTGAAGTTGCAGTTATGGCTGCTGGTACTATTGGTGAGGGTATTTTTGAGGAGGGTATTGTTGGTGAGGTAATTATTGATAAGGAGGTTGGTTATGAGCAAACTGATTTCCTGGGTGGGAGCTCCTCCATCCAGGTGACTAGGAAGTTGGTTGGTTTGGTTGTTGTGGTGTCCAAGATGACCAAGACTTAGGATTCTGCATGAAAGTTTGATATGGATGCCATTAATTTTTAGAACAATGTGAAGGAAATTGTGTATTCATGTGATTCATACCATTCATATTATTCATATTATTCCATAAAGGTGATGGGTCTAGATTCATACCTTGATTTCGAGGCTACCAGGGATTCTTTTGAGAGATGAAGTAAGATTGCTCTACATCGGGAGTAGATTTCTGCAGTACTGCCTTCACTTGGGGAAGTGATGGGCATTCCTTAGTGTCATCGTTCAGCTCGCAGAGTTGGCATACTTCCACTTTTTCAAGCGAACACTCCTTTAGTGGATGTTTCTTTCTACACCTTGGACAGAATATGTCGAGTGTCAAGTATTCTACTGCTTGCCTCTTCTTTTCCCTCAAGACATCCATATTTGAGGAAATGGAGCTCATCATCTTTGTTTTGAAGTTCTCCAGAAGCTTTCCTATTTCTTCCCAAGTGGATCCTCCATTAGATAACTTTTGTGTTCTACTGAAGACATCTTGGTCCAATCCTTTGTCATGGTTGTTGGTTCTGTAGGATCCTCTTGAGTGTCTTTGACATAATTCAATGATATATTCGAAGGATTATTTCGATATATCCCCCTTCCCCAACAAGTTCAACATATCTAGGAAATCTTCTCTGATTCCATGTAATAGGATGAATTTTAGCACATATCTCCCCATGTCAGTTTGTCCTACCCTCTGTACATTGTACAAAAGTCTCACCATGAATTCCTCTAGACTTTCTTCCTCTTTCTACATCATCTTAAATAATTCTTCCCTTTTGTCTTTGGTCATGCAGTACTCTTGGTATTTTCCAAGGAACACCCGCTTCATTTCTTACCAGGTGGTGAAAATATCACCAACCAGGCTCATAAACCATTGTAAAGCATTGTCCTTCAGAGTAGCTAGGAAAATATTTAATTTTTTCTCATTGGATGTGTACTCGTAGCTACGACAGAGGATGTCAAACTTGAAAATAAACTCGTATGGGTCCTTTGTGGATTTCCCATGAAAGCGTGGTAATACTAATGGTGAAATGTTATTCATGGGGGCCTGACCAATTGGCTGTCGAATGGGGAATTTTAGTGTGGCAACAGTCTCCTTCGATGGAATTTTTCCATCATTATCATGGTTATCCCCTACTCCTTCCTCATGATCATCTGGATCACATCCGTTATTCATGTTTTCCTCTTCTCTCTCCTTTCTTTGCTTCCTATAAATTTCCCACTCTTGTTGAAGTTGTAACCACTCCTCCTTTGTGACCTCTTTCCTATCTACATGTTAAACCACCTCTAGCTCACCTCCTCCCATATTACAGGATCTATCTCTATCCATGGGGACACCAGATGGTGTCGTAGCTTCTCTTATGTTCTCCACCGTGGAAACTGATGCTCCCAACCTAAGAGTAACTAGGCCTCTTCTGACAGATGACGATCCCTGATGGCGAGCTCAGGTAGAAGAGTTAGCTTTGTCAACTAGATCATCAATGAACGTCCTCCTTCCTAAGGCTGGACTGCCGCCATGAACTCGACCACCTACAAAGTTACTATTTTGGGGAGTTCTAGGGGTTCTATGAATGTCATGTTGTACTCTCCTTGTATTCATGCAACCCAAAATATACAAACTTAAAAACTATATAAGAAAGATGAATGGATGCAACTACTATCGTGTCTATTCATTACTTTCCTCAGCAACGGTGCCAAAATGTTGGTGACTCTATATGCAATTTAATTACAGCTAACATACAAAATGCTCAATATAAATTGTCAACCCAAGGAAGTCTTTTTATTTCAAAGATAATTCACACTGTGTGTGCATAAACACTAAGTAGCTAAACAAATGAATGAAATATTAACTGTCCTACTTATCTACTCAGTCAAACTCCTCTCATCACTAAACTAATCTAAATTACCCACCTAGAAATTCAAAAATGCAATTACCTCCTACAATTTCAATCCATCAATTAAGGAATCTAGAAATAGATAAGTAGACTTACATTTGCAAAAAGTTAAATCCTGACATTATTAGACTATATGTAAATCCATCATAACAAGTTTAATTTGACTAATCTAAAAATTGGAAACAACAACAATTGAACTAAACAAAATCTAAACCATAATCTGACTGAATTAGCAACCCTGCGAAAGACAAGTAATTGAAAGGAACTGGAGCTGAGCTTGACAGTAACAGCTGTTGGCACACATGCATAATGGAAACTAACCTACACAGTCGTCTGTCACACCACGTAGTTACAACTTAAAGGAAATTAAAACATTACTATCAAAGAAATTACAATGATAAATCTTTATTGTTGTAGCTGTTAGAATATTCAACCCATAGTTACCCATATTTGACATTAATTAATCATTTTTGTCTTATTCCTAGATTCCTCACTATTCTAGTTGGCTTCCACATGCACCTAGAAGTCAACACATCCTAAAAATGGGTCATGGAGCACCTTGGAATCATCCTAGAAACATTTTTAGCATGTCTTCTTTTATTCCTGGTTTGTAAAAGCATATTTTTTTCTTTTTTTGAAAGTTGCCTTGCTTTACAGCAGTTTTAAGGAAAAAAGGGAAAGCTAGTCTAGGAGTAACTGCCTTGTTTTTTGCCCAAATGATCCTCCTTCCTTTTCTCCAAACAAAATCATGGATCTGATATCTTTCCATCACTTATTAGTTGGCCTATATGATTTATCCAATTCATGACATCTTCAAATATTTGGAAAGTGTTTTTTGCACCTGTGGGAGATTTGACTAGTTTTAGTAAGCCTTGTTTTTTACCAATTCAAATAGAAACCTTATGCTTTCAAATCTCTGATGTAATTATATATTTGCGAATCCTATTAATTCATAATTTTGTATGATGTACACTTATTCAATACAGGATTAATTTATGCTCCAATTTATGTCTCCTTTTGTGTGAATTTTGCATGTTTGATTAGCAATTTTGTGAGTGTAATTGTTCTATCACTTGCGTTCAATTTCTACATGGTATCAGAACCTTTGTAGAGTGATTTCTCTCCTTCCAAATTTGTATTGCAGGTTCAACATCACTAACTGGGAGCGCATTCTGCTGACTGGAGGGAACAGGTGCTACGATATGGACCAATCTCAAAGAATCATCTTGACTCCATTCAATTTCTTCGAATGGAAAGATGAGATGGAGATATTGTTGAGAGAAAAAGGTCTCTACAAGGTTACCATGGAAACTGAGGCAGAGCCCAATGCAGCTGCAGAGAAAATTAAATGGCACAACAGGAGCAATGAGGCCTATGGTATTTTGTGCTTGATCATTTCAAGAGACCTCCTCTTTCATCTTGATTAATTGACATCACCTAATAAGGTTTGGGAGAAGATTGAAGAGATTTTCAGAAATACAAATGATATGAGAGGACATCAAATCAAGAATAAATTGATCTCCTCGAGTCCTAGTAGCTTCGAATCATTGCAGCTCTACTTTTCCAAGTTTGAGGCCCTTGTTTTGCAGCTAATATAGTGTGGGATCAAAAAGAAGAAAGAGCAACTAGTATTGACCATACTCTCAAATCTTGGTCCTGACTATTCAGTGTTTGTTTCAACCTTCCATGCCACAAAATTAATAGCTGCAATTTGGAAGATTCCTAAGCTTATTGAGTTCATGGAATCCCTGACATAGGAGCAAGATAAAGTGGTAATGATGGGCACCATCAAACCTTCCAAATACCAAGATTTGGTTGCTAGAGATTCAAATGTGGATTCAAAAAGCAAGAAAAAAGCTAAAAATCCACCTGAGCAAAAGAGAGACAAGTCAAAGTCTCAAGAGGAGCCCTCAAGCTCCAGAAAGAACTTCCAGAAGGAGAACAACAAAGGAGAAATGAGCAAGTGTGCATACTGCAGTAAGGGCTATCATCTTGAGAGCTCTTGTATGAAAAATCAAATTGACATGTTGACCCAACTCCTGGAGAAGAACAACATATCCATTCCTGATTGCTCAAAGAAGAGGGAAGGAGGATCAAATTCAGAAGACAAGGAGAGAGCACATGCTTTGCTTGCTATCACCTAGAGCTCACCTAGCTTCATCATTGATTCTAGAGCTTCCAGACATATGGTTTCGACAAGGGAGGTCTTCTCCTCTCTTGACATGTCAAAAGGTCCACCAATAGTTTTGGGAGATAAATATTTGACGAAAAGTATGAGGAAGGGTAGGATTGATCTTGACCATGGTAATTTCAATAATGTGTTGTATGTTCCAAGTATTTCCTCTAATCTCTTGTCAGTGTATTAGATGACTCACATTGGGTCTCCAAATAAATTCATCTTCTCCCCCAACGAATTTGAAATATCATAGATTTTGAATGGTAAAGTCATAGCAAAAGGTGTTGTGGATCACACTTCGAAGGCATACAAGTTTTCCCATTTTCTACCCTACTCAAACCCCTCTGCTCTTGTTACTCATGCTAATGAAGCAAGCAAGATTTGGCATGAAATATTTGGCCATATTAACTATAATTATATTTCTGATTTGAGTGATAAATATATGGTCATATGGTTACCAAAGATCAAATTTTCTAAGGGATTCTGTCAAGGTTGTATCCTAGGAAAACACCCAGAGCACAGATATGAGAGAGCTAATCATGAGAGAACCTCTGCACCCCTTGATTTAATCCACGGTGACATTTCTGGTCCATTCCCTCATATGTCCATGAGTCAAGACAAATATGCACTCACCTTCATAGATGACTTTTCTAGGTATTGTTGGGTCTAGTTCCTAAAGCACAAGTCTGGATTTTTGGAGTTCTTCAAGGTCTTTCGAGCCTTGGTTGAGAACCAGTCTGGGAGGAAACTCAAGATCCTCAGATCTGACAATGGTGGAGAGTATGTCAAGTCTAATTTCATCCATTATTGTAAATATGCATGTTTATAGATGCTGCATTCTATTCCTTACACACCACAGCAAAATGGTGTTGCTGAGAGAAAGAACAGATCACTCAAGGAGATGGAAACTTGCATGGTGGAGGCTAAAGTTTTGCCACCAAAATTTTGGGACAAGGCTATAAACTGTGCATCCTATATCCATAATAGAGTGCCACATAAGCATCTTTATGGTATTACTCATTTCAAAGCTTGGAGTGGGCACAATCCAGATGTGACCCATTTCAATATTTTTGGCTCAAAGGCTTGGGATAGAATTCCAACTGAAAAGAGGAAGGATTTGCAATCCCAAAGCCAAGAGTGCCTATTTGTTGGGTATTCTAAAGATTCAAAAGGGTACAAGCTGATAAAATTTAGCACTAGCAAATATTTCATTGAAAGAAGTGTTCAGTTCAAAGAAGAGCCTTTAGCAGCAGTTGAAGTTGGAGAGTCCTCTTCACCACCATAGCCACTTATTGTAAGTGAAGAGACTAATGAGTTTTTTTATTCTGATATGTCTGATAATGATGATTTAATTGCATATCCTAACAGTCCTACAAGACCAAAATGAGAAGCAAGGACCATTCATGCAACTGGGGAACTAGTTGGGAATCCTAATGACCCTGGGAGGACTAGATCTCAATTTAAGAGTGTCATTTGTGTGAAATATCCACTCTTTGCTGAGAAGTATTATTTGATGGTTGATTCTGATCCTTGGGCATATGAAGATGCATCACATGATCCAATATGGAAAACATCCATGAAGGAAGAATTCAGCTCGCTCCAGAAGAACAACACATGGGAACTAGTTGATCTTCCCCAGGGAGAAAGCTAGTAAAGTGTAAGTGTGTCTTTAAAACTAAGTTTTTTGTTGATGGTTCACCTTTGAAATATAAGGAAATATTGGTATCCAAGGGCTACTCACAAGTACATGGTATTTATTACAATGAGACCTTTGCACCCGTGGCAAAGATGGACTCCATAAGGCTAGCTCTAGCCATTGCAGCCTCAAGGAAATGGGAGGTACATCACATGGATGTTAAGGGTTCATTTCTAAATGGAGATGTGAATGAAGAGATTTATATGAAGCGACCAGAAGGTTTTTTTTCTAATCCATCTTTAGAGTGCATGTCAAAGAAATCATTGTATGGGCTCAAGCAAGCCCCTAGGGCTTAGTATGCCAAGATTGATGGATTTCTATTGTCACTGAGTTTTGTTCAATGCAAATATGATCCTAATTTATATTTGAAGCTGATTCATGGTTCCTTAATGATTATTGTTTTATATGTGGATGACCTAATGATTACAGGAATTTCAAAGGAATAGATTGCATCCTTGAAGGATGCAATGAACCATGCACTTTCCATGACAGATTTGGGATTGTTGAGACAATTCTTGGGTCTCAAAATTGCTCAATCCCAACATGGAATCAAAGTTAATAAGTTCAATTATGCTTCATATATTCTCAATAAGTTAAGTATGAAAGATTGCAAGCCAAGCAAGACTCCATTCCTCTCAGGAGTTAAGCTCGAGGAAGTAGGTTCTTCTCCTTTGGTAAATAATATACTATATAGGAAGTTAATTGTGTGTTCGCTTTATCTTACACCTACTTGACCTGACCTATATTATGCAATTAGTGTGGCTTCAAGATACATGGATCACCCTCATGAGATTCATTGGAGAGTATCCAAGAGGATCCTATACTTTGTTCAGGGAACAAGAACTCATGGGATTTTATATAAAGCAAAATCTAACTTAGAGCTAGTTGGATTTACTGACAGTGATAGCGCAAGTGACAACACAGATTGAAAGTCTACTTCAGGATATGTGTTCATGCTTGCAGATGGACCAATCAACTGGTCAAGTAAGAAGCAGAGTGAGATATCACTCTCATCTACAAGGGTAGAGTATAGAGGAGTTGTGAATGCAACTAGTCAATGTTTTTGGTTGCAGGGGAAACTTGGAGAATGTGGGTTCAAATCAGATTTTTTCATTATCATATATTGTGACAATCAAAGAACCATTCGAATCTCCACTGATCTAGTTCAAATACAGAGAACCAAGCACATTGATATCCATATGCACTATGTCAGGGAGCTTGTGCATGATGATACCATTGCTCTACTCTATTGCGTGGCTTTAGAGAAAGTAGCAGATATCTTCACAAAAGTATTCTGTGAGAAGATCTCCAGTAATCTCAAATCACTGCTAAGGATTGTTGATCATGTGGTGAAGTATGATTGATAACAATATTTCCAAAATTGTGTTTCATGTCCATGTTTAAGGGAGGATTTCCCACTTGGTTTTTGCCTCTTTCCTTAGTTGTATGGACATGTAGTATGTAAAGGGTGACTAAGCCTTGTTGCTATAACCTATAGTTTTCTGATATTTACTCATAAAGTCAGGCTTAATGAGGGGTTAGAATAATCAACCCATTGTTACCCATATTTGACATTAATTAATCATTTTTGTCTTATTCCTAGATTCATAGATTCGTCACTATGTTAGTTGGCTTCCACATGCACCTAGAATTCAACACATGCTAAAACTAGGTCATGGAGTGCTTTGGAATCATCCTGGAAACATTTTTAGCATGTTTTCTTTTATTTCTGGTTTGTAAAATCTTGGTTTTGCTTTTTTTCTGAAAGTTGCCTTGCTTTACAGAAGTTTTAAGGCAAAAAGGAAAAGCTAGTCTAGGACTAACTTCCTTGTTTTTTACCACATCATCCTCCTTCCTTTTATCCAAAAAAAAGCATGGAAACAATATTTTCCGTCAATTATTAGTTGTTCTATCTGATTTATCCAATTTGTGAGCATCTTCATAGATTTGGAAAGTGTTTTTTGCAGCTATGGGGGATTTGACTAGTTTTAGTAAGCCTGCTTTTTGACCAATTCGAATAACACCCTTATGCTTTCGAATATCTGATTTAATTATATATTTGAGAATACTATTACTTCATAAGGTTGGTTGATGTACACTTATTCAATACAGGATTAAGTTATGCTCCAATTTCAGTCTCCTTTTGTGTGAATTTTGCATGTTTGATTAGCATATCTTCGAGTGTAATTGTTCTATCACTTGGGTTCAATTTCCATAGAAGCTAACTGTAAAGAATGAAATTACTGAAATTTCCACACCACACAACAAAACAATCAAAAAATCTAATTAGCCCAACAATCTTTGTGGAAGGCAGCCCCAGCCTTCGAACAGAGGCACCAAAACTAACATGGGTTAAGACTCAGAAATCAAAAGAACCCTGCTCCTTATATTAAAATGACAAATTACAAAGTACAACTCACTCTCACAGCTTACACAGTCTGATCAATAATCAACCAACTCTTGGCTCAGAATGTTTCCCCATATTTATACATCAACAATCATAACCTTCACCCACTAATATTAGGAAGCCGTGAAGATCTATGATCTTCAGGATGCCTTGTTACAATGATTTGTTACAACTTTGATAGAAATTGAATGGAAGTAGAGAATATAAGGAATCTTGTTGCTCAAGCCGTTAGTGAATGGACGGAACCAATTAATAAAAGATACCATGTCTGTTGCATCTATGCCTTAAGCAGCGGTGCGTTCTCGCAGCTAAGTTTGTTGCAAATATGTGAGGAATGACGACCTCTGTTTGCATCCAACATGTGGAGTTGGGACTCGCAAGTAACAGCTCGCACCGAAAGATCATCTTCTCTTCAAACCACTCGAGCTGCTACACCTGTGTTTCTCAAAGCTGGAACTATCTTTATGAAATCACGATGTGTTAGCATAATTCAAGAGATAGAGTTCTGAACATAACAATCTTAGGCATTAATAAGATAAAACAATAATTAATTATACCTGTAAAGATTCAATGCTCAATGTGAGGGGAAAACATCCCTCAGGTGCATAGAATGAAGTAAGACAAGGCAAAAAGGGTATAATAGGTGTGGTCAAAAAGGGGTATTTTAGGACCCAACAACTACGAAATAAATATTTATTTGAGGATTTTAAATTATTGTCCACAAATTTAGGACTGTGTCTTAATATATGGAAGAAATAATTTGTATGTTTTGGGTTCATGGAAAAACATATTTGATTTCATATTTGCGTAGTAAATGTATTTTAGTTATGAAGAAGTGGAGTAATGTTTTATGAAATAATTATTACAAGTATTATGCAATTGCACAAATCACTTTGCTATTAAAACATTTTGTGTCATAGTGAAAACTATGCAATAATTATAACAAAAAGGAAAAAGGGTAAATTTTCATAGTAAATTGCGTAAAGGTTATTGCAGATTTTTTTCCCTAAAGCGAGACCATTATTTTTGTTGTTTCTTAAAAAATATATCCCTTCATTTTTATTATTTACATGTTTCATTTAAATTTAATTATATATATATATATATATATATATATATAAGTTTGTATATGAACATAATTTTATATACTTAATAAAAATATTTTATTATATTTTATATATAACCATGTTCTCTTTTTCAAATACTTTGTTCTCAAAGTAGGGCAAGGACGAATGTTGCTGAATAAAGTTTTTTGTTTCCCAGAATGCATGGTATTTTGGAAGATTCTTCCAATTTAAAAATATATTCTTTAATTAATTGCTAGTGTAATCTTCTTTTCTTGATGATGATGATAGGTCCTAGTTATAAAATGAGTTTCTTTTCTTCATCTAATATAGGAAGTATCGTCTCGTTTGGTTTGATTGATGTTGCCCCATAATTCTTTGGAGGCATGACACATGAAAAACATTGTGAATTCAAATGTTATGTGGTAAATCCAATTTATATTGTTCTAGACTAATCTTTATAATTTGATATGGACGATAAAAATTGGAGCCAGTTTATTCTTACCTTGTCGCTAATAAGCAATAATTGTTAATATGGTTAGATTCTTACAAACACCCAATCTGTTACTTTAAACTCTCTTTGTTTTCTATGATGATATTATTGGTGCTTCATACGATTTTGTACCATGGTTAAGTTATTCTTGAGTACTTGTATAACTCTTTGATTTTCTTCTAGTTGAATTTTTACTACCAATACCTTTACATTACTTTCAGCCAATTATTTTTACATGAGCACTTCGTACCCATATAATGCTTCAAAATGTGTAATTTAGTTGACGTGTGGTATGTAGAGCTATACCACCATTATACAAGATGCAACCATTTTAACCATTTTTTTTACTTATCAGTGACGAAGCACATGTTTCCAAACATCTGTTGAAAACTTATGTATGTCCATCTGTTTGGAGGTGGTAAGTTGAACTCATGTTAAGAGATGTCTCAATTTGTTTGAAGAAACCCTTCCAAAAGTTTCTTTTCGATTCAACATCTCTATCACTAACAATGACTTTGGGAAACCCATGTAATTTGTAACTATTTTAATAAAATACTTTGGCAATTTTCTTAGCTAAATTAGTCTTCTTCATGCCCATGAAATGTGCATGTACATAGTTAGTGAGTCCACTACAACTAAGATTTAATATTTACCTTATGACAATGGTAACTCTTCAATGAAATCCATTGATATTTCCTTTCACTTCTTGTTTCGAATGTGTAGGCGGTGGAGTAACCCAAGAGTCATGACATTTATGCTTTTGTTTCCGTGATATATGTCAAAGTCTTGTACATAGTTTTAAATGTCTTTTTACATTCCCTTCGAAAAAAATGATTACCTAATATTGTAGTAAGTTTTGAAAAACCCTGCATATCCTACAGCTGGTGAGTCATGGGACTCCTTCACAACCTTAATTTTAAACCTAGATGTTAAGCTTAAGTAAATTCTTCCTTTATACCAAAGATGTCATTCCTCCATTTGAATTTTGGGTTTTGATCTAAATCATCAATCAAGGCACATGTGTTTGGATCCTTCGTCTATTCACCTCGAATTTCATTCAACCATTTAGGAAGTGCAATTGTAATTGTATAAGACTTGACTTCTTTATCTTTTCGAGAAAGGGCATAAGCAACTGCATTGTCTTTTTCATTTTTATGTAATAGCTCAATGTCAAAGATGGAATCATTTGTGTTGTTTAGTCAACAAATGTCTTTTGTTGTAAAAGATATTGAAGACTATTATGACATGTTCATATCAAATGTTTTTTCCTAGAAAGCATTGCCACCATTTTGCTAAGTCATGTATAATGGCAAGCATTTCCTTATCATAAATAGACTTCAAACATTTTTTTTTATTTAGATTTCGGTTTTTTAAAATATTTTTTATTAATATTTTCTAATAATTTGAAATATTATTACATGTATTTATATCTCATCAATTTTTATAATATTATATATATATATTTAATTAATTATTATAAGATAAATATTTAAACATTATTATTTTATTAATACTTTAATACTTTGTAAATATGTATTACTAGTAACAGCTACATTAATAATATTAATCTCTCCAAATATATAGTTGAGTTTAAATTTAACATATTGACTATGCTTTTCCTATAACATATACCAAATTTAAGCTTATATATAAGAATAATTTCTAATTTTTTTGAGCAACTCCCCTATTATATACCTAATTGTCTCTTTTACAATATCATGAGGAGCTCCCATCATAAACTTAATTGTCTCCTCTACCAATTTGTAATGATTTCATTATATCCGCTCTTGATCATACGAGGATGAAAGTGAAACTTATTTAATCATGCGTTCTTGTTTCTCTCCTTTACTTGCATGGAGAAAAGCCAAAAATTCAATAGTCATATGAGAACAATTGTAGATAAAAAGGCTTATTTAACCATCAGAATCCTTGCTTTCCTCCTTCACTTACAAGCCAAAAGTCCAATGGTCATAAAGAACAATTCCCTCCGTACAGAAGCCAACAGTCCAATTATCATAAAAGAACAATTCCCTCCGTACAGAAGCCAAAAAAGTCTAATAGTCAAAGAAAACAATTGTGAATAAAAAACTTATTTAACCATCATAGTCCTTGCTTCCCTCCGAGAAGCCAGAAGTTCAGACGAGGACCATTGTGATGACGTCATTTATAACGATCTTTGGATAATACTCAACAAGATCTGTGGACTACATCAAACTCTCCTCAGAGTGACAGAGTTGATGTAGATAAGGTAGATTCAATATCAATCAGCAACGACAAAGACAAAGACTGGGTTTAGTAACTGCGACACTGTGAATCTTCTTAACGTTTCTTTATGATTTCTACAATGTATCCCAATTGAACTGGACACTCACAAAGTAGTCTATGAATACAACTTGGCGTCATTTATTAGTTTGTTGTTTCACAGATTCGAACATGTGAACGGAATAAGTCCAATTTATACTTTTTTTGTTGGGTCAGTGGTCCAATCCCTAAACCCCTGTCCCGTATTTGATGAGGAAACATTAAAACAAATGAAAATTGTCGACCCGGCTAAATTTAGATACATGATTACCTAATGTTATCGATGCCACCAACTAACGGCCGCCATTACTCAATATTGCTCATCTCATCCACTGGGATGAAACCGGCGCTCTGGCTTCAAAGCAGAAGACAAGAACCACGCATATTATAATAACAATTTAGGGTATTGCGTTTATATCTTAATTTGTACAGTTTCCAATGCAGATAATTCTCAACAGCTTATTATCGTCAAGCTTCTACGCATTCGTTATGGCTGCGTTATTGCTCCGTAGAGTTGGAGAAAATTAATGGCTTCTCTTAAATATTTTTATCTTTTGATTAGAAATTATAGTTGTGATCGATTGCGAATTTCTGATGTAAAACTTTGTTTGTGTAGTGATATCAAGATTAAGCCTTGAAACAAAACAAAAAATAGTGTGTCAACAAACTTAAATACCATTTTATTCTATACTTACTACGATTTTAGTACATACATGTTCTCGACGTGAAGACTTGTAATGTATTCCATGGAATGGAATGGTTGGTGGCGTTAGTTTACACGTAGATATTTGGACCAGTATCTCTTGAGAGGTGTCTTTGTCTCACATACTAATACATGAATCCTCGAAGTGAAATAGTTGATACCAAAGATGATGCTACAAATAAATCTCATATTGAGGAAGTGTCTCCTGCTCACTCTTCTACACTACTTAGTGTCTCTACCAAAAGCCTCATGCAAAATACCAACCCACTAAGCACGAAAGTATTGATTCCATCCACCATATGATTTTCCATGTAAGGTATCAAACCATTGCTCCTCATGGATGAACGTCCGGAAATGAAGGCTAGCTGGCCCCCTAGATCCCACTGAATATGTTGTACTCTCCCAAACTCACATATCATCAAGAAGAGTTTATTGCTCCATGGAATTCAAGAATCCACTGGCTTATACATCATCCCACTTAATTTCTTGATCACTTGGAATAATCTGTCAATCCAAATGATGCCAAGATCCCATAACCAAATCGGTAGTGCATCAGTATCATGAGTCTTCTTCTGTCCAGTACATCTTTTCAATCCATTCATGAGTGAATAAAAACTCATTGTTGCTGATCTAAATGGAAATAAACTAGCCTTCTCTTTTAAAGAGAAATCTCATTTCCATGAAGGTATCCGAAAATGCTCCACAAGAAAGGTAAGAGTTTGGAACACACTTCCCTTGTCATCTAGTCTATCCAACTGAATCAAGTAAGAGTTCCATGTGGGGCTATACATATTGGAAGGATCATATGGCTTCCATGGGAACTCATGTTGATTCTCACATGATAAGATAACATCTATAAAACAAAAAGATTTATCATACAAGAAAAAATAATTTTTACCTCCATGAATCTCCATCTTGGATATGTATCCATCCACCCAATCCATGGATGAATAAAAAATTTGTATTGCTGATCTGTGTGATATGTAATCAATCACCTTCTTCAAAGATAAGTCTTTTCTCTATATAGGCAAATCATGAAGTATTTTTTTCAAGGAATGCATGTCCAACATTTCTTTACATATGCAAGCAAGACTTATACATCTTTGAGCCTCTCTTTTGGTGATATATTTGTCCACCCAATCCATGAATAGATAATAATATTTTATTGTTGATTCAATTGACATGTTCTCTACTAACTTTTCCATACCTAATAACTCTTCATCCTTCTTCTCAAATGCAACAAGTTCTTGGCCAAAAAAAAATCATCATAGATCTTCACAAGAGCCTACAAATATGCGTCTTCCTCCTGTTTACCCTCCACATGAGGTTCATCCATCACATCCAAAGTATATCCTACCATGTGAACATGATCATTTTTCCTATAGAATGGAGGGCGGGATACTTTCAACTCCTTTCAAAGTAGATAAATACATTGACTCTTGAAGCACCTCTTGTGTTCCCTTCAAAGAATCACATGTATCCTTCCATTGGATGTGGATCCATTCAAACTCTTCTGCTTCCTCCTTGAGTGAATAATGGTACACTTCATTCACCATGATGAGATAGTCTCTATATGAAATTAAGTTCATGTAACTCTCCTTCATCTTCATCATAGCTTCTTTGAATGCTATGAACTCTTGTAGAAAGGATTCTCCTTCCAACTCTTCTCCAAAATATTTTCGACAACATCTTATCACCAAGGAATTGGTGTCAAGAAAGTTCTCCATGGATTCCATAAGGTTCTCTTAAGGTTCTCTTGGTCACCCTTTATTGATCCACTCAAATGATGTCGTTCGCAGAGAAGATTCTCCATCAAATATTCTCATTCCAATGGATGCAACCTAATATCATCTTAATTGTGCCATAGATCTACAACACATATCTCATTCCCATACAAGTCAACATTAGAATATTTTTCAAAATAAAAAAATACAGCGGTATTTCATCTTCATGTGGCAGAACTACGGTGTCCTTCTCTTCCACCGAACTTTCTGGTTCCCACCCAAGAGGTGTGAGATTGTATTCTACTTCATGATGAAGCTCAAGTGGTGACTGAAATTATGATTTATATTATTCTCTTATATCTGATCCAAAATATGTCTCGTCACCCTTATAAAACTCAATCCCCTTTGCAATTATATGGAAATCACCCAAAGAAGATATAAGTGAATTATCCTCCCACACTTCCAACAACAACGTGATGATGGGCTATTAGGTATTTAGCGGTGCATGGTTCCTCGTAATATCTTTCTTGGAGTATATTTGTGTAGCAATTCTCTTCAATATTGGATTCCATAGTCAGACTATGCAACTTGTGATTCGTTGTGCTTCTCATCTTCCTTTTATTGGAGCAAATATATATGCATGACATCACATTTATCTCTAGGTGATTCTACTTCATGTCCATCTTCATCTCTAGATAGGACTTCATATATGTAGATGGACCCTTTTTATTCTTCATACTGTTCACAATCTTCTTCAATAAATGGGACTATCTTCTAGACCCATAAACTAGCAGTGCACTTTGATGAACCATTAAATTCTGGTAGAGAAATATTACTATTATCATTCTTTAAATCATAATTTTGATTATGATTTTGGAAACTACCTCTTGGATTGGTTCTATATTGAATATCATAGAAATATTTGAATGGAAAATCTCTTCTACATTCTTCACTTAGTGTAATATATTTAACATACTTGTCCTCCAATGCAACAAGACCATCGAGTGTGAAACTCTAACTCTTCTCTTTGTTCATCAGTGAATTTGGGAAAAGTGGGAAAAGTAGGACTTGATTGAATTGGAGACTCCCTTCTGATTTAAGCATGGATATTGTGAGGACGAGTTCTTGAGAAAATATAACTACCACGTCTCCTCCTTTATCCATGTTGCAAACCATGGTTGCTCCCTTCACCATTCTTAGTCTCCAACTTCTTAGCTAAGAATTATCTTGTTTCTTGATCGAACAACATTATGTTACAAGATATGTCCCACAACCCTTGCATCATCCTTGAAACCAATATCTGGATAGATACTCATTTCCACTCATTATATATTTCTCACTTTATCCTTGGAAATTTTTTTAGTAGAATCCATCTCTTCAAAATCATATGCTAAAGGATCTTTCTTCTTGGGATCGATATTTCTTTTGTGAAACATAATTGAAAATAAGAGTAGGTTCATAGGACCATGCTATGATACCACATTTAATATCCCTAAATCTAAATTCAAGAGATATTAACTCTAAAACCAAGAATCCGTTAAAAAACTGAAGACTAGTTGTTGGAAATGCACTGGGATAGACTATACTTTTTGGAAACAATGTTAGGTTCTTCTCAAAGTCATATAAAATTAGGTCATGAACCATCAATAATATAATTAAAGTTCTGCAAAAATACATCAGAGACTTATCAGATCAGAATTCATTCATAATTAGCACAACAGATGCACAATTCTCAAGTTTCCTTTAACAAAGCATTGGGACCATTTAGGTTTCGAGCACAATGAGGTTGAATTCTACTTCCAGGATCCTGGGAACCCCAACATATGCAGAATAGATCCATTATATTTCATAGGTATAAATAATATGTTTATATAAAGTTTGCCACAGTTTGAGAGTAAAATTTTAGCTAAGACAATTCTAGGACAACTCAACTAGTCTTTATTTAGGGCTTCCCAAATGACACCAAAGGATTTCAAATTTACAAAGTGAGACATGTTTGATGTTAATTAGGATGTTAAATGAATTTTGGAATATAAATAATTCATATTAATGGAGTATAAGTTCATTTATAGAAATATTACTAAAAACTAGCCAATTTCTATGCAAATCTAGACAAGGTCTTGGAGATAACTTCATAAATGAAAACATATGTATTGGAATAACTATAGGACTAATGAAAATGGTTTAGAATCAGAAATTAACTTCATATGGGATTCCATAAATTATTAAACATTACATAGGGGCTTGACGGCTTCACAGAATAATTGCGAATGGAGAGAAAGAAGAAGAATAGGAAGATTCAAATTGTGCCTAGATATTTCTCCTTATTATTTTTCAAACTTACTTGATGAATTTTCAAAAACTGAAATACAACTTTGTGCCAATGGATGAATTCAATCATCCTCTGAATAGCATGGGCACATATCCCATCTTGGACTAGGTGCACATTTCCCAAGTCAGAGAAGCAAAATTTCTCTCAATGCAAAACACAAACTGTCAAAAAATATGAGAGTGGTACGCTGCTATTCCTTTATAGAGTAAGTTAAATTGTTGAGCAATTCATATATGCTAGTGGTCCCTCATGAGGAATATAGGACTTGCTTGCTTTCCAAGGTTTTATTTTTTCTTTCTACTTTTACTGCTTTGTTATGCTTTATTGCTTTATCGTGCCTTTATTCCTACTTTATTCTGCTTTTCTATTTTTGGCCTAATTTATCCTACTTTTACTGAAATTTTCTATTTTATATGACTTTCTTTCTTTCCTTCTTTATGCCATATTTTCGTTGCTTTATCCTATTTCCTTCTTTTCTTGGCCTTCCAACTTTAAGGTGCTTTCTCCTTTCTTTATTCTTTTACAAGATCATATGATTTCTCCTATATTTATTCTTCTAAAAGGTTCATTTGGTCAAACCTTATCCTCTTATGTTCCCTCATGGTCCATTATCCTAATTTATTTTATCAGCAATAAGGTTTCTTCATGAAAAATAAATTTACTTAGGTGAATTTCAAAAATTAGGAGAAATATTTACTTCTAACTAATTAATTGCCCGTATTTCAAAATTTAATCCCAAGAACTTAATGGATTTTCCTCTTAAAACCATTGGGACTAAATCGCTAATACATGATCCATATGTTACCAAAATGGGAACATTACACAAGTTATTAGGTTTATTTCAGTCATAAATTTATTATAGTCGGTAGTTGGATATATGTAAAGAGAAAAAGCATAGTAGAAGAGATAGGGTGTAATAGAATAGAGTCAAATAAGGTTGAAGATCTCAAGCTCGTAGTTTCCAGAAATTCTTGAGAGCCCAAGATTTGTAAAAGTGAAGAATTAAGCAAAATGTAGAGTGATTGCATGCAACTGTAGTTAGTAGTTTGTTGTGGAAATATATATATATCTCTTTAACGTATAATTTGCATGTATATTTCATGTCCCACATTTTTTCTCTGTTCAAGTGCATTAATATCAGGAATATGGTTCCTTTATAAATCATTTAAAAGATCTTGTTGTTTTATGAGATATCACTCTTACTACGAAGTAAAAGTTTATTTGAGTATTTTAAATTTTGCACACAAATTTAGGACTGGATCCTGATAAATCAAGAAGAAATTATTTCTAAGTTATGGGTTCATAAAAAAAGGTTCACATTGAAAAAAGTATTTACTTTCACATTTGTGCATTAAATGTATTATAGTTATGAGGAAGTGGAGTAATGTTTTATGAAATAATTATTAAAACTATTATACTATTGTGCAAATCTCTTTGCTCAAAAATCTTTTTTAGTCATAGTGAAAACTACGTAGAAATTATAAAATTGCGCAGTAAATTGAAGATAGAAACAAAAGGGCAAGAGGGTAAATTTGTGCAGTAAACTACCTGGTAAAGGTTATTGCATTGTTTTTTCCTTGATCGAGTATTAGAGTAGGTTGAAGAGGAATAAAAACTATGTTTTAAAAGATGAAAGTGTCAAAGAAAATATTTTTAAAATGGATTCCACTTTTGGTGCACGAATTTCAAGTTCTCGGAGTCCAATTTTTACAAGCAATAATTATGAATATTGATCCTCATTAGAGGAAATTTCTACTCAAACTGGGCCTTTAAACCCTGATTCAAATTCTATGTCATCATGTGTTATCCAATGAAATTGCTTTAAATTTGAAATTTTGTATAGGTCTTAAACAATTTATCAATATAATGTTTGGGATAGGTATCATCAAAAAAATGATTTTTTTGTTCATATTTTCGACATATCTCCCAGTGTTTTTACTCAAATTTTGAGCAGGAGAGCTCCCTGTATTAATTCTTGCACATGATCTAGGAACTAAGATTCAATCTCATCAAAGAATTATTAACAATTACTCATGAATTAGCAATTATCGGAACCAGAAATGGT
>LPNX010302353.1:137071-179765 GCA_001517045.1 Pseudotsuga menziesii
TGGATGCAAAATTTAATTTCTCTTCCAACGAGTACCCACTCTACAAACTTTTGACAGACCCCACAACCCCAAAAACAAGAAATATCTAAAAAACGTGATGATGATGTCATAATCACATTTTTTCAGGTATTTGTTGCTTCTGTAGGTAGCGAGGTCAGTCAAAAGTATGTAGTGTGGGTACTTATTCGATGCATAATTTAATTCCGCATCCAATGAGCTCTCCCGATTGAAATTTGAGTAAAAACACAGGGAGATATGTCAAAAATACGAACAAAAAAGTAGTTTTTTTCTTTCCTTCCTCCAAAATTAATAAATATTATTTTATTATTTTAACTATTATTTTATTATTTTCCTTAGGAGGCCCATTTTGAGTTGACATTTCCTCTAATAGACCATGAATCCTTTGTTCATAGTTCAGTATGTATAGGAGATAGTTGAAAATGGCTATATCGAACTAGCAAATTAAGCAGCACACAACACTCTTACACAAGTTGAGAATGTAATATCCCAAATACTGATATTCTCTAATGTTCTATGATAGTGTTGATTCACACACTCAATCTCATACAAATTTGCAAAGTAACTGTGCATGCAAACTTGCCAAGCAAAAATGCCCTAAAATATCACTAAATTAGGGTTAGGGTTTTGCAGAGAGAAATTAACACTTACCAATGATATTCCAGATGATAATGAATCCAGATATAGCTGCATGCATAAGGATCTAGATAGGTGGCCTAATAATTCTCTTTTCCTTCGATGTTACCGCCCCGTAGTACCGTAAACACCCTCCAGACTGAAGGTGACATTTTTGTAGGAGGAGAGGTCCGTTTGGGCTGAAACTTTCTGAGCTTGTCTTTTTGCTGATGCGGAAGAGATGGACTATCACATGTGAAGGTTTGGATGCCTCTAAGTGCCCTAGCAAAATTATTGGTTGTTCTACTGCTCACAACCCCAACTGATATGTTTGGTTGATAGCTGCTCTAGGTGAGAAAACAGATGGTTGATAATCACTAAATACCATAGGATAGGCCTGTTTAGAATGAGGAAGATGACATGCAAAGGAAATACTGGGGTTTGTGATCCCAGCAAATCCTTCTTTGTTTTCCCTGCTACTTCTGGCTACAAAACGTGGATATGCTAATAACCCTTCAGAATGTGCTAGATCTTCGAATATTGTAGTATATGATGGATGCAATGGATAAACTTGGATGATATATCCCACTAAGAGACTAGGGCATATATCTCACTGCCGAACCCTCACTAGCTGAAGAAATCGTCCCCAACCCCAACTGTCGTGGTTGCACACTATGTTGTTGCTCGAAACTCCAAAATCAATCACTAATAATAATAGATACATCCTTTAGTCCCATAACACTTCTTAAATAGATCTTCTTATGCTTTTAGTGTTTGCATGTCACTTTTAGGGTTTATGCTTCACTTTTGCATGCATGCAATTCTAATTTAATGTTGAATTTAATACTAGCTAAACAAGGCCTGCATGCTTCGCATGCTTTAGGATATGAACTCTGATGGCCTTCTTTCTACACTGATGAATTAATAATACTGAATTGATGTACCTTTCTGCTCCTAGTGTTATCAGTCCTCATTTATTCCCTTTTCTTTAAGACCTGCTCAAACCTATGGCAATAAGATAGGTTAATGGGTGTTCTCAGGGTGGTTTAGTTGGAAGGGCACATTACAGTTCTCCCCTCTCAAAATTTCTTATCCTCAAGCAATCTCCAACCAATATACTGAATCATTTGTCTCTATCTCTTCTTGTCCATTTTTATCAACCAGTTTATTTTGTTGTTGGGTGGCCCTTCTTTTCCTTTAAATTGGTGTTTCTTTTCACCCCTGCTCTGTATTCCCTCCGTGTATCTTCTAGGATACCTGTGAGGATCGAACATGTTAGTTTTGGATCCTTTTCCAAATCCCCTAAGGCTTGTCCTACCTTTGTGTGGAGGTCTATCCAGAAAGCCCTTCGCACACCATTGTTCCTTCCTTGAATTCTTATGTGTTGGAGTTGGCCATTTCCTTGTGCGAGTCTTGTCTCCATGCCTGAATATGGTGGTCATCCCCTTTGTTGTGGCTGACACTGAAGCTTCATTGGGAATTCCCCTTAGGACTACCCTCTTCCCATCTGGTGCCAAGAACTCCATCTCTAATGTTTGGTAGTTGGTCGAGTATTTCCCAATTGAGTGCAGCCATTGTACTCCCAAAACAATGCTCATGTCTGGCACATCTAGCACATAAAATTTGTCCACCAATGTATAATTCCCAAGGTGTACCTGTAACTGAGGTATCCTCTTTGTCCATTTCATCCTGTGATTTCCATCAATGACAACGATAAAGCCCTCAAAGTCCTTAGTGGGAAATATTTTCCTCTGTACCCAAGAGGCATCTATAAAGTTGTGGGTGGCCCCACCATCAATCAAAGTAATGGAAAGTTGTCCTTGGATACTTCCCCTAATCTTGATAGCATGGAAGGTGGGGACTCCTGTGAGGATAGCCATAGTAGCTCTCTATGGAAATTGTTTGAATTATGTACTGTGTAGTTCTCCATCCGATTTTTGCTCTGACTCATCTTCCTCACTGCTATCTGGAAGTACCTCGATGAGGTGTACTTCCCCTTTACCCATACATCTATGGGCTGGTACCCAAGGTTCTTTACAAGAAAAAAATAATTTCTTCCTTCTCAAGTCTCATCGTGTGTCCTCGTTCAACCATTCCCTTTGTGGGATTATCCTTTCCCTATTTTCTGGAAGATGGGTAGGTTTTTCCTTGTTTTTCGAGAGACTAGTAGTTTTTTGTGGTTGCTTGTTCTTTGGTACAGAATCTTGTAGGTCCATAGTCCTACTGATAGTATCTTGCAAATTAATTGGCCTGTAGGCCTTCACCCATCCACGGAGTGGCTCGAATAGTGTTTCTGTAAATAGCATAATCAACTAACTCTCTGATATGTCAGATACCATAATTGAAACTCTCTAGAATTTGGATATAAATGCCTCGGCACTTCCTTTCTACTTGAGCTACGCAAGATCCATGTGTTATATTTTTATCATTCAAGCTAGCATTATATTAGGATCTTTAACTGAGAGAATAACAAGCACATCAAACACAAGAGACAATGAACATAATGTTTTTTCCTCAGGGGAACCATAAATGGAGAAAACCCCGCAACTTCCTCAGAGATAGAATCAGCACCAAAAGTAAAACCCCAAAACAGTAAGATGATCTCCCGACAGCAGTAACCTCTTTCTTTCTAGCCCCAACAACTTCTTCTTCCTCAGCTATGTGCTACAACTGAGTGTGATTGAATATGTGATAAATAGAGAGGCTCACTCTCTATTTATACTAATTCCTGACTTGACAATAACTCACTAGGTTCGACTTCTCTAGGAGATTCTAATAACCCTATGGCCTCGCAACTGCGGGGACTTTAACCCTTGATCAATAGGAGGGTTACCCACAATTACATGACATGACTTGTTTACATTATTGAATCTCCTGATAGGAACATTGGGGTATGACATGACTCAAATACATTGCAGAAACTTCCTGGAATAAACATCGAGGTACAATAGATAAGATATACGAATGAATACATTATGAAGTTATAAATACATCAACACTCCCTCTTAACTAGGAAGGTATTCTCTCGACACAATTTGTCAGCACTGGTCTTCTTCTTCGTATCAACTAGATCATCTCGTCATATTCATCTTCAATTCTTCTTCATCTTCAGTTCATCTTCATCTTCAAGTCATCTTCATCTTGGATCTAGATTATCACTCGATCTGGATCATCATCACTGGATCTGGATCATCATCACTAGATTTAGATCATCACTTGATCTGGATCATCATCACTAGATATGGATCATCACTCGATTTGGATCATCATGGGGACATCATCACTAGATCTGGATCATCACTCTATCTAGATCATCACTGCTAGATCTGGATCATCACTCGATCTGGATAATCACAGGGACATCATCACTAGATCTGGATCATCACTTGATCTGGATCATCACTGGGTCATCATCATAGGTGCTATCTCATGATTCTTCTCATCATAGGAAGTTCTACAGAGCCAGCCCTTTTTCATGTTGGTTGTAGGCCTAGCCTCCATGTAGGTCTTCTTCAGCACTTATATCTGACCCTAAGTCAGAATGGTCAGCACTCACATCTGACCATGAGAGGAACACATCCAACACCATGTCAAAAAGGCACAGGACTTACATTCACCAGCATGATAGGACACAACTACTATCATCTGTGAAAAGGCATGGAACTCGCATCCACCAGCATGATAGGACACAACTACTATCATTTGTGGAAAGGTAGAAGACTTATAATCACCAGCATGATAGGACACAACTACTATCATCTGTGAAAAGGCACGGCACTCACATCCACCAACATGGTAGGATACACCTACTACCATCTATGGAAAGGCTCGGCACTCACATCCACCAGCATGATAGGACACAACTACTATCATTTGTGGAAAGGCTCGGCTCTCACATCCACCAGCATGATAGGACTCAACTACTATCATCTGTGGAAAGGAATTGCACTTACATCTAATCATGTGGGAACCAATCCTACAGTCACATCAGAATGGCCCTCAACTCCAGGCTGAGAATTCCTAGTAACTTAGCAGGTACCTCCATTCTCCCAGAGAATGGAATTCAACACTTATATTTGATCATGTAGGAACCAATCCTACAGTCACATCAGAATGGCTCAGCACTCATATCTGACATGGAAGGAACCAATCCTCTCACCATGACAGAATGGCTCAGCCCTTACATCTGACCATGGAAGGAACCAATCCTCTCACCATGTCAGAATGGCTCACGGACTCATCACTTCCCCTTAGGGGAAACCTCGATCTGGAGAACACCAAACTTCTCCCTGAAGTACTCAAACTTCACTCTGGCCAATGGCTTCATCAACACATCAACTATCTATTTGTTCGTCGAAACATACTGGATCTTCACTGCTCCTCTCTATACCATATCCTTGATATAGTGATATTTGATCTCGATATGCTTCGACTTGTCATGAAACACCAGGTTCTCCGACAAATTCACACAACTCTAGTTGTCACAATATATAAAAGTATCATCCAGCTGGAGATCAAATAAATCAAACAGTAGCTTCCTCAGCCATACTACCTCACAACTAGCTAAACAAGCTGCGACATACTCTGCTTCAGCTATACTCAGTGCCACGCAAGGCTGTTTCCTACTAAACCAAGAGATCACACCTGATCCCCGTACTGAAGCAGCACCCTGAAGTGCTCTTCCTATCAATGGCACTACCTACCCAATCTGAATTAGCATAACCTTCCAGGTTAATCTTTTGATTCACCTCATACTTGAGCCCACAATCTACTGTACCCCTTAGGTACGTCAGATGCTTTGCAGCAATTAAGTGAACATGTCTCGGATATGTCAAAAACCAGTTCAAGGTGTTCACAACAAAGAAAATATATGGTCTTGTGTTCATCGTGTACATCAAGGACCCAATGATCTGATAATACACTGTAGCATCAACCGAATATAATGAAGCATCGCTCAATAGCTTCAGGTTTGATGCCATAGGTGTGGTCATGGCCTTGCAATCCATCATCCCAAACCTCTTCAGGATCTCTACTGCATACTTCCCTTGTCCAAGGAATATTCCATCTGCATTCTGCCACACCTCCATGCCTAGAAAATAGTGCATCATACCCAAGTCTTTCATTTCAAACTCAACATCAAGCTTCCTCTTCGTATCAACAATCAACCCATCCATACCTATTACAAACAGATCATCTACATACAGTAGGAGTATCACTAGGTTACCATCTTCGACCTTATAGTAAAGGTTGGAATCTGCTTTACTCTTGGTAAATCCTAAACTGGATAGAAAGTTGTCAATTTTGTCGTACCATGTCTTGGGTTCCTGTTTCAAACCATACAGGTATTTCTTCAATTTGCACACATGAGTCTCCCTATCATGTGTCTCAAAACCGAGTGGCTGCTCCACATACACTTCCTCTTCAACTACACCATTCAAGAAAGCAATCTTGACATCCATCTGGTGTATCTTCCATTTCATCACTGCAGCCAGAGCAAGTACTGATCTAATGGAAGTGTATCTAGCTATAGGTGCAAAATTTTCTTCATAATATATTCCTTCTTTCTGGGAGAAGCCACGAGCCACAAATCTTGCTTTATATTTCTCTATGCTACCAACTACAGCATGCTTGATTTTGTAGATCCATTTGGAAGTTACAATAGACTTCCCTTTTCATCTTGGGACAACATCCCAAACATCATTCTTCATGATCGATTGATACTCTTCGATCATAGCATCCTTCCATTATTTCCTTTTTGTTGCTTCTTCATAGTTTGAAGGTTCTTTATCGATGAAGTCACATAATAAGGCTACCTAACCAGAGCAGGACCTGGTTCTTTTTCTTTCTCTGTGATTTTCTTCTGGACCCCCATATCTTTCTGCACCTTAGATAGCTTCTCGTACCCAAGCAGGTTTCCTCTTGTGAGGATTCTTCTCCTGAGGTGGATCTACAGGTTCTTGAGGTTCTTCTAATTCTCAATCTTCTTCTTTAATTTATTCGTTCATGGTTGTGTCATGAATTCTAGGTACTTATTTTTCTTCAGATTCTTCAGTAGGTCTCTTTCTGGATTTATTATAAGCTGAGCCTTTGTCAAATGTTACATCCCTACTAATGTTGATCTTCTTGAAACCTGAGAAGTATATTCTATAAGCCTTCGAGCTTTCAGAGTATCCCACCAATATGCCCTTCTTTCCTGAAGGATCTAACTTTGTCCTCTTTTCTTTCGGAATGTGTATGTACACTAGACAGCCAAATATTCTGAGATGGCTGACTTCTAGTTTCTTGCCGAAAAATACTTCTTTAGGTGTCTTGTTCTCGAGGACTCTGCGTGGAGTATGGTTATGTACATACACCACTGTTCTAGAAGCTTCTGCCCATATATGCATGGGAAGATCTTGATCATGAAGCATAGCCCTTCCAGCTTCCATGATCATTCTATTCTTCCTTTCTGCAATCCCATTCTATTGTGGATTATATGGAGTAGTTAAATCTCTCTTAATCCCTGAATCTTTGCATAATGCTTTGAATTCATTTGATGTGAATTCTCTGCCATTATCTGATCTAAAGTTCTTGATCTTCTTTTTAGTGTGGTTCTCGATCAAGGCTTTGAATTCCTTGAACTTGCTAAATACTTCACCTTTGTTCTTCATGAAGTATATCCATGTCTTTCTAGAAAAATCATCAATAAAAGAAACATAGTATACATACCCGCTTAATGAATTGGAATACATTGGACCGCATACATCGGAGTGAATGATTTCCAAGATTCCTTTTGCCTTGCTCTCGCTACTTGGAAATGTCTTCTTTGTGTTCTTTCCTTTCGCACATCCTTTGCAGACACCGTCATGTTTTGACTGGATTTATGGAAGTCCTTTAGCAACGTTTTTTAAAAGAGGTAGTGATCTATAGTACGCATGTGCAAGCCTTCTATGCCAAAGTTCATTTGGCTCTACTGTGTCAAGGACCAAAGCTTGTTCTGGATGGCCCTTCAATTTGTATAATCCTCCTTCTTGTTCCCCAATTACTACTGCATCATCAATAGTCTTTCCCTTTGGTCACATGATAACTTGTCCATCTACAAATGTAACCCTCATGCCCTTTGCATCCAATGCAGATATGGAGAGGAGGTTCTTCTTTAGTCTTGGTACAAATAATACATCCTTCATCATCATAGAATTTCTAGAGTCTAGCTTATAGGAGGATTTCCCATTACCTTTTATTGGATATTGGTAGTCATCTCCAAGTTTCACCTTGTGGGGTGAATCATGTTCTGATAGTTTCACGAAGGATTCTTTGAATCATGTCATATGTTTGGAATCCCCACTGCCTATAATCCAATCATTGCTTCCATGTGTGATGTTTCCCGTGAGAACGGAAATCAAGACATATTCTTCATCACTTGAAGAATCATCACTTTCTTTTCTGATTCTCTTTGTGGAAGGTTCATCATCCTCTATAGCATGAGCATGATGTCTTCTCTTGTTTCCCTTCTCCTTATTTTTTCTTTTAGGACAATCTTTTGCAAAGTTTCCTACTTCATCACATGTATAACATCTTATTCTAGACAAATATTTTCTAGTGTTACTTTTATGGAAGTGCTTACCTCTGGAGTGATGAGAACTTCTTTTGCTTTTCTTGGAGTGTACTGTGAGAGATTGATCTTCACTTCCCATATTTTCTTCTCGAGCTGCTATCCGAGCTTCTTCTTGAGAGCATTCTTCCCATAGTCTGCTAAATTTGACTAGCTTATTTCTGGCACAGATCCCTTGAATAAAGGAGTCTCATGATCTAGGGATACCATTCAAGGTGGCCATTACAATCTCTACATTCTCCACTTCTTCATCCACTGCTTCAAGTTGTTCTTTGATCTGGGAGACCCTTGTGAAGTATGACTGTATGGTCTCCGCATTCTAGATCTTCACATTCTTCAACTAGTTCCTTAAATTCATCTTTTGGTTTATGTTCTTTCCTTCAAACATTTTGGTCACGGCATCAAACATAGCTTTAGGTTTCTTTAGGGAGGACACCTGTGGTATGAGGTGATCCCTGATTGAATCAGCAATAATCCTCTTAGCCATGACCAAATTATTTTTGTGTAAGGCCTTAGCCTCATCTCCCTCTGGAACTGGAACCTCCTCATTGATGTAGGAGTCCAACTCATTTTCTTCCAGGACCAGGGAGATCCTATACTTCCATGCTCAGAAGTTATCAACACCCTCAAGCTTTTCATCAAGCTTGGTATGATGATACATATTAACTGAGAACCTCAAATGGAAATACAAAAGATTTAGATCTTACCAGGTCACATTAGAGGAAATTTGGGGTCTAAAATGGGCCTTATAAGAAAACGTGCCAACAATAAATTTTGTGAGTTGGAATTCAAAAACCAATAGAATTTAAATAAAATGAGTCAACCATAATGGTTGAATTGACATATTTTTCATAAAAGAAAACTATTTTTTTGTTCATATTTTCGACATATCTCCCTGTGTGTTTACTCAAATTTCAAGTGGTAGAGCTCGCTGGATGTGGAATTTAATTCCACACCCAATGAGTACCCACACTGCATACTTTTGATGGACCCCTCTACCCCAAAAACAAAAAATACCTGAAAAAATGTGATGATGACATCATCATCACATTTTTTCAGGTATTTCTTTTTTTGGAGGTAGAGGGGTCCGTCAAAAGTATGCAGTGTGGGTATTCGTTGGATATGGAATTAAATTTTGCATCCAAAAAGCTCTCTCACTCAAAGTTTGAGTAAAAACACACAGAGAAATGTCAAAAATATGAACACAAAAAGTAGTTTTTTTCATTCTTCCTCCAAAATTAATAACTATTATTTTATTATTTTATTATTTTCTTTAGGAGGCCCATCATTAGACCTCACATCATCACATTTTTTCAGGTATTTCTTGTTTTTGGGGTAGTGGGGTCCGTCAAAAGTATGCAGTGTGGGTACTCGTTGGATATGGAATTAAATTCTACATCCAAAAAGCTCTCCCACTCAGAATTTGAGTAAAAACACACGGAGAAATGTCAAAAATATGAACACAAAAGTAGTTTTTTTCATTCTTCCTCCAAAATTAATAACTATTATTTTATTATTTTAACTATTATTTTATTATTTTCCTTAGGAGGCCCATTTTATTCCTCAAATTTTCTCTAATGAAGATGTCAGATCTGGATTTGGAGTTGAATTTCTATAGTGCTGGTTCAGGAGCAGATTAGGGTTTGACTTTCCCGGAGTTCTGTCCAACCAAATGCTTTGATCTTGATCTCTAAACTTCGATTTTGAGGAGGAGATCAATCCAAGCCTAGGCTCACTCAAAAATTCCACTTCTGTGGAAAGCCCTAATTTTCGGTAGCAGTGTCAGGTCAAAACTGAAAATGCTCGGGATCAGATTCTACTTTGACAGAAAGATGCACCCTAGAGAAGAGAGTCATCCCAACCTTCTTTTGATGAAAATTTATGGGGAAAGATCCAAAAAGTAGGAAGCCCTAGTTTCCACAGCTGCACAGTTTCTTCTTCTCAGGTTTTCTCTGATACCATGTTAGATTTTTATCATTCAAGCTAGCATTATATTATGATCTTTAACTGAGAGAATAAAAAGCACAGCAATCAAACACAAGAGACAATGAACACAATTTTTTTCCTCGGGGAAACCATAAATGGAGAAAACCCCAAAACTTCCATAGAGATAGAATAAACAACAAAAGTAAAACCTCAAAATAGTAAGATGATCTCCCGACCGCAATAGCCTCTTTCTTTCTATCCCCAACAACTTCTTCTTCCTCAGCTATGCACTACAACTGAGTGTGAGTGAGTATGTGATAAATAGAGAGGCTCACTCTATATTTATACTAATTCTAGACTTGACAATAACTCACTAGGGCTGACTTCTCTAGGAGAGTCTAATAAACCTAGGGCTCCACAACTGCGGGGAATTTAACCCTTGATCAATAGGAGGGTTACCCACAATGACTTGACATGACTTGTTTGCATTATTGAATCTCTCGATAGGAACATCGGGGTATGACATGACTCAAATACATTGTAGACACTTCCTAGAATAAACATCGGGGTACAATACATAAGATATACGGATGAATACATTCCGAAGTTACAAATACATCAACACTCTGAAATGAATCTCGGGGTCCTTCTTATCAAAGCGCTCCATGATCCTTTGTGTGAAGTCATTGTAGAAAGTAATAGTGTTGTGACCCAATGTCACCAGTCCATGGTACCACCACTCATGTGCTTCCCCATCTAAATGTAAAGTATCCAGCTTGATTACATTTGTCTCTGTCATGGGGTTAAGTTGGAAGTAGGTGTATAACTTATGTACCCAAATCCTGGCTGAACAACTAGATGTCCCATCAAAGTTGGGGATAATCAGTCTCCCCAATGTGTGTTGCAACTCAAAATTCTAATTGAATGCTCTATTGAACACTCTTGGCCTATTCCTGCTTTTCATGTTGCAAAAATATCAGAAATTCATGGCTGAATGGAATTCATCTCCCAAGTCATTGTACTCCTGTAAGTACGCTCCAAATGGTTCACTAGGCTCTGCTGGCATGACTGGTCCTACTACTGCATCAATCAAGAAGTGAGGCATAGTAGGCCTGCTGGAAGGTCTGTTATATATGTGTGATTTGTTTTACATATTAGTGTATGCATGCTTCCCACTATTGGTTGTATACCCTCTATCTACTAGTGAGAGAGGTGCATTGCTATCACAACAGAAATTGAGCCCAAAATACGACAACTTGCATGTCTGAAATTCGACACTTTCCTGTTGGTTATTCAACACAAGCATTTTTTTTGCCATCAGTGGCATAATGTCAGATATTCAACTTCTTTTCAATTCTTGTTGAAGATCCAACGACACCACGGTGTCGAATATTCGACATTAGTCTGTCTGAAAGTGTCACAAAAAAATTCATAAACCGCCGCATGTCCGACACTTAACCGTCGGTTGAACGATGGGTGGAGAGTCAAACTTTTGAGGGGAGTAAGTGTCGGAAGCATGGTAGACCTGTCGAACGTCTTTGGGAAGGCGTTGAAGATTCGATGATCACGTGTCGGCTGACCGATGGCTAAAAGTGTCGGATCTTCAACAAAAGTGTCGGAAATGCTCCAATGACCGTCGAAAAACGATGCCTAGTTGTGTAATTAACAAAAAAAAATTGAAAGATTTCCATTCACCAGTTTAATTCATCCATGTATGTACATGCTTCAATAATTACTCTTCTTCATATTACACCATTTATCCTTCAAGTAAAATTGCATACACAGCTAATTGTCAAGTATCGCTTTCCCATGTTCCAATATCCATTTCCATGGGATTACATTGGTTTATCTCATTGGAAATATCTACATACTTTTCTTTGTGAAGAAAAACTTCCCTCAAAATGAGCCAATGATCCATGGATATGCAATCAAAGTGTTTACTAGTAAAAATATATATAAAAAATTAAAATGAAGTTTTCATTGCAAGAAGTTCCACCTTCAAATCCTCCTTTTCATCTTTTTTCCAAGCTAATTTATTCCTACGTACACAAGGTAGATGACAAGTTCCCCTGAACATCAAACCTAGTAGAGTAGATTGCTCTAGAGTAAACAATATTGTACACTTATTTTCTACTCTTTTAATTCAAATTCTCAAAGATGGATGGTAGAAATATATCTTTGAAATAAATTTTACAAACTTTATAATCTATCATGATAATCTATGGAGATAACCATCAAAGTTTTATCACACAAATACAATGAACAAAACTTATGCAAAAAAACCTATCCATGTTATTGTCTGCGACATATGGGAGATCTATATCGGAAGTATAGGTTTTCCTTATTAGTTTTGAAATAATGATTGCTAGAAAGTGGCCTGAACATCATGATAATCTAAAGAAGTAATTACACTAACAGACACAATATAAACGGTAAAATTCATGAATATAGTATGCCCAATATGTCGAGGTGATCAAGATATGGTTGATCAAAACAAAGATACTAAGAGATTTGTTTTGTGTGTGATACGTTTCGATCATTCTTGAGGGTTTCATTTTGTTTCATGAGGGTTCAAATATATATATTTCATACTACAAAGATAGCATATAAATTTATCAAATGAGCATTATTGAGCATTCATTGATTTCCTGAGCATACAAGCATCAGATGTGCCACACCCCTATGGTTTATATTCTTTTATCATGCACAGACCTAGAAAACACCACTAACTTAAATACAAGAGATTTCTGAAAGATCAAAGGTATGCAAGCTTTACCGATGGACCAGCTAGTAAAGAAGTTCCAGAATCTGCAATAGAAACACAACCTCTAGCACAGAAACCTACAACTAAATGTCCATAAAATGCCATCAATATTTTCATAAGATTCCTTAAGAAGCAATCATGTGCCCAATTGAATAAGATGGATTGTATGCTGACTTGTTGATTGATCATCAATGAGGAAGTATCCCATGTGAAACTGAAGGAAATAGCAAAATCGATTTATTAGAGTAGAATAATCCCATGACATACCTACTAGTAACTATGACTCATACAAAGAACATGGTATGCATGTGTTTATCCTTAAATACAGTCAATTTTAAACCTAGAAAACTAACATGATTCTATTACATACCTTCCAGTAACCCTTTCAAGTAACAGGAGCATATTGATGTTTACCCTTGAAGTGATTAGGATCAACACCACCAAAAGTCATGGCTGCAAATGGGATTTCTTCAATAAAAACATTTTTTCCTTGGGAAAGAACCTTGAAGCCAGGCTATTTGCATCAAACACTAAAACCCATCTAATTCTATACATGCGAAGAACAGCTAGGAGGTATAAAATGGAATGATTAAAATCCAGGGTAGGCAGAGGACGAGAAACAACCTAAACAAATGGTACCCAAGCATTATGTTTATGATTGATCAATGAATTGATTTACCAAGGGGTACACGTCACCGAGGGAGTTTGAAAGTTATGTTAATTCCTCTAGAATTATATGAATCTCAGGAATCTGTGAACATTGTTCTCATATTTCAAGGATATACTACATACAACCTAAGCAGACACTTGGGAAACTACGAATAAAGGTGATGAGCACACTTGATCACCAAAATGATAGCAATGAAGCACTTGAAGTAGGCGCTTGGTGATGAACTCTACCCAATTTACCTTTTCCAACATCAAAGTTAAATAAAAATACCAAAAGTGGATTATGTGTTCACAATGCCATGCTTGTTGGATCAATCTTTTCTCCAGTTCCAGAAAAATGAAAAAGAGTCTTTAGAAAATGAAAAACAAATTTAATATAAAATTGGAAGTGCCAATATCACTTAACATATACAAATTTTAAAATTATGCCTTAATATACCCCCATTAAGGAAGTTTCAATGTCTAAAACTTAACATTAAGATCATTAGAAAAAATGCAAATATCATTTCAGAATGTGAGAAAAAAAAACTTCCATGCCTAAAAGTCATGGAAAATTGAATTCAAATGCCTCATCTTTCCACAAAGAAAGGACAACTAGAAAAAACAAACTTCACTCTTTTACCATGCTCTCTTTTTCTTCCAATTTACTATCAAATTCATGTGGTTCATGTTCAAATTCTGCAAAAGAAATTTGGAAGGAAAAAATCACTCTTACATATAAAATGAGTTTAAAATTTGTTGTTATAAATTCATTTATTCGAAAAAAAATAGAGATATTTCTTATAACTTAACTAGTTCTGTATGGACAATACTAGTTCTGGACATTTCATCAACCAAGTGATGAAGTAAATGCCTAGAATATGGAGAGGCCCAAGTCACATGCCCATGGAACAGGAACCACACATTCGACAACTAAATCTAATCCTAAAGATTATGATTTGACAAAAGTAAAGACTTTTACAATGAAGGGATAACAAACTGGATAGATCCCTCTTTATTTAATTATTTGGCTGTGGGAATAATTGAAGAAGATATTTTCAGAAAAAAAGGAAAAATTATTTCAACTCTCTTGAGATCTTATCCTTTCCCAAGAGAAGAAAGAATTATTGTGGATACGAATTGTAGTCTTGTACTAATAAGGGTCTCCAAAAAGGATCTTTCTGGGGACATATATAGCAACATAGCAGTTCAAAAACTAAGATTTGTTATTTAGTGGAAATGGGCATGGTGTAAGCATACCACACCAACTTAGACTGTTAATCACTAGTACTTTTCCTAGGAAAAATTAAGTGAGGAAAAATTAACAAGTAGAAAATCAAATGAATCATCTCAAGGCATTGAACTTGGAACTACAATTGAAAATGATAGCAAACTCACTTCTGAGGTGGATGGATTTTTGAAGGAAGGGAAGTCTTCTGACAATGAAAGTATTTCAAGGCCTGCTGGCCACATGAGATCCCGGGATGAAGACTTGATGCACATTAGTATACTCTCTAGAACTAGTTTTTTACATTAGTATTCACATCTAATTTTTTTACATATTCAAATAGATTTTTTACATCTCCCAAGGCATCCCCATCATCTTGACCTAAACCTTGGCTTGATGAACTTACTGCACTAGACAAGATAATTCTAAAAGAATCCATTGTTGTTACTCGTGTATGTCCATTTATACTGTCTAAACCCACTTCTGATGACACTGAATGAAGAGAAACTCCAACAAAATTAGACTGAAAGAAACTTTTTGGTGGCATAGCATTCAATATTCCATCAAAAAAATCCTTCTCTAAACCATGTCAAGGAGGACTCCGGCAAGGACTCTTACTCTAGTGCATGTCTCCACAATCCTGAACTAACAAGGGAACATATGCTACTCCAACAGACAAATGTTGACTAAATGTCAACAACATAGAGCATGATGAAACATTGTATCTACTGATTTAAAAATTTCTTGAGAAAGAAAAACATGTTGATTCCTACTTGGAAATTAAGAATCAGAGTTTGACAAAGGACTGTTTCAAAGTCCCAATGATCATTTTGTAGCTTCTGTATACTATCTACACTACCAAATGGGGAGATTAGAGGTGAATTTCTTGTAGTGTAAGTAATAGGACAGTTCGTTTCAGATGATGATGCTCCATCACTTTTTGAGTTTGTTTTCCATTTTATATGTTAACCATGTGAAATTAGTGCTTTAATCCCCACAAACCAAACTTTTGCTTCTCTTTATCCTTGCCAATCTGAAATAAAAAAATAGCATGCCCTTAGTTGCGCCTGAGTAAAATTACCCCTTAAAAACAAACTTCAAAAATCTAAATTTTGTACATGAAGAAAAAATCAGAAAAAGGTATTGTATCTATTGAAGAATAAATACTTGGAACATTCTAGATGTTATGCAAAGTTCAAACTGGATTCCATGTTAATGTTTTTTATTCCAATAAATGTGAAACTGTTGCTTTTAGCGAAAATATGTCAATACCAAATCTAGTGATCTATCATTGTAAATCAGTGAAAATGCTGATACTCTTTTTCAGGTCATGGATACCTCTGGAAGATTGCCTGAAAAAAACAAAAATAAACCATTTTTTTAACTTAAGCATTCAAACAATGCCTTCCAAAAATAAAGTATCAAATAGATATTTATTTTTTCAAGCAGATCTCAATACTTTGTTACCATAATTATCAATGCAATTATTATTCTTTTGTATTCCAGAGTTGAGATGTTTGCTCTAAGTGACCACTTTAAACTCGGTGATAAATTGGAAGCAATAAAGAAAGATATAAATGCCTAATAAAATATTTGCACAAAGAAGACTTTGTAACAAATTAGCAATTATGAGTAATAAAGTGCATCGTGATGTTCAGGGGGGGGAGGGAATTTACAATGGAAACTGAAAATACCAATGTGCACCATGCCCAACTCACAACCTATAGGGATAAGCACAAATATAAACATAGATTTTCCATTGCATAATCATACATGAAAGTTGAACAAGATATGAGATTAAGAAACAAATTACATAACTACTGCATCTGTAAAAAAGGTAAGCAGTGACAAGGGCATGGAAATCCTTGGAAGCCAAATGGGATACGTTGTATCTAAGAGAAAAGGTTGTATCATCATGAGCCTGACAAGTGGAGAAAGATAAACTTGGGAAGATAATAATATACACAGAGCAGATACATTTTTGAATGCTGAATGATAGGGAAACAACGCTTCAGATTCCATTTTCCTCACAAATCTATCTAAATTTTTTTGTCTTTTGACCTTTCATATTCCCATCAAACTCAAATTCCTATCATATTTCTTGTAATGAAATGATTTAATTTTGTTGTCCTACAGTTGAAGTTGTTGATTAGAAATTTAATAGTAGGGGAGTTTTGAAACCAAAAATTAATATTGCCTTATGATGCAACAAAATCTACGGGAAAACAAATAAAATGAAATAAGGGATTCTAGGATTGACCACATACCTTTGCCTCTATACTCTACCATGTTTTGCAACAATTCGCAAACCTCCCATCTATATTTCTGTTTCCTTGTAATTTCAAAGGAATTCAAACTGGAGAACACCACACAATTCAAGAAAGTGAGCATCAACATATTTATCAGCCCCCCCCCCCCCTCAGCCAAAATAGAAAAGATATCACTCCGAGGAAATTTTTATAATATGTATCAATAGTAAACAATGATATCTAGAAAGTCTGATATGACTTTGAGCTTGTTCTGGGCAGAGTTTGTGGATATTAGAGAAGTAAATCTATGTCTATGGGAAGTCTGGTGTAATGAACAACAACAATGACCCTAAACATCCATGTTGTTGGGCACATACTGGTCCTTAAAATCATTTATCAGCCCTATTTGACCTCGTAGTGAGTGGTAATACAGTTTTGGGAAGATGTATTGATGAGAATGGATCTAAACCTTGAAATCTAGGGAAAATTAATGGGTATAACACAACAATAGGTTTCAAAATACCATTTTTGGGTGAGATATGTGTAAATAACAATAATATAAAAGTGTCCTTGGGCATATTGTAGCAGCAAAGAACTATCTCTTGGCGTCGAATCAAGAATAGCACTTCAACATTATCATTTCTAGGAATCTCACATGGGATATTATGTTAATTTTTAAGCACTGTAGGGCGAATTTTTCAGAGGCGTTGGCCCTACTAGCTTGTCTTCACTTTCATTGAGGGCTAATCCACCTTTGACTCATGTTTCAGGAGTTTTGTGCACCTTTTCCAGCATAATGAAGGTACAATCTAGGGAAAAAAATCTTAGCAGTGAAGAAGTATGGCAACATTGATGTGTTATAAAGGCTCCTCTATATATCACATGAGGCTTAAAAATGTTTATCCAATCCACATAATTCATCCTTAGAGGAATCCAACTCCATTTACGAGGTATTTCAACTATGTCTACATAGGATTGAGGACACCATTGAAAGTCTTCTTTCAGCAAGGGCTCTACCTTGGAGGATACTTTTCACTAAACGAAGGCCTTGTTTCTATATTAATTGAGTATTGGATCACTCCATTGGATATATAGAGACCAATATCTCTTAGAATTTTTTTTTGTTTCCATATGAATAATATTGGAGGGGCATCTTTCTTGAAGGTGGCTTAGGGGAGACACAACATAAGTTTAGGTTTCCTTCCAGTTTGGATAGGCCTTCCCTTGGACACTTTTGTGGATAAGGTGAAACGTTGCATCTTATGGGATTTTGGAAGTTGGGGTTTGCTTCTACTTATCATCATCCATCATTGCTTTATGGAGTACATGGGTACAAGTGGAAGATATCGTGGTGTAATTTGAAATGCAAAAATAATCCCTTATTTAGAACTTAGATTTAAAATAAAAGAAAGAAAACAGGACTCACCCACAAAGAAAATAGTGTGCACTCTTATGATCCTTCAATTAAATGTCATGCACATGCATATAAGTTTTAATTGGGTCACTAAATGTTGAAACAATATGAAGAATGAATAAAATGTAATTCATAGCCATATGTCTGACGATAAATGGCCATTTCCCATATATTTTAATGTACATATGGAATTCATAGCTATATGGAATTGGTAAAGTATTACCAAGGGGCCAGTTATCCTGATAAATCAAACTATTTAAGGTAATTGTTTAGATCAGATAGAACAAAGTTAGCCTCAATGTATGGTAATCATCATCAACAACTAAATGTATGTGTGTGCACATGCATAAATACGCAATACACAGCTCAATCAAACAAAAGAAAAAATAATTATACCTTGATTTGTGGATCTTCACATTGTCTTCTTATGCTTTACCGTTCAAAACATCATTCAACATACTTCATATTTTGTCCTGTTGCAATAGTTTCATGTTACTACCCATCAAATAAATTTATGTTTGTTTATAAAAATAACTAAACCAATCTAAATAAATACAATTCTATTACAATGTAAATTACAATACTATTCAACTATTCAAGTAAATTAATTGTTAAGAATAGATCACCTGATAAAACATGGATAACCAAAAGCACTATGTATATAAGGCCATCGATCTCATCAAAATGCCATTTCTTTCCTCTTAAGTATGGAAATGTTTCTCAATGATATCTGTAACAAGTTCCAATGGAGGATTCAAATAGCAATAGTGAAAATTATACATTAAAATTATAGAAATAGATGTTTTTTAATGTATTCGTCCTTACCATTCATTGAGCTCCTCTCTGTTTCGAGAATATTTTAATATTCTGTACTAAACAGGACCAACCACGTGAAGTTGGAAGCTATTATAGCCCCCTCGCCCCTCACATCAGTCTCAACTCCCCAAACCCAATGCATCTACTTGAAAATAACAATTTGTTTCACTATTTCACAATTCAAATAATAATGCATCTACAATGCAAATAACAATGCATCTACTGCAAATTATTTCACTCAATAGTTGAAAGATGCTTTCATTAAATAATTATTTAAATCATTCATTAAACCATTCAATCATTCAACAGCTGAAAAAACCATTCATTTAGTCAATGGAAGAAAAAAAAATCAGTAAACCATTCGTTAAAGCATTCATTTAAACATTAATTCATGAAACAGAGGAAAAAACCATGAAATTTTTTTATTATAAATAAGAATTACTCAAAATTTGTTGAGTCACTTCCTTTTTACTTTTATTCTCTTTAAATATTTAGTTAGAGTCACATCTTCCAGAATCTGATCCTTGGTCTCCCTACTAGTCTGCTCGCAAGGTTGAACTTCCGGCGAGGGGCGATGAATTTCTGCAATAATGTCAAAATATTTCATTAATATATTTATATTTTGATAAATACGAGTAATTCATTTAAAAAAACATTAGTAATGTGTGTTTTTACTTGCAATGGGCACATCAACATGTTCAACATTATCTTGTACAAGCCCAACATGTTTAGTGTTATCTGCATCTACATGCTCTGCAGTTGAATTGTGTAGAATTAGAATTAATGTTCATCATCTGCAATGGTCTATAAAAAAAAGTAGCACATTAATAAATTCATTACCAGGAATTGAAGCATGATTTTCGTTTGGTTGGTCATGTACATCCTCGACATGAACGGGATCATTACTTTCCTACTCAAAAAGGAATAAATAATTTATGTTAATTTATTTATAAGGAATAAATTGCATGAGCATTAATAAATTATCATTAAACTATACAATTTTTACATACCTGTGCACCAGATGGATCAGCAAAAGATTGTGCAATATGCCCAGACAAGCTTCTCTAGTGTTCAACAATGACATCATAGCCATGTTCGAAGCCAAGCTTCATGTAATCCGCACTGGGCAATTCTTTGAATCGATCGGCCTTCATATTTGCATGATGTCATTAATTTTACATTTTTTGCCAAAACAAAATGAAAATAAATATCTGTATGATATTTGGATGTGGATTCGGGTTTTGCGATACTTACATATCAGGCCACCAAGTTCGAGTAACCACCAGGACCAAGCTTGTGTTGGCCTATTTTTTCAATTCTTGTCTTTGTGGCCTTAGATGTGTCCGAGAGACTAATCAAGTTTTTAAATATGTTAATCGATGTACCAAATTTGATATAAAAACTAGTAATAATAAGGCTTACCACTACATTTCAGAATGTATTGCATACCTCCCTGTTCTAGCTGGTGGTATCTTTCCTGATTTTATCAAGCCCTTCTCTTTTCCATCTTCCACCAGGGCTTTCCACTCCATAGATGGAATCATTGGAGGGCACTTATACCTAGGGTTATTTTCTAGGTGAACCCTATACTGGTCTCGGACAATATTCAGTTGTTTTCCAGGCTTCTGTAGGACCTTCGATGTATCGAAGGTATATTTTCTGAACATACCAACCAAGCGATTAGTTAGATCATCCTTTAAAGATTTTTGTTGCTTGTTCCACATTCTGCGGCTGGGGGGCCCGAAGATCTCCAAGGCCAAATCATTCATATGTTTATAAAATATATCATTTCCTACAAAACATTAATGCCATCATTAGTCAACATTAAAAATTATGATCGGTATATTAGACACAAATTATAAAAACTAAATTGAACAATCTATAAAGACCTAGAATCCTCTCTATCTTTATTGGAACCAGTTTTTCATTCACCAAAAATGTACACACTGTTGAACCAGTGCTGGTGACACGAGAAGATCTAGGAAATGCATCCACATCTCTATCTAACCCTGCATCCACCCCTTCTTCTGCATCATCTGTTATGGGTGAGGCAGCATCGGCTGCACCCTCTACTTCCCTTGGGGGTGTCACAGAGCGTGTTGCCAACTGTTCAGTGGATAGTATGGGAGTAGTATGTGGTGTAGGTGGAGTGGTTTGGTCATTGGGACCAACATTGCCTTGACCACCACTGATAATCTCCATAGCGCGTTGTAAATTCAAACCATTGTATTATAAGTTCAATAACATATAAAATCAAATATTATAGAGTTTTTATAAATTAATTTACATTATTATTCGAGAACTTACTTCCAATTGTTTATGTTGCTGTAACAACAATTGAATCATGTTTTCTATCCCTTCTGTTTGTGGAACTGCCAATGTCAAAAGAATCAGTTCCGCATTTTGTTTTTCTCTGGCCTTTTGTAGCACCCTCAACGGGTCTGCAGACTCTCTAATTTCACTATCTCTCATCAACCAGGAGACCTCATTCTGTAAATAATTTTGAGACGTTGTTAAATAAACTGACTCCCCTGTCTGCAACTAAAATATATAAAAAATTGTTTAGTCTTTGAAGCAATAGTGTGTGCAAACAATTATACTAACAAAAATTGTCTATCATGATAGATTCATAGCATTACCTATAGGATTACCTAACGCCTAGATGAGGGTGTGGTCTGATCAACAGATGGGGACTTACCTCGATCACCCACCTGCAAAAGAAGTAGAGAACATTATCACAATGAACGCAATATGTAAAAGCTAACAAATACAGAACAAAAATAAACACTATGCTACATGTTTTATATGTGTACATTTTTTAAGTATTTAGAATGTGGAATTACATTTAGGTTTACTGGTTGCCTCGAGGCTCCATTTGTCTGATCAACAGTTGGGGACTTTCCCCGGTCAATCTCCAAAAAATGTAGACAACATTATCATCATGAACACAAACATAAAAATGAAAGAATACATAACAAAATAAACATTATGCTACACAATATACATGTTTACGATTTTAAAGTATTTGAAATGGAGAATTACATTCATATTTCCTATTGCCCTGATGCTATAGTCAATTGGTCAATAGCCGGCTAGCTTCCCTAATCAACACTCTGCATGGAAAATAGATAAGATTATATAAACGAACCGAATATACTAATGAAAATACATAACAACATATCTGTATGTCCATCCTAAATTTATTACATTGGCAATATTGATGTATACCTGCTGCCTTGACTCGGTTTGACAAACATCTACGGAGAGGGAGGTGCCCCTGAGAGAACCCTGCATCAAAAACATACTAAAAGTTACCTAACGAAACCAGAAAAGTAGAAAATTACAATTATATGCTAATGAAAAATCCTATAGGTGTTAAAATAATTAATAAAAGGTTGGTTAAATTATTGGATGTACCACAACCATACTAACCGTGTTTGTATCTACACGATTCAAATTGTAATTAATAAGCAGTTCTTCACCAACAACTATTGATTTAATTTCACATTCAAAGACGCGGTTTCCTTCACGCGACTCGAATATACAGTTGGGTTGCTTAAGTGTAGACCCCGGTTGTGTACAATTTATAAACCCTGCAATATTACCAGTTGTTTTTGGCTTTCCGTCCATGTAAAACATTGCTCCTTTATTTTGAGCTTTGTCTTTGAGTTGTATATAATCCGTTGACAACCCATATCTATGCATAATTCATGTATATTGGACCAGGTGCATCCAATCACTGTAGTTGTAAGAGGGCCCAACATACTCCATCAATTCTGTACATCTACCATATCCAACCTTTATGATGTCCATGCAAAACAACCCCAATCCATGCAATGACAATGGTGAAATTCTATATATCCTCTCATTCACACAAAAATCAGTGTTTACCTAAGGAAGATCCTTAGGAACCCATTGTTTCACTAGGTGTTTGTACCTTAAGATCACATCGATGTCTCCCACTATCTCATCATCATAGGAACATGACCCCCCTCCTTTGAGAAAAAATTTCATGCGTTTATTGAATTTTATTCTGATATTCTGAAATCTAGTTGATATAGCCCTTGTATACCTACTGGATGTCTCACTTTTCTCTATCCTTCCCAAAATCCCCTCGCTGGAGGAAGACAGGTCTGACAAATACCTATTTGGTTCTACCTGCGCCATAACCAAAAAAAAAATTTGGAAAAAATATAGCAAACTACCAGCAAACAAACTTGGAAAGACTTATAAGCAAAAAACCTGTTAAAAAAAAGCTTGTCAAGAATGAGTTTGGGTAATAGGTATGGGAATTTGGTAGCCCTAAAAATTCTAATGTATGCCCCTCTTTTAGTTACATACAAGTCTCCATTCTCACTTATTGCTTTCATTTCCTTTTCCTAACATGAATTGGGTAGGCTCACAAAATATCATGTTATACATGGGCACTATGATATTCTCACAAATATTTATACAGTATTATAAATATGTGTTCATAAAGGATTTGGAAATATACATGGATGGGAACTATGCTTAGTCACCAATGCTTTCACGTCTCTGTAAATATGTTAAAAACATACATCACATATAGCAAGTATGATGACATGTAGAATGTTGGAGCGATTATGGTGGTTGTGTATTTGGATATGCAGGTGTTCTTATTACTGGCCTAACCCCCTTTCAACAATAATATTTGCATATTTAATGAGTCTATGTCTAATGCTCTTGGTCCTCATTACATTCAAGGAGCCAATGCATAGGTCTCTGTAATCCATAACAACAGACACTACACAAACTTAATTCAGAGGAGTTCCAAATTCCCTTTTTCCATTCACAAGCTTCATATGTATGCTTGTGCCCATTGGAATTTGGCCTTTCAAAGTTTTCAAGCTTGAGATGATTTGTTATGCATATGCAGCAAATATAACACTGCAATTTATGCTAATATATGTCTGTACAGGGCCTGGAGGTTCTCCTTTAATGGACTATCTCCTTGAAAGAACATATCTTCGCATTCATCTACATTTACTTTGGATAGAAGTGATACGGAGTTGTTATGTTGGTCACTTCCCTCAAAAATCATCTTTGACATGAGCTCCTTTTTCAAGGAATCTTGGTTAATCTCCTCTTCCAAACTTCTAGGTCACTTCTCCATTCTACATGTTATACCTAAATCCTATCACCATCATGTGATGAGATCCTTAAATTCCATGTTTTCCCTTAATCCCAACACTTGAAGTGGAAACTTGCTCTGTTTGTCAATTCTACTTGAAAAAACATAGCACCACGCTTACCCTATGGTTGATGAGTGGTACCTTGCTTAGCACCTCCTATATCATGTTATAGAGAAGCGGTGCCACCACCTATAGTATTTGTTCTTAAATCAGTTCTCATCTAAACTACTCCATCATAAGGGAACAAAAGCAGTACCCTGGGTAAAATGGGAAAAAGAGAAGTTTCCCGAGGCTTCTAGATCATGAGCCTCGTGTCCTCCCTTATCCCTATAATTATGGGTTAGTTTGAGCTCGAGATCCCCCTTGGTAGGATCTTACAGCCACCTCACCCATAATTCTCTCAACTATCTCTATCCATTGAGCCTTATAAATACAAGTTCATATCCATAGTTGAGAGGGAGAAATATAGAGGTATTGTTATGTTCGTGGATTGACTACCCAATCCAAATCATTGGAGAGCATAGAGAGCAAAGTTGGAGCTTATGGGGATGAAGTGTTTGTCTCGTGGAGAAGCTTGTCGACACTAAGGCAATGGTTGTAAGCTTATCCATACATTCTTAATGCAAATCTGATTTCCATCCCACATATCTGTTGTTTTGATTTCACGTGTATATGTTGTTAGATTCCTTAGTCACTAGAATGTATATGTAGATGATTTTCTGGTAGCTTTGATGTGCTTGTATGTTTGATATGTTTACAGGTACACAGGTTCATAATCGAAGCAACATTCCAGGTGTCTATAGAATTCAAGGAAGGTCTTCGTCCTTTGTCGTTCACTCATTTGTTCTAGATCTGAACCATTCAGACCAAAGGAATAGCTTCTGTCCGCAAAAGGTGCAATATTCCTAATAACAAATCTGGTGACTCCGTTGGGGATCAGTACAAATCTCAGTTGATCTGATCTTCCTCAGTCCTTGAACTCTTGTCTGAATCTAGGCTCCATCTCCAACTCTCTTCAATCAGATCTACCATCTGACTTAGTGAATTTTGGTTTGAAACTTTCAGATCTATTCAGATCTGAACTATTTCGACTTTATATGCTCTTTTTTACTATCATTTCATCAATTTTTTCCTTGATCTAATCAATTTCTAACTTGATTTTTCATTCTCCTTGTGTTTTGGATCTATTCAGGGAACCACACATGTGTTGTTGGAAACAAGCGGTGCCACTGCCTGAACTCTGTTAGCCATAAGCAGTGCCACCACCTGAGTCCTATTATCCAGAAGCGGTGCTCATCCAGAAACGCTCTGTCAAGACCCCTCCAATGCGGTTCCAGGTAGGCCTTGTTCTAGAACTAGTTTTTTTTATCATTTTTTGTAAAAATTTGAGTTTGTTTGCTTTCAACCCTGCACTGTTAGGCTTGTGTGTTAGAATCTGAATGCTCATGGTTGAAAATTCTATGGTAAAAGATTGGTTTGATTGAAGAATTCAAAAGCTAGATTAGGCTTGTTGATTATTCATTTGCTTCCATGCTTGTTGGTTGTGATTGTGAAAGGATTTTTTATGAAAGCTTAGGTCTCAGTTAGTTCTCTTTTCATATCTTTTATAAAGACTGAAAGAAAAACCATTTGATTAGAATCTTGATTTCATTTTTTTCCATAGAGGGCTTCTTTTTTGCTTTTAAAAAGAATTTTTTTTTATTGATATTAGGTCATTATAATTATTAAGCATAAGGCATTGGATATCTGATTAGCCTCATAAGCTTTCAGGTTCTCTGTGTTCTTTTGTCTCTCTTGCATGAGTAATATCTCACCAAAAGAAAAAATAGTGTAGTTTTAAGTTAGATCTATCTATGTTTTAAGAAAAATCAAAAAAATAGAGTGCATATGCATGTAGAGTGCTTGTTGTTTTTCTTTTAGGAAAAGAGACTCTTACCCTTTTGATTTCTTTCAAAAATAAAAATGAGTTTGGAATGTGTTGATTGTCTTTGATTTTAATTTGTTCAAAGTAGTTGTTTGGGAATTTTTGGTATTCAAAACTAAAAGAAAATACTCTCTTTCCCTCCCGTAGGTAGGCATACCACGAACGGTAAAGTGAAATATTTGCATCTAAATTGTGCATGGTTTTACTTTTTCTGTCAAAATTCCATGCATTCACCTAACCATACACTTTAAAACTAATGGTAGTTATAGGCTAAAATTTACATGGCAATTTGAGTGATAGGCTAGAGACGTGTTTGAGTGTCGTTAAGTGTAGGAGCTATCGTTACTCGTCTGCATTACATCTCGAGACTCGCACAGTTCTTCCACGTACCATCATTATATCAAACGACCTTTCATGTACCCTTGAGGTATATAGAAAGGTACTTCACGTACTCGATTGTATATTGAAAGGCCCCTTGTGAACGGTTATGCATTAGACATCACTACTACCGATTTGAGCTCCCATGTACCTTGCGTATATCGGGAGACCCCACTAGGATACCTTATCTGTGTGAGAAAATCCATTTGGTCGTCTTGCTTGGAGCCATACACCAAAAATAGCATTTAGGGAGATTACTACACATGTACCCTTGAGGCATATTGCGAGTGGCACCGTCTTGACAATCCTGGTGAGAGACCAGGCTATCTGAACTCCTCCTGTCATTTAAGTTTGCTTGTTTGGCCTATAGCTTGAGTAGGGAAATTTTTGGTGTGTTTTCTAGTTTTAAGACCCTAGGTTAGATAAGAACTGTACAAACTAGCTTAGTTAAGAAAGTCCAAAAGAGTATGGGGCTTGCCACCTGATTTTATTCCTGTTTTAAAATAAAATCCTATGGAAGCTATCGACCAAGGAGCTACTACTAACTCCCAAGTGGGAGAAAATGTGGTTGCAGAAAGTGGAGATCCATATCCTTCACACTCGCCTCCCTTGGTTCAACAACCTTCTTGGGGTAATACTTCATTCCATTCTCCCATAGAAGGTCATGTTGATGATACTACCCATTCAGATTATGGTCCCAATGCTCCATGTTTGGATACCTCTATAGGACAAGCCATTGCCTCATTTGGCACCCGTTCAAACTTTTCTAAATATTTTTTACCAAATGAAGAAGAATGTAGACAATACCATGCAGCTATTCTCCATGCACAAGAATTTGAGAAGAAAATAGACAACATATTGGGCACACCACCACCTCGTTCCGCAGTTGTTCCTGTGGGATATCGTTCACTTGCTGATTCTATGAGACCCATTGAACCAATTCTAGATCACACTGTGACTTCACATAATCTAGGTCAAACTACCAACTGCACCACCTCCCATATTATGTATGTCCCCAATCCTACTGAGCCTTCCACACCTGGTGCTCAACATTCAATTCCTATTTCATCAATACCTTCTAGTGCTGGGGGGCAACCCCCAACATGACCTACGTTATCGGTCACTGGAATTGTAGCTAGTCATGGGAAGAGCTCTAGTATAGACCAATATACAGTCTATGTCCCCCCTAACCACACAAATGTGGTTAACCCCCCATCTAGTTCAGGTCAGCCCTTGGGGGAACAACCTGTAACCAATCAAACCTCTTGGGGTTATGGTTACACAGCAAATCAAGTACCTGTAGGAAACATTAATTATCAACCTAACCCTACAGGAATTCCTTATGCTGGAATTCCATATCCTAGTAATACTTTCACACCATGGGGGAAACCTAATTGGTCCTACATGACAGCTATGGGGGGGATACCTATACATACTGCGGGGGGTACTGGAGGACCACCTTATGGAGGTCCTCCCCCTGGAGGGCCTAATGGTCCTGGAGGGCCTGGTGGCTTTCCTCCTTATGGTCCTAATGTTCCTAGTGGTCTTGGGGGGCCTAGTGGCTTCCCTCCTAATGGTCCCGGAGGATCTGGTGGCCCTCCTCCTAGTGGTTCCAGAGGCTCCAGTGGTCTACCTCCTAGGGGTCCCGGAGGGTCTGGTGGTCCTCCTCCTGGGGTCTCAACGGTCTTGGTGATCCTCCTCCCAGATTCTCCAGTGGTCCTAACGGTCTTGATCCCAGAAATCAACCTGCTGCGGGTGGATCTTCCAGTGGTTCTTCATCACAACAACCTGTCTATCAGTCTACTTACGGTCCTATTAGTACTTATATGCCATATCAATATTACCAGTATGTGCAACCTAATCGCCAGTTACCTTTCCTAGCAACTTTGGAATTGCTTGATTTGTCCAAGTTGATTAATGATCCCATTCGACATAACCCCTCGTGGCCTCCCATTCTGGTAAAGTTACCATCAGACATTGCAAAATTCGATGGGAAACAGGGAGATGATCCTAAAAACCATGTCATGACATTCAATTTGTGGTGTTCTTCAAACTCCCTTATGGATGATTTAGTTTGTTTAAGACTCTTTCAACGAACTTTGACCGGTACAGCCGCGAAATGGTACATTGAACTTTTGCAACATTCATTTGTGGATTTTGGCTCGTTGGCAACTGTGCTTCTTACACACTTATAGCTTCCTATCTACTATGAAATGGGTACTGATCTCTTAACTTCTTTGTGATAGAACACCTCCACCCACATATCCGATCATATCCATGAGTGGAGAAGGTGGAGAAGACTTATTAAGGCTCCTATCCCAGATCAGTTGTTAGCTGATTGGTTTACTAAATATTTGTTTCCTCCAATTGCCCAAAATGTGGCTATGGGTGGTGCCATTACTGAAGAACAAGCCATTAGTCGAGCCCAATACCTGGACTTGTTCTATTCCCAGTTCGAAACATTGTATGACTTGATCCCTCAAGCTCCTCACCCAAACATCGATCCTATAAAGCCACCAGCAGAAACCCCTGTTGATGGGATTGTTGGTTCAATCCAGTCCCCATAAGTAGCAAAATCTACCAAGAAACCCCAAATTTCCACCCCTACTCCTTCAACTCCCAAGGTTTTTTCCGAGTTCAATTCCATTCAGAGTATTCAAACGCCTGGCAACAATAAAAATAAAGGTAAAACTAAAAAGAAAAAACCTAAAAACCATCAAGAGAATCCAAAACCAACCACCAACAACAATGATAAAGGGAAAAGAAAAGAAAAATATCCATTTCATAAAAGAGTGTCCTCATTGGGATAAAATCACCCAATTTTTTAAAGCTAATCCCGCACCCGTAGTTCTCGTAGATCCTTTTCCCTCTCAACAACAACTGATAGACCACATGTCTAATCAGGGAAACTCTACTTATTCAGGGGAAATTCGCATGATGTCCTTGGATACTATTAGTTTGCAAACTTGAAGTCAGATTTATGACAAACCCGTAGATAAGAAAGAAGACAATTCTTCTTCAGGAAAATCTCCCTCTACTGGTTCCTCGAGTCCTCGTCTATTGTTCCCCTAACCATCGAGAAACCTAATCTCCACATGGTTTTTCATCCACCCAAGAGTACTCTTAGGAAGGTCATTTTTAACCCTAATTCCTGAGATGCTCAATTTTATAATTTGGTTGAAGATCTCACTCAGGCACCATGTGCAATGTCTACCTTGGAAGTACTCCAAAGTTGTCCTACACAACGCAAAAACTTGTTAACTGCATCAGGAGCTTTAGACCCAGACAATACTAATTTGATTCATTTCAATGTCGAGAACTATAAGTCTAGACTACCTCATAAACTCGCTTTCCAAATCATAATGAAAGTAGTCGAAAAGAAGGTCTTTAGAACTATCTTAGACGAAGGATCTTCAACTTGGATTTTGTCCATGTCTTGTTGGAAAGATATTGGCTCTCCCGAGCTTGTAACATCACCTATGACTCTGAAATCCTTTGATGGACAAGGTTTCTAGCCCCATGGTCTCATACCAGTCCTTTCAGTCGAGCTTGGAGGCAAAGTTGTTTCTATTCAAGTGGAAGTAGTAGACGCTCTGTTAGATTACAACCTCCTTCTAGGAAGAAATTGGTTTTACGCCATGACTCCTGTCACTTCGACGGTATTTTGAACTATTCAATTTTCACATCTAGGGAGAATTTTCACCATTAACCAACTCGATTTATGTACACCAGATGTTACTACCTCTACAGCTAATAACATCCCTATGTTAGGCCAATCCCCTCCTCCTTACCAGTCGATTGGGGTAGGCATGTTGAAGGATTCGTCCCTTATGGGGATTTTTCCATCCACTCCTCCTAACACAAAAATAGCAACAGTAAATATGATTTTTTCATTTTATTATGATCCAAAGGGAAAACAAATTGTTGAGTCCACCTCGTTGAGTCCGCATGAAGAAATGTACAACGTTATTCAAACCCTTTTCGATGACCACACTAATGAACTTCATCTGGTGGATTTGGACCCTTACCACCTACCCTACTGGTTGGAACCCTCTCTTGCTATTCTATATTATCTCTCTGAGACTTTTCCTTTCTATGATTCCATTATGGATATCATGAGTATGAATGAGCCTATCTGGGAGTATCATCATCATAGATCCTCGTTCCTCCCCAACACCAGTTCGGTAGACCATGATTTTGCATCCCTTTTTTCCACTGATATTGTCAACACACCTCAAACTCCTATATTGTTGAAAAACATAGATTTTGAAGGAAACCTATGCAACATTACTCAAAAAAATCCAATTGACATATCAGCCAAGCTTGGTACCCTTGAGCATGTTCATGTTAGGTAGAACTACTCGGTAGAAGAATCTGAAGCATCCAGAGCACTTTTCAAATAATTCCATGATATTTTTGCCTGGTCTTATGAAGAAATGTTGAGGATAGACCCATCCATTGTGGTCCATGAAATAAAAACCTATCCCAGTGCTAAACCTGTCAGGGAAAAACTAAGGCAAGTCCATCGACGGAAAGCCGCAGCTATCAAAGCTGAAATAGAGAAACTTCTCAAAGCAGGGTTTATTTATCCCATACCCCTAATGGAATGGGTGTCGAATGTCATCCCTATCAATAAAAAATAGGCCAACATTAGATTCTACATCAATTTTAGAGATTTGAACAAAGCTTGTTCCAAAGACAACTTTCCCACTCTACATATCGACCAGATTATCGACAACTGTGCCGAAAGTGTCATCTTCTCATTTATGGATGGCTTTTTGGGTTATAATTAGATTGAGATTTTACCCACCAATCAGCATAAGTCGACATTCATTTTCCCATGGGGAACCTTTGCATATAGGAATTTACCATTTGGCCTAAAAAACGTTGGAGCCACTTTCTAGCATGCTATGTCCTATGCATTTCACGATATAAAACATATTGTTGAATCATACCTTGACGAAATCCGCTCATTCACAGCGATGGGAGGACCACCCTGGTCATCTTAGAGACATTTTCCTGAGATGTCGTCATTATAACATACGGATCAATCCTCATAAATGTGTTTTTTGCATTGAGATGGGACACCTGTTAGGTTTTGTGGTTTCTAAAGATGGCATCTGAATAGATCCTTTGAAAATTTCCACTATTTTAACTCTACCAGCCCCAACCAACCTTCTAGAAATCCAAATTTTGCAAGGAAAGGAAAACTTTCTCCATCATTTCGTGTGCAATTTTGCAAAGAAAACACACAGTTATATGCATCTCCTTAAGAAGGACACTCTGTTCTATTGGGATGACCTATCCCAGCGAGCCTTTGATAATCTCAAACACACTCTGACTCATTCACCCATGATACACCCTTCAGATTATTCAAAGGATTTTCTCTTATATATTACTGCCTCCACTACTACCATCGCTATGGTTTTGTTGCAGGAAAATCCCGACGGTCAATAGCACATGATCTACTATGCTAGTAAGAATCTTATGGATTCTGAAACCTGATATTCACGCATGGAGAAAATAGCATTGGCCACGGTCATTTCTGTTCCAAAATTTCGTCACTACATTTTGCTCCGCACAACCACCATATTGGCAGAATAGAACCCTATGTATTACATCCTGACTCATCTGGTGCTTGGGGGCAAGTGCTCCTGGTGGATAGTCATACTGCAAGAGTTTGATCTGGAATTTTTCCAAAGCCTCATCAAAGAAATCCTTGGTCTTTGCCGAACTCATGTGTGATCTTCCTTGTGCTTCAATGAAATATGAGCCCAGTGGGTCATTTTCGGATGAATTCCTGTTCCTGATAAGCACTACTGACCCATGGTATAGATATTTGCTCATTTATCTCCAAACACAAAGATTTCAGCAAAATTATCCCATGACGATTGTCGCTGTATCCGTCACCGCGCAAAATACTACCTCATCTTGAATGACACTTTGTATAGACATGGTATCGATTCCATTCTTCGGCAATGCCTTACCCACAAGGAAGCTGAACAAGTATTGAATGATTTCCACTCTGGAGCATGTGGCTATAATTTATCTGGGATGGCTACAACCTAGAAAATCCTTCGCACTGGCTATTTCTAGCCTTCAGTCTTTAAAGATTGTCACGAGGCTGTTAAGAAATACCCACCCTGTCAACATTTTTATCCAAAAAAATGCACTCACCCTGCTCCGCTACACCCCGTCATTATCGTTGGCCCTTTTTCCAAAGGGGGGATTGATTATATGCATTGTAATCCTACCTCAGCCGGGGGGCATGGTTACATCATCATAGCCGTTGACTATTTTACAGAGTGGGATGAGGCCATGCCTACATATGCAAAGGATGGTAAGACTGTCACTCTCTTCCTGTTCAATCATGTGATAGCTAGATTCGGAGTCCCATAGTCCATAGTTACTGATCACGGATCACATTTTCGTAATCAAATGATGGAGGAACTAAGTGCCAAGCTAGGTTTTCATCATGAAAACTCTATGCCCTATTATCCACAAGCTAATGTTCAGGTCGAGGCCATTAATAAAGTTTTGAAAATGATGCTTCATCGGATGGTTGGAGACCATAAATCCAACTAGCACCATATCATTTTCTCCGCTCTTTGGGATTACAGGACTTAGGTGAAAATAGCTACTGGTTTCACACCTTTCCAGCTTATCTATGGACTTGAAGTTGTCTTGCCAATTCAATGTCAGATTCCATCCTTGAAACTTGCCGTCGAACTTCTCCCAGACACTTCTGCAAAGGAAGAGAGATTTTTATACTTGAACAATCTTGACGAAAATAGAAAAGGAAAGTTCAAATCCATGTCGTACAGTCCTTTCGTTATTTCCAAACTTTTAGAGAAAGGGGCCTACGAGCTCATGGACTATGATGGAATCCCCTTAGGACAACCTCACAATGGGTTGTACCTGAAGAGGTACTATGCCTAGATCTCTCTTGGATATTATCTTGTATATATGTATATTACTTGACTTTCAGTGTGCTTAAGTATTTTCAATATGGTTTTGAGTTTAGTGTCCGCATATTTTTATACCATTTTTTGTCGTGCAGAGCAGATGGATTTCTACAACTTCACTGATGGTGCTTGCTGCCACACCTTGAATCTTGCCTTAGCTGCCTGGGTTCTCTATTCCCCAGCTTACGATTTGGTCAGTTAGGAGCGGTTTGTATTGGTCCCGCTACCAACAATATCGCCGAGTATCGAGCAGTCATAAGTCTTCTGACTCAAGCTGCCTCCCAAGATGTTCGCAACTTGGTAGTCTTGATGGAATCACAACTTATGGTTTGTCATCTAAACCATGTTTATACCATTAGGAACCCTGTGCTTCTCCATCTCTTCCGGAGGGTACGTTTGTTAGAAAGTTCATTTGAAACTATCACCTATAGGCATATCCCTAGGGAAAATAATGTAGTTGCTGACTCATTGGCTAATTATATCCTAGATTGGCATATTTCCCATTCATGACATGAAAATCAAATATGGTTCATTGTAAATAAATGATAAAAGACAGAGAAAAATCATGTAAAATACATTCACCATTTGAGACGTATAAACACCAAGTAGAAGTATGTATATATATATATATATGAACATGTTTTACAAAAAATAGGTCATGAGACCTCATCTGAAGCGTGTAGGATTTAAGGTAAAAAATAACCATACAAAAGTCCTAAAGCTATCAGCTTTCAGTGGGTACATCATGCATCTAATGATGCTCGTGTTAACACATCACTGCTCAGGCTACTCGACGTAGCAGTCTGCTAAAGAGACCTTGTACTCTCATTGTAGGCCTCTGATACCTTAATAGGAGGTCATCGATCGAGGCATATGGGATGTCTAGAGTCAACCTCTCCAAGTTCTCCTCTAACTATCCTATCACATCGTCGCCTTGTCGTACAAAAGTGGCTTTGGCTCTCCTGTCCATTGGGGAGGCTCCCCCAAGTCGTGCTGCTATGACGTCTACATGAAAACATTCAAGTCTCGTTACTAAACATAAAAATATAAAACATCAAAACATAAAAACACTATTTCCATTTTAGGGTCTTTTTTTTCTTACCGATATCACCCCACTTTCCACCAGGTGGGAGCAGTAGGTCAGGGTCACCACTGAAGTCAATTCTCGCATATGCATAGTCCTCCACCATGAGGAGCTAATCTCTCAACCATCGAAAGAACGAGTCACCGAAATTTACCTTCCCTCTACCTGCTCCAGTACGGGCCATAATCCGGACCCACCTCTGCATACAAGGGTCTCGTGCCCTCAACTCTGTAAAGACCACCTAGGGTCTCATCTGTGGGACCCTCTCAAAAAAAAAGCAAGCTAGAATGGAACCAAAACCAAATTGCTTCAGCTCCCCCTACTGACACGTCATCATCTGATCCTTGAAGATCGGAGGTAGAGCTTCTGCCTAGTTGAAGGGTGTAGGCGCCATGGCCTCTATGGTGTAGAGCATATGCGCTCTAGATGCCTGGTGTACCCCTTGGCTTCCCACCACTCCTTGCATGGTAAAAAACACAGTCCGTAGAGGGCCATCCACCATTACTTTTATGGGAATTTTCTTCCTCGATGTCTTGGTCCCAGGAATGCAGTGGTGGTCTATCAACTCTTGAGCAGTAATGTCCCCCCCACGGGAACCAGCCAAAGAGATGGGAGCACCTTGTCTCAAAAGGCCAGTTAGGAAGTAGATGTCCTCTACCTCAACTATCAATATGTGAGCACCAACCTCAAAATACTGTTGCTCCGGATTCCACATCTGGAGTATATGCTCTAGTAGTCGCTCATGTGATACCATACTAGGTGTGCAAAAGAACTTTAAGAATCCACAATCTCTCAACGCGGCTATGCAACCCGTGTTTCATTTGGCAAAGGAATCATCGTTGTCATGTTGCCTCTCTTTCCATATGACCATTTTTTATCAATAAGAACCTGTCAAAAACCATCACAAGATTAATTATAAGCATTCCCAATCATTCAAATCAACAAAAGTGAGCTAGTTTTTCTTGTGCAACCATTTATATTTATCCACGGCCGACACCGCCTGTGTCCCATTGGGGACAGGCGATGGCACCACCTATGCACAGTGTTTTTGGCACAGTTCGAGCGGGGTAACGCTTATCCCACAAGGGATAAGAGCAGTGCCCGTTTCCATGCTTTTAGAGCTCGCCATATAAGCCCAAAACACCATCAAAAATCAAAATTGAGGACATGAAATTAAAGAGTAGGGTCTAGGTTGTTACCTGGAACTGACAGTGTGTGAATCTAATGGTGGATGCTCCCAATATCAGCGACTAAAAATATGGCCAAGAAAATGATTCAAAGGCTCTCCACTATGGGTAAATGGTAAAATGTTTTTATTTTTTACTATTTACATGAATTTTATATACATTTTAGGGTTTGACATGCTATAGTTTTGTTTTAAAATCAATTATTACTCAAAATATATCAGTCGCAATCCTTTAATGTCAGTTATTGGGGCATTTAACACTTGTTTTTCGAGTCGTTGTAGGATAGAAGAGAGGTAGCAGTAAAGTTTTGGGAGTTCATTTTTTACTTTTTCGTACTACCATTAAATGGAAAAATTATTTTGAGAGTTTCTTGTGACACTTTGGTCACTCTCTTGAAACTTAGCATCAAAGGTTCGAGTCCATTTCTGATTCTTTTCAGGCTCGTAAACTCTCTTATCATGAAAAAAGACCTAGTGGAGTCTTCTTTAAACTCTTTTCGGGCTCCTTAAATACGAAAAGATTATCAAGTGATCTTGTCTTCTTCATGCTCGTTAAAACATTTGAAGATTCATTCATCTGATGGTAGGTTATCACTTTTTCGGTTCAGGTGAACTATTTTACGAAAAAGGACCCTATGGAGTCTTCATCCATGGTCATTCAGAATCTCTAAACATGAATGATACCAAGTTTTCTTTAATTGGACTCATTAAATTAAATATTGAGAGACCCTCTTTTGGGAACGAACCCCTCCTCTCTCAGGTTCGTAAAACATATGAGTTTGGACTTGTCTTTTGACGAGCTATAACGAGTGTTTGTTAACCTATTTGAACTCATAAAACCAAAAAGAGGCACTCATCAACCATGATGGGGAAAATGGGAAGGGAATCATTTTGCAAATAAATGGTAGTAGTTTTTCGTTACCTTTGAACATGGCATTTGTCTGCATATCATTTCAGTCAATTGGGTATTCAGCTGATCTCTGTGACGATCCACTTTCATGAGTCATGTCACTCCTTTGAGTCTTTCAAAAGAATGCATTTTCCACTGTCGTACTGTGTGTTTGTCTGGTTTAGTCATGCTTCCAATTCTTTTTCCATGCCGCCTGATGTTCAAAGGGAAGTTGAATAAGTTTACCTCTGCAGTCAAAGGAGTCTCTGTGTCAGTACTTTTTGAGTCAGTTTATAGTTACCTTATTCACATCATTCCAGAATTTTGTTCTGATTTTCATGTCATCGATGTGGGACTCATCATGGCCCTCCTTCGACAAGACTATTCCCATCGACATCAGCTCATCATTTGGGAAATAGTCTTAGAAACAAAATTTAGTACCTTGAGATCTGTATTCCTTAATGACAAATTCTCTCGCTCTTGACATAGGTTCACATCATTGACCTTTGATCGATAGAATCGACTGGGTGTTTGACATCAAGAAATCTATTCACACTCAGTAGATTGTACTAGGGTACCTTGGGAATCATTGACATCAATGGTGATCTCCCTCGCACTTGTTAACGGTCCACATCATTGGCCGGTAATCAAGTGGTTTCTACCATGTTCGACTTCGGATCATTGTAATCACATGGATAGAATCATACTTTATGGAAGACGATATGAAGACCCTAGGTATTTGTTTAGCGCTCATTTCTTTCCCAGGTTGTGATGGAGTTTTGTATATCTAGCATGAATCCACATTTGTATGGTCGTGGCTATGCTCAAATTTGTGTCTGTATGACATAGATCTATGTTGTATGTCTGGTATCTATGTCCAAGTTTGAGTCCTCTATCACATGGATTTACGCTATATTCTAGTAGCCATGCTTATTTATTCCTCTCATGGATATGCCGTGTATTGGTCTGCAGCCATGAGTTGGTTACATTTTTCTATGAGTCAAACATATTGATGTACTACAGATGCCTACTAGACGACATTCTCCGACCGAGCTGACATTTTCACCTCGAAGTGACAACTTGTTCTCTCAAATCTATCGCTTATTGTATCCCTCTAAGTCTCATGCTTTGGGCGGCATTTTGTTATACCTAAATCCTGTCACCATCATGTGATGAGATCCTTAACTTCCATGTTTCCCTTAATCCCAACACTTAGAGTGGAAACTTGCTATGTTTGTCAATTCTAATTGAAAAAACCTAGCACCGCGCTTATCCTGTGGCTAATGAGCGATACCTTGCTCAGCACCGCCTGTATCCTATTATAGAGAAGCGATGCCACTACCTATAGTCTTTGTTCTTAAATCGGTTCTCATCTAAACCGCTCTATCATAAGGAAACAAAAGCGGTACCCTAGGTAAAATGGGAAAAAAAGAAGTTTCTTGAGGCTTCTAGATCATGAGCCTCGTGTCCTCCCTTATCCCTATCATTATGGATTAGTTTGAGCTCGAGATCCCCCTTGGTAGGATCTTAGAGCCACCTCACCCATAATTCTCCCAACTATCTCTATCCATTGAGCCTTATAAATACAAGCTCATATCCATAGTTGAGAGGGAGAACTATAGAGGTATTGTTATGATGTTGGATTAGGCTACCCAATCCAAATAATTAGAGAGCATAGAGAGAAAAGTTGGAGCTTATGGGGATGAAGTGTTTGTCTCGTGGAGAAGCTTGTCGACACTAAGGCAACAGTTGTAAGCTTCTCCATACATTCTTAATGCAAAGTTAATTTCCATCCCACATATCTATTGTTTTGATTTCACATGTATATGTTGTTAGATTCCTTAGTAACTAGCATGGATATGTAGATGATTTTCTTGTAGCTTTGATGTGCTTGTATGTTTGATATGTTTGCATGTACACAGGTTCATAATTGAAGCAGCATTCCAAGTGTCTACAGCATTCAGGGAAGGTCGTCATCCTTTGTCATTCACTCATTTGTTCTAGATCTGAACCATTCAAACCCGAGGAACAGCTTCTGTCCACAGAAAATGCAATATTCCTTATAACACTACATTGTCCCGATTATTCATTTTCTTGGCCACTCCTCTCTCCTTACTCTACACGCGTTGTTGTTGTAACCCTTACTTTTGATGGTTGTAAGTGGTTTTTAGTTTTCCCATGAATCATGTTGTGATGTTGTAGATGATTATCCATTTTACCTAATATGTTTTATGATCGTTTCCATCATTTCTAGGGTGCACATACCTGTTGTTTATGGATTCTTAAGCTTGAAACCTAAAGGGCCTTAAAGTGCCCAGATTTCATGTAGGACCTGTTATAGCCTATTTTTGCTTCTCATTTTTATTGCATTTGCTTGTGATTTAAAGCTTGGTTTAGTTCATTTCTTTTTAAATATTTAGTTTTTAGGTTAGTTTTAATATTTTCCTTTAGTTTTTATGTTTATATTTAAGAGATTTCATAGTTTTATTTTTCCAATTTTGGTTTGATTTATCAGAATTCATAGTTAAGGGACTTATAGAATGTTTATATGAATTAAAAGGTCCTAAAAAATAGCATAAAGTCTTGATCAAGGTCATTTAACCAAGGTTAAACCATTGTCATAAGTTGCATTATTGAAAATCAGTAAAACATGCTTTCTTGTAGCGCAAGCCTGAAAAAGTCCCACATACGCGCTACAAGAAAATCGCGCAGTTTGAAAATCATGATTTTTGGTTCAAATTTTTAGAAATTTGCACAAATGAAAGGTCATTCATACTTCGTTAATGGATTTGATACGTGTTTTCCTCCAGAATGATCATTGTGACAGGTGTTAATACTTCAATAAAATCATCATGAGGGCGAGTTGCAGTGTTCTGGTGTAGAGTGATGGAATAATGATGATTAAACACGATGAGACAAATTTGCCTTGAATTTCGTATACCCTTAAGTGCACGAAGATCAGATGAATTCGTGGCGAAGTGTTAGCAGTGTGTAATCAAATATTGAAGTAGGTCAGAAATTTAGGGCTTTGAGGGGTGACTATTTGGAGTTATTGTGGTGGTCAGAGAAGATTAAGGAATGAAATTGGACACCTGATAGACAAGAAAGCACGATTCTAGCACCTAGATTCATCACTTTGACAGGTAGGCTACGAATTGATATCAAAGTCCATGTATTTGGGTTTTTACTAAGCAGAGGAAAAATTATGGAATTGAATGAATATTGTTAGTATGTAAACCTAATCCATACATAAATTTGAATTTTCTGTCAATGGAATTAAGGCATTTTTCAGTTTAAGCGATAAAGTCCAAATTGGGGTTTTGGTTTCCCAATATAGTATTGTCTGTCAAATTGTCAATATTTGAATAGATTTAGAGTTTGTTTAAATGAAAGAAGCAATTTGGCAATCATTCAAAATGAAAAGAAGTGGCAAAACCAATAGAGCTGAACCCTCAGACATGACTTGGGTTCAGACTTTTCCAGACTGTGCAAAACTATTTATAGAGGAAGGATGGTTAAGTTTTTTTGAAAGAATCAAGGGGTATCACACAGAAGTCTCTTATAAATTTGCTCAGTGTTTGGATCAAGATGTTGTTACTTTTGATACTTTGAAGTTTGAATTGACCAGAGAAATGTTAGCAGAAACTACAGGGATCCCAAATGAAGGCGAATACTAGTTTAAAAAAGAGCCTTTCACCTTTAATGCACAGAAATACTTACTTCCAAATGTAGTAGAATATTGAGGAAAGGGAGTACCTATTCAAAAATTTAAACCAGAATGGATAGAGCCAATTAAAATCCTGCAAAATTATATCACTTGTGAAGGGAGATTTGCTTTTGTTTTTAAGTATCATTTTAGGTTTTTGCAACATCTCAGCCATGAAGCTAAAATTAATCTCCCATTCTTCTTCTTGAAAAGTTTACAAAAGATGTCTAGTAGGGTGAAGGAGCATCAAGATCACACCAAACAATCTATGTTTCACCATGGGCTTATAAAACTAGTCATAAGCACTGTACTTCAAAAAAGGGAGAAAACATGGGATTATTTCCTATTTTGGTCTCGTTTTCAAATAGAGAAGGAAGAGCAGTCTCAGAAGAGATAGTTGAATAAAGGTCGGAATTTGGTTAAGAAGCTTAAAAATAAATTCACAATCAAGAATGAAGAAGATAGTGAACTAAGAAAATCTATGAACCAAGAAGATGAAAATGTTGAAATTGAACAGCAAATCAGTATTGAGGTAAACAAAGTTTCAAAGTCAGAAGTGAAGGAAATGGATCCTGTAGAAGATGCTTTTCCTGTAGAACTGAACCAAGGTGTAAAGGAAGATTTGAAAGAACAAGAACAAGTTCCTATTACAGTACTCTCTGAAGAAGAGGAAAGGTCATTATCTCATGAAGATAGGGTTCATACCAAACAGGATATACATACACATTCTGAAGAAGAGGCAATGTCACGAGGGAGGAAAAGGAAAGTTGTCCAACTAGCTTCTATTAAACATCAAGGCCGAAAATTTTTAAAAATGGTAGGATAAATTGGAATAGCTTAGAGGTCCAAGACTAGGCCAAAGAACAAACTCAAATTAAATATGAAGAAACTGTTAAACCCTAAACTAGCTAAAAAGAATATTACAGTAATTGAAGACTCTTCATCTCAGGAAGAGTTAGAAGACAATGAAGATCAAAATAAAAAGGTTATGAAGGGTAAAAAGAAAATAGTTTCATAAAATAAACCAGTTTTCATTGAAACCAAGATCTCAGAAATATTCAAGGAGGTTCAAAAGAAGAAGATTTTAGACCAGCATCAAAATGATTTAAAGAGCTCTTGTGTAGAGAAAGGAGAGGTTGTTGAGCAATCAACTCAATGCAGTATTAAAGCCAAAGAGTATTCAGAAATCCATGTGACCTTGACAGAGCATATGGAAGAAGATGAAGAGATTTTTAAGAAGCTGAAAATCCCTTGGATGCCAAAAGGAATGCATCCAGTATCAGAAGAAAAGTGCATTGATTCTGAAAATGAAAATTTGTAGATCAGTATCAAACAATACAAACATCAAATTGAGTATCTACATGAGACCAATGAGGGATTAGTGACTGCAAATAGAACACTAAGAGAATATTTAGAAGAGGTAAATAGTCACTATCAGGAATTAATTTCAATTTCTAAAGAGGCTTTAAAAAGAAAGAGATAGACAGAGAGCCTGTTTATAGAACTAAAACAAACTATTCAAGAGCTGACACAGCAAAATGAGGAGTTGAAAAAAATAGTTGAAGGTTTGGAAACAGATCACCAGAAAGCAAGAAGGAAGACTCAAGCTTTAGAAGGAATTGCTCTTTTAGCAGAGGTAGCAAAGGACTTGTAAAAGTACTTTAAGAATAGTATTTATTAGTTACTTTGTGAAAAGTTAATTCATCTTTGTATAATGATAGTATTATTGAACAATTCTATAGATGACCTAAAGGTAGTTTGTTCAGTTATGTAACTGTTTTTGAAAAAACAAGATAAATGTAAGTCTGGGAAAGAACCAGGGGTTCGATTTTTGTTGCAAGGGGAGGCTATCAAGCTGTGGTTTATGAAGCTAAGTGTAAAAACTCTTATATATTTTTGAATGAATGATAATGAAATATATGCAACTATAAGCCCTATTTATCCTATTGTCTGGTTTCATTTCTAATTTGTTTAAATCACTTAGTTGATATACTCATTTCTTGTTTAAGGTTATTATGCATGAAATCCTTGTTAACTGTGGGTGGCATTCAGTGCTGTGATTATTGTGTCTGGTTTATGTTTTAGATTTTATGCATATCAGTCCTTCAATTGTTCATGATTTAGTGTTTTATTTAGCTTT
>LPNX010302371.1:900-75432 GCA_001517045.1 Pseudotsuga menziesii
TCAAGATAGGAGCTGTAGACAGCCTTGCTTTAAGTTCATCGAATGTTGTCTGGCATGCTGCATTCCACACAAACTGTGCATCCTTCATTAACAAAGAGAACAGAGGAGAAGCCAGTTTGGAGAAGTTTTCTATGAATCTTCGATAATATCCAGCATGTCCCAGAAAGCTTCTCAGCTCTTTCTGAGTTGAAGGAGTGGGTATATTCTGTATTACTCTGATTTTTGCAGGGTCTACCTGTATGCCATTGGCAGAGATAAAATGCCCCAATACCACCCCCTCACTCATCATCATATGGCACTTCTCAGTGCTTAATGAAAGCTGAGCCTGTTTACAGCGAGTTAAAACCTTCTTTAAATTTTCTAATGCCTCATCGAAATCCCTGCCATAGGGAGTGAAATCATCCATGAAGATTTCCATGCTATCATTGACTAATTCAGAGAATATGCCAATCACAGCTTTTTGGAACGTTGCTGGTGCATTGCACAATCCAAATGGAAGTACTCTGTAAGCAAACGTTCCCCAGCGACAGGTGAAGGTGGTTTTATCCTGATCCTCAGGAGCAATTTGGATTTGGTTGTACCCACTGAAACCATCTAGGAAGGAGAAGAACTTCTTCCCTGACAGGGTATCAAGTACCTGGTCGATAAAGGGTAAAGGGAAATGATCCTTTTGGGTTGCTTTGTTCAATTCCCTGTAATCAACACAGACCCTCCATTTCCCATTTTTCTTGGGTACAATCACGAGTGGGGAGACCCACTCACTATCTGAAATAGGGTATATAAACCCTGCTTCCAAAAGTTTCTGGATTTCCTCCTTCACTATATCCCTTAGATTGGGGTTCATGCGTCGTTGAGGTTGACACACAGGCCGGGAGTCACTTTTGATATAAATGTGATGAGTGCACAGATTAGAGGGGATACCCTTCATATCTGTGTACTCCCAGGAAAATGCCCCCTTATATTCTTTCAAGAGGCTGATCAGGCATTTCTGTTCCTCTGAGGAGAGACTAGGATTGATATTCAAAGTCCTTCCAGGTTCTACCTCAATCAGAATGCTCTCTGAATTTTTCACAACCGGGATTATGTTTGTGCCACCCACCAAGGCTTCTTCCGTAAGGTTTTCTTGCTCTTCCTTGCCCAGGGTAGTGTTAAGAATTCGATAGACCTCTCTATTCACTGAAGTGGGTTCACTAATGAAATTGCTAATGGTATCATCTTCTGTCTCATTTTTGAAAGTTAAGGACTTCCCTATAGTTAATAATGGCTGGACATCCTCCTCCTCCTCCTCCTGCTCTATCCAAAGGGATGTGTCAGCCTCTAGACTTGGCCAAGCTGGAGGATACAGGGTGAGGTTTTTAGTATCCATACCATTAGATATCGTCATAGACCCCGATCGACAGCTGATGCAAGCATCAGCTGTGGCCAACCACGGTCTCCCCAGGATCAATGTGTGTCCCCCCAGCTGCGATTTTGGTTGTAACACCAAAAAGTCAGCTGGGTACTCCCATGAATCTACTGATATAACAAGGTCGTCCAAGATCCCTTCGGGTCTGATGGTGGATCTGTCTGCCAATTCCAAAATAGTAGGGGTCGGTCTAAACTTGGTGAGCCCAAGCTTCTTTACAGTTTCCATAGTTATAACGTTGATTGCTGCTCCCAGATCCACTAGGACGTTGGGTATCTGTGTCTGTCCTATCTGTATAGTAATGGTAGGATTACCAGGGTCATCGTATTTAGTCACAGGGGCTTTTCCTGTTATCAAGGCCGATAAGTTTCCTATGACATGAACCGTGGGAGGATCCCTGAATTTCCTTTGTATTCTTCTTGTACACAGCTCCTGAACTGTTCTAGCGTAAATGGGCACATCTTGAAGCGCTTGAAGGAGGGGAATTTTAACATAAAGGTTTCTTAACTCTCCAAGGAGGTTAAACTGAGGTTGCCCCCCCATTTTTGGTAGCAGTAATATCTCGGGGTATGGTGGCTGCTTTATCAGATGGGAAGGCTGTATCTCTTCAGGTTTATCGTTGGATGGTTCAGCCGTCCCTTTATCATTGGATGGTTCAGCCATTCTTTCCAAGGAATTCCCAGCATCCTCAATAATGGGACTTGAGTCAAATGGATGCTGTAAGCTCCCCTCTTCTCTAGGCTCAGAGGATGAAACATCCTCTGTTATTACAGGTTCTACAATTTTCCCAGATCGTAAGTGGATTTCAATACAGGGTACAGGGGAAAGAGAGTAGGCTGGCATGTTGACAGTCTCCAATTGGTGGACTGCTTTATTGTTTTGGTTAGGATTAGGTTGGGCAGGCAGCTGGGGTCGGATTGGTATATTCGGGACAGAATTTTTTTGCAGCTACAGCTGTGACTGTGGAGGTAAGTATTGAGGATATGGAGGAATTTGGGGGAATTGAGGGAATTGAGGAGAGTACGGTGCTTGTTGAGGTAGAGGTGGTTGAGGAAACTGGTTCCCAGGATGGAAATTCCTCCATCCAGGAGTCCATGACGTATGTTGGGGTGGTGGCTGTGTCCAGGGATTCCATGAATTATAGTTTTGCATTGCAGGTTGAGAGGAATTCCATTGAGTATAATTCGAAGGGAATTGTGTATTCAAATTTTGCATATTATTCCAATTCCCTATATTATTCAAAAATGGGAGAGAGTCTGGAGACATACCTTGATTCCGAGGCTGCCATGGTTTCTTCTGTGCGATAAAGTAGGCTGCTTCCACATCCGGGTTTGATGCCTACAGAACGGCCTTGACTTGAGGAAGTGAAGGGAATTCCTTCATGTCATGGTTCAGCTCACACAGCTGACATACGTTCACTTTGTCAAGCGGGCATTCTCTCAATGGATGATTCTTCGTACATCGGGGGCAGAACACACCCAATGTGAGATCCTCTACTGCTTGTTTTTGTTTCACCTTCAGGACATCAATTTCAGAAGAGATGGAGCTCATCATTTCTGTTTTAAAATTTTCAAGTAGATTTCCTATCTCTGCTCGGGTGGCGCCTCCGTTAGATGACTTCTGAGTTCGGTCGAAGACGTCACGTTCCAGCTTTTCTCGTTTATCCCGCTTATTATTTCTGGACGACCCTCTGGAGTATCTTTTGCACAGCTCCACAATTTTGTCGAAAGGTTCCTTGGAGATGTCTCCCTTACCAAGCAGGTTTAACATATCTAGACAATCATCCCTGATTCCCCAAAGCAATATTATTTTGAGTACATCCAGTCCCATGTTCGTCTGCCCAGCTCTCTGCACATTGTACAGCAGTCTTTCCACGAAGTCTTCCAAACTTTCGTCCTCCTTCTGCACCATTTTAAATAACTCCTCTCTCTTATCCTTGGTGTTACAGTATTCCTGATATTTCTCCAGGAACACCTGCTTCATTGCATCCCAATTAGTAACGGTTCCTCCCCCAAGACTCATGAACCAGCGTAATGCATTGTCCTTAAGGGTAGCAGGAAAAAGTTTTAGTTTTTGGGCATCGGTGATATAATCGTAACTGCGACAAAGAATATAGAATTCGAAAAGGAATTCGTCTGGGTCTTCTGCCGCCTTTCCATGGAAACGAGGTAACACCGATGGTGAGATATTCTTCATAGGAGTTGCCCCATCTGGTTGTTGAATAGGAAATTGCAATGTAGCCACTGTTCCCTCTGGCAGGGAGCGATTCTCATGATGATAGTTTTCTCCCATCACTTCTTCCTCGTCTGCCCCGTGTCTGTTACTCATCTCTTCTTCTGTTTCCTCCTCTTCGTCTCTTCCTATGTTCTTTTCTTCGCTCTTCTCTTGTTCCTCGTTCTTTTCTTCGTTTTTCTCTTGTTCCTCGTTCTTTTCTTCATTTCTCCACTGTCCCAGGAGATTCTGGTGGTACTGATCCCACTCTTCCTTAGTTACACTCCTCCCGTTAATGTGATAATTCGGACCTCTACCAGCAGGTCCCGTTGTAACAGCTGTGTCCTTGTCTCCAGGGATAGCTGAGGACGACGCAGCTGCTCGTGTCTTCTCCACCGTGGATACCGATGCTAGCGCCCCAGGATCAGCGGGGTTTCTTCTGTTGGGAGTTTCTTGAAGACGGGCTCCAGTGGATGAATCAGTTCTGTCAACAAGGTCGTCAATGAACGTCCTTCTGCCCAATGGTACTCCTCGACCTCGACCCGAGCCACCTGCACCGTTAGTATCTTGTGGGGTTTTGGGAGTTGGGAATTGATCGCGTTTTACCCTTCTAGTATTCATACAACCCAAATCATTTCATCAGAAAGAATAAAAAGAGACTGACTAGAAAATAATTATCAAATGCAACTACTGATAGTGTTTGATTACCCTTCCCCGGCAACGGCGCCAAAATGTCGAGCACCCTAAATGCAGATAAGTTATTATCAACAAACAGAGCTTACAAAATTCATTGTCAACCCGAGGAAGTCTTTTGTTTCAAAGGGTAAGTGCACAATATATGCTAAACACCAAATCATTGTAGTGAATACTGTTCTTAAACAACTATGTTCATCCTTCAACTTTGTATGATCCCACCAATCTTCTAACTCTACAATTTCAACCTTGTCCTTCTATGCATCAACCAGAAATGAAATCAACAGTTACTGACAGAAAGGAAATCCTATTCACAGCCCAATTGAAAGGAATTGCCTATTGATCTAATCACACTCGGAATCTGTAATCATAAATTAACTGTAATCTAGAAATTCAATTGCGATAGATCAAGCTCGGCTATTCTAAGAATTGAATTGCAGAAATAAAGATCAACACTTATAACAATCAAGAATTACAAAGGGTTCATGGGATATCAACCTGAAACCATGAGATGAACAGAGCTGTGTACAGCTATTGAATAAATTGCATAAAGACTATCTACCCAGTCGACTGTTACGCTGTGACAGTTATCGATCTTAAGAAATGCAATACTGTAAATCACACATACTACTGCTGCGCACACAGAAAATATGATTAACGAAACATCACACAACCACAAATTAAAAGATCCTACCTTAACTCAACAATCTCTGCGGAAGGCGGGCCCAGCCTTCACACAGAGACGCTGGATGAACAATGTACAGCCCCCTTAAACCAGCAGTAACTCTTTGTATTAAAAAGGAAGGATTATTATAGATTGCTCCCACCGTTAATACACTAAATGAATTAACTATTTTCCAACCCCCTGGGTCGAGACATCTTTCTGCATTTATACCTACAAGTGATAACATCCCATCCTATTACAAAGGGCAGCCATGAAGATCTCTGATCTTCAGGCACCTTGAATAACATTGTTTGTTACAAGACGTGGCATGATACAATTATAGAAAAAGCAAGAAGACTGTTGACTGGCCCAGAAGTAGCGATCTTCTCAGATCGCCATAATATTCGAGCAGCTACACTGGAGATCCCTCGATCATAGCACATTCTGTTATGGCTACTCTGACTGGCTCTTGTCTGGAATGTCACGTGCCTCAATCGATGATGGACTGGTCGAGGATCCCTTTTGTGTCACGACCATCCCTCGTCCCTAGACTTGTTCAGCTCCATTCCCCTGTATTCTGCTCATCTCATATTATCTTCATACATCACACACATTAGCACAATTTCGAGAGATAAATAGCCTTAATTGTCACAAGAATAAGCATTAATAAGGTAGAACAATAATCAGTCTTACCTTGACAATTTAGGGAATAAAGGTGAAGAAAGCCGGTCTGATTGGCATGATAAGCAGTGTAAAACAAGGGGAGAAAGGTGATTAAAGGTGGTTAAAAAGGGACCAAATTTGGACTCAACAATTACCACTGAAGACATATATTTCATAACCGGTCTATCACGTCGAGGAGCACCAGTGAACTTAGAGGGCACTGGCAGGGGCGGTGACCCCTTAAGTTTCCAAAACTATATAGATGTATTTTTCACACCGGGTACTGAAAAGAGAGGGAGATGCGTCCCTATTGTACATATTAGTGACTTTAATCTACAGGTACTTGCTAGCACCATCGTGAGAATTTCAGGATCCTCGTCTCTACATTTGGCTAAAAGGAACCAAATGAGGCTGGCGGTTGACTGTTTTCGCGGTGCTCTTTATGATTGGTGCTCGGGAGTTGTCCCTATCATGAAGAGACAATTGTCTGATTGCAAGAGAGGAAGGAGGAAAATTTTTTGTTATGCAAGTATATTGGTGGCCTTCTTTGAGAGAGAGTACCAGCATTGATCCCTGCCATACCTCTACCGATTAGATCTCCACGTCAGCCGAGGCTGAGCAGGTGGGGAGACATCTTCCTCCGTCAAGGAGGAGGAGACATGGTACACAATGTATATGATGATGATTTCTATACCTAGTGGGAACGACAGCTACTAGCACTGGAGCAGTTTCCATATGCCAGGATGGACTTTTGAGGTGACCTCGACCTTGTCCTCCCTCCAGGAGGAGCATGGGGTGAGCTAGGTAAGTAATTTTTAAATTTTATCATTTTTCAAATTTTTATGAATTTTAAAATGATAGATATATACATATGTACAAGTCTTAATCCTATAAATGTATCAAAATGTAGATATTGGACTAGTCCGCTTTGAAGGGCACCCACGCATGTTCGTTCATCCTGTCATAGGCGAAGACCCAGGACTGATCAGGGATTTAGAGGGGAAGCTAGCCAGGCTGACCCAAAGAGTACCCACCTTACGGATAGAGCATATCCCGACTGCTATGCAGGAGTTCGTAGTTGGAGTCCCACCGGTCTGGCTACGTCTATTCAGGCGAGTGGTCAGAGCGGTACTTGTATATATAGAGGCTATAGAGGCTGCCGAAGCTAAGGAGGCTGAGGAAGCTAGGGTGCAGAGGGACCATGGGGACCAAGGTGGTCCTACGTAGATCTAGAAAATTTTGATGGACTACGATCCATATTTTTGTATATTTTGTATATGACGGGATTTGAGGATCAGACTTGACCTATCTATGGATATATATATATATATATATATATATATATATATATATTGTTGTTTGTTGTCAATTTATTTACAAATGTTTTTCATATGTTTGCTGGATATCTTTATAAAATGTGTGTGAGATGCCAATCTAAAATGTAATTAGCATATGAATCAATCAATGAATTTTGATTTCGTGGAATGTGATTGAATGTAATAACCTCAAAATGTCTTTCCAATAAACGAATTTGCATGAACTGACGTAATAAAATAGGATTCCCTTCCTGATAAGCCCGATTGAGCTGGGAAACCACCAACTGAGAATCCAGACGGACCTCAAGCTGGGTAATACCACATGACAAAGCATCCCATAGGAGCTCAATTACAACCCTATACTCAACAACATTATTAGAAGCAGGACCTAGACAAGCGCCTCCCGCGACAACAAGCTGTCCTGAGGGAGAATAGATAGCCCATGCTACCGAGGCTAGGTTACAAGTGTGATGGCTGGCACCATCAGCGAACCCTATATACCTTTCAGAAGACATTTGCAACAACTAGCAGATAGTATAAAAAACAAAACCGACAACCTAATGTACATAAAAATACATACAAGAAAATTACAAGAAAAATTACTAAGCCTAAGCATAGTACTTCTTCAGGTAGAGCCCATTTCTAGGCTCAGGCAGCTTGGTCCCATCAAAATAAACTAACTCATATGCACCCTTACTCAATACTTTCGACACGACATAAGGTCCTAACCACATGGCCTTGAATTTTCCTACCCCCAGGGGTGCTTTATCTTGGTCCCAAAGCAAGACAAGTTCCCCCTTAGAGAAAACCCTAGGTTTAACCGATTTATCTTACTGAGTTTTGATCCTATTTTTATGAGCTTGGTTAGTAGTCAACGCATCTCTACGCTGTTCATCAAGATGCTCTAAATGTACCAGATGTTCCTCAAGCTTAGTCGTATCAGGTAAGACATGAATGGCTATGTTTAGAGACAGGATTCCACACTCAATCAGAGTAACTGCTTCCAATCCATGAACGAGTTGGAAAGGGGAGAAACCCGTAGCAGTTTTTACGTTGGTTCGGTAGGCCCAAAGAGCAGGATATAGCATGATGTGCCAATTGGCACGGGCTACATCAATTGTACGTTTAAGAATAGTTTTCAAAATCTTGTTGACAGCCTCAACCTGACCATTTGCTTGCGGATAATATGGAGAGGAATGTTCTTGTCTGAATCCGAGCATGGTAGTCAGTTTCGTCATCATGTTATTTTGAAAATGACTGCCATGGTCAATGACAATCACTTTGGGTATACCAAAACATGCGATAATCTGATTGAATACAAAGAAAGTTGTTGTTTCCCAGTCAGCTTTAAAAGTAGGCATTGCCTCTGCCCATTTCGTAAAATAGTCAACAGCGACAATAATGTATTTATGCCCCCCAGCCGAGGCTGGGTTGCATGTCATGTAATCAATCCCCCATTTCATGAAGGGGCCTACCAAGATAACGGGAAATAATGGAGTAGGATGTAACCGCATCTTCCTGGTGTAAAGCTGACATGGATGACAGCGTTTCACTGCTTCCACAAAATCTTTAAAGATTGTAGGCCAAAAATAACCGGCACATAATATCTTCTGGGTCGTTGCTAACCCAGATAAATGACCCCCACATGCTCCACTATGGGAATCATTTAGGACAATCTCTACTTTCTCGTGGGTAAGGAAACGACGCAAAATGGAATCTACCCCTCGTCGATATAATGTATCTCCTATAATGAGGTAGTTCTTGGCATGAAGGTGTAATTTACGTCGTTCTTCCCTCGAGGAAGCTGCAGGATACTTCAAAGTCTGGAGATATATAAGAATATCTCCATACCAAGGATCAAAGGTGGATATCAAGAAGATGTGCTCATCTAGGAATGAGTCATCTTCAATCACTACATCTTCTTCAGTAGGAAATTCTGCTATAAGTTCAGCAAAAACTAAGGACTTCTTAGATTTAGCAGACTAGAAATCTAAGTCAAACTCTTGGAGAATGACTATCCATTTATTAAATTTCCCCCCAACAATCCATTGGGATAAAACATATTGAAACGGATTCACATCCGCCACTACTATTGTGGTCCTCAGTAGAATGTAGTGACATAACCTCTACATAGCATAAACAGCTGCTAAGGCTAATTTTTCAACGTGGGAGTATCTAAGTTCAGATTTAGCTAAAGCATGGCTAAGATAATAAACGACATGCTCTACAAGCTTATCATCCTCCTAGACTAGTAATACCCCAATGGTCGACTCCGACGCAGCCAGATATAATATAAAATCCCTAGAATAATCTAGTGGACGTAATAAGGGTGCCGACAGCAAAGCTTTTTTCAATGCCTCGAAAGCAAGTTGTGCGGTTTCATCCCATACAAATGGGGTGTCCTGTTTGAGCAGGTGCATGAAACCTTTAGTAATCTTGGCATAGTTAACAATAAAACATTGAAGAAAATTAGACTTTCCTTGCAGGCTTTGAAGTTTCCTGAGAGAACGAGGAGGAGGTAAATTTATAATGGCCTCAACTTTCAAAGGATCCACCTAGATGCCTCTATTAGAGACAATGAACCTGAGCAGTCTTCACGACTCAACACAGAATACACACTTGTGGGGATTCAAGCGAATTTTATAATATCTGCATCTCTCAAATATCAACCGTAAATGATATGGATGTTGGATCCTCTTACGAGAATGTGCGGGCAGATAATGAAGGTATGGTTCGACAATGGCTTTAATGTCATGGAAAGCAAAGTTCATAGCCCATTGAAAGGTTGCCCCGGCATTTTTCAATACAAAGGGCATTTTCTTATACGTGAAGGTACCCCAAGGACAAATGAAAGTAGTTTTATGTTGGTCTTCCAGTTTTATTTGAATTTGATTGTATCTGGAGAAACCATCCATAAATGAAAACACCTCACTTCTCGCACAGGCATCTATGATCTAGTCTATAAATGGTGTGGGATAGTTGTCCTTAGGATAGGATTTATTGAGGTCTCTAAAGTATGTACAGACGCGAATAGTCCCTTGCTTCTTATCAATAGGAACAGGGTTGGATACCCATTTAGTCAAAGCTATGGGATAGATAAAACCAGCCTTCAACAGCTTTTCAACTTCTTCCTTCACAGCCGCCGCTTTGCGCAGGTTAACGGGTCTTAACTTTTGTCGAACTGGCTTGGCATCAGGATATGTTCAGATTTCATGTTCAACAATCGATGGATCTATGCCTGGCATCTCCTCATATGACTAGGCAAAGACATCGCGGAATTCCTTAAACAAGGCAGTATAGATGGAAATCTCTTCAAGAGAGCAAGTTGCACCTATGTATATGTTTTCCACGACATCAGGGTTTACAGAGATGTTAATAGGTATAGTAGCAGAAATATTTTCCATATTCCCCTCGGAAAACATTCCTTCCCTAGGCAAGGGATTTATAGGTATATCAACATCTTCTGACAGTCTCAAACGAAACTCTTGGTTTTCTATTCTGCTTAGTTCTGGAAGAAAATAGGATCGATGATGAAGATCCTTACAAATCTTATCATGTCCACTCATGGCTTCCAGAATAGCTTCATCGGAAGGTAAAACCATGTCTAAAAAATCTATAGAATGCGAAGAGTTTTCCGCCCATATGGGTAAATAGACTTCTTCCGATCATCCGAGACTGTTAGAGGATCTGGAATGGGATCAACAGTGGCTTGAGTGATAGCTTGATAAGCGACCTCCATTGCTGATAAGGGCACTTCCAGTTCATGGGGGGTTGGGAGAACCCAAGGATCAGTCCTATCGACAATCGTAGCTATGGACTTCCCAACACTAGTAGAACCGATATAATTAATCGGGGTTGGAAAATCGAATGTGCCCATCAGTGATGTGTACATTCCATCCCCCAAGCTCTGTGCAGCAAGTTTGACCTGATCAACCAATGGCACAGCGGACTCATTAGACTCTAAACGACCTTTTCGGGTAAAATCAAGTTGATCAATAGTAACCAACTTGCCCTCATGTGGAAAAAACACTACATGAAATACGACCGACGCAATAGCGGACATCGCATAAGTCCAGTTCCTTCCCAAAAGCAAATTGTAGTCCAAAGGAGCATCAATCACTTCTACTTCAACAGACACTACTTTGCCTGCCAATTTCATTTCAAAAGCCGGCAGGATACCATGCGGACGGAAGGATCTTCCATCAAAAGCAATAAGCAAAGTGTTTGATGGGACCAGCTCTGGGGATCCGAGAGCTTTCCAACATGCCAAGGACATAACACATGTAGCAGCCCCCTCATCAACAACTTCCCTTCCAATGGTCTTACCACCATGGACGACATCTATTGATAAGGCTACATGGTAAGGCAAGAAAATTTTAACATCGGACAAATGAAATTTCGCCTGAGACTCGAAGAGTCCATGCTGCCTAAAGCTGCTAAGAGAGCATCCCGCTGGGCAGGACAACTCTGTAACACCTCTAAAGCTGACATTACACACGGGGTTTGAGCTAAATCTTCAACCACGGAGTAGTTTGAAGCATCCCTAGCATTAGGGTTATGCAAGGTCTTCTTGAAGACACATTTTGGTATCTTCGGCATAGTTTCAGCAGGATTCTCTATTGTGAGAGGGTTAGAAGTTTCACCTACAGCTTTACCCTTCTCAAGAGTCTCTTTCTCATAATTTGTGTTCCTTGTCTGAAACAAAGTCAAAGATCGAACCATGTTGATATAGTTTGGGTCAGGGGCAGTTTGAGTGCCCCCTGCTACATTAGAAGCTGAAGCTGAGTTCTGTCCTTGGGGAAAAGGATCCTTCAGGACAGCCGGTTGTTGAGCTTTAAGCAGCTTCTGGGCTTGATCCATAAGGGGAAAAAGGTGAGTAAGGTGGTCCTCGTGGCACAAATTACACGAGAACTTGACCTTCTTCTTTTCTTTTTTTCCCCCATCAGCATTGTTCGCGGGCTTTTGCTTGTTTTGATTTCCCTCTCCCTTCTTACCTTTCTTTTTCTTCCCGCCAGGCTGCTGATTTCCCTTCTGAGAGGTTTGTGCAAAAACATTTGCACTCTATGGGGAGGGGGCAGCCTTTGCTACCTCCGCCGTAGACTACTTGACAGACAACTAGTGAATTTGCTTAGCCAAAGATTCTACAGTGGGAGAGTTAACGGACCCAACCACACCATCGGCATGGGGTCCAGGCTTAGGCTTCTCCACATCATGCGTAGGCCTCGGTGATTCAGGGATGATCTCATACAAGATCCCGGATTGTGAATAAATCAAATCTAGTTGATGGGCCCTGAGAATGGCTTCTTCTTCATTCGTCACTCCTGAGGTGGATACGTCCTTAGATATGTAGGATAACAGGGATTTAAGGAACCACTCTAAAAAGAACTCAGGAGGGATAATGGCTTTTATAAGGCTCTTTCACCTTCTCAACTCTTGGATGTGATCCAAGATGTGGGTAGCCTTGTTCTGCCTAAAGGTAGACAACAAGTCCGTTCCAAAATAGTATCGGACCGGAAGCTAAAAGTGGCTAAGAAATGCACTAGCCAAGTCCCAGAAACTACTGAAAGCAGCAGAAGGCAATTTGATATACTATTTTTCCACAGTACCTGTCAAGTTTCTCTGGAACGGCCTCAACCTAACTGAATCTTCATTCAGCGAATTCGAAGAACACCATAAATGGAATGTGGTGGCATGAGCCCCAGGATCTTCACCAACTTTGCCTTCGAACTTAGGGATGTCCGATGGCAATTTGGTGGGAACAGGTGGCCACAAAGGGTCATGCCTGACCGGGTCATTCATCAATTTTGACAAATCTGGAAGGTTTAAAGTTGCCAGTAATGGAAGTTTGGGTCGAACCAGGGAACTAAATGTGCCAGCCTAGGGATTAGAGGGACCTACCCCCGAATGCCCATGGGTAAAAGTGGGGTTTCCCCCTGCCACCGGTTGCGAAGTGGGTAGATTACTTTGAAACGGATTCCATCCATAAGCCACAGGATTGTGTGTGGGAGGTGCAGTGTAAGAAGTTCGGGCCGTCCCCATAGAAACAGGGGTCTAAAGGATAGGAGCCGGTATCTCTCCGCTGAACAACGAAAAGGGAGAGCTCGTAAACGGAACCGAAATTGGAGTTTGGAAACTTTTCCCATAAGAGGTATTGTTCCCAAACTGCACTCCTACATAGGAAGGTGATGGACCTACATATGGACTGGATGGGGGAATGTGCCCCCCATTCCAGGGAAATCCTTGGACAAAGGCCGAGGATCCTACCAGACCGCTCTGGGTAGTATATGGAAAGGAAGAAGGAATGGTAGGTATACTGGGGATCCCAGTAACCATACCACCAAAAGTACCTGCTAGGTTTGAGTGAACCGGTGGTTGAACCACCCGGCTCGCTGGAGTCAAAGGTGTAGAAGGTAAAATAGATCTAGGGGCACTTACCGGGGGAGGTAGTACCCCTTCAACTGGAACGGCTGAGGTGAACATAAAAGGTCTTTCTTCCGCATAAGACATGATCCTACCCATAGGGACACCTAAGACAGGTGAATCAAAAGGTCTAACCTAAACGATCACATGATTATTTAAATTAGTCAAGGGGGTGTTAAAGTTCCTTGCAAACTCATCAGTCTACAATTCTTCTATCTCAACTGTATCAAGATCAAAACAGTTAGCTATCAGTTCTAGTTCACCAATAACTTCACTTATCTCTACCGGTTCAAATGAACTGTATGTGTCCAATCTCCGCCTTTGGGGTGGAGGTGGAGGCTCCAATGTGACGAGAGGAGGAAGATTTCTCAACCTTCTTGAAGTTCTAATAGGTTGGTCCTCCATGATTAAAAATTTGACAAATCACACCCTAAGGCCAACTAAACACAGGAAAAACCACAGAGCACACTATAAAAATCCTAAAGTCTCAAATAATCAAACAAGGGTAAAAGATATACTTTCCCGAAGAAAGCTGATGAACAATTACTTGGCGTCCTTGAAGTGGTTCTTAGGCACAAGCAGAGGAATCACCCAACCACCCTCCTACACTTACAACAAGGGTTACCTTCCAAGCCCGTTCAAAGTGAACCAGAAATATCCTTCCGGTTTACCTAGGTATGAACCCTAAATGTCAAGAGACTAAAGGCTACCTTAGCTATACCAATAGTATGGGGGGACAGTCGCAAGCCTGACTTGTACGCATGGGTAGGGTAGCTGAGCCTGAAACTCTGTCTGGGATAGAATCACCAGATGCGTAAAATTCATGATTTACGTTTTGACAAGGATTCGGAGGGTTATCTCCTCTGTCCAATGCCTCCATGCGGCCTCATGCTTGACTCCCATTTGAGAGGAGCTTCCCAGATACAATCGATAAAGTTAAGGATTTACCTAAAGAAAAGTCCACTACGTCTAAATTTTAAAACTTATGGAAAGTTTACACTTCCTATCCCACAAGTCTAGCCTAAGCTAGTAGGTGAAAGGCCCCTAAAAACAAAAAATTACTAGTAAATTTTAATTATTGCGTTCATTTTAAAGGGTTGTTTCTTACTCAGAAGGAAATGGAGTGATGTACTTATGGTGTTTTTGACTCGATAAGAAATAAATAAAAGTAAAGGTGTATATGTTTTTCAAAGAAAATTACCACTATTAAAGCAAACTTCTTTTTTTTGTAAATATATATTGATGAACTAATGGAAACGATAAAAGAAACTAAGCCTATGTTTTTTGTAGTTTTTGAGATTATATTTTAAAACTGAAATGAAAACTACTAATGCAAAATCTTAACAATGTTTTTCTTTTCACTTTTAAACTTGCTCAAACTCTACCATGCACCTAAAATGCACTAAAATTGAGTAAACTTGGATCTAATCAACTGTATAAAAACAACAAACTGAAGTAAAGCAGGCTAACAGAACCAAGAAACAACCAACAAAGGAAGACTAGGAAACCTAGCTTGGGTATACACAATGACAAAAAATCACTGTAAACGCATAAAGGCAAGTGACAACCAACCACTATCAAAAGACAGACTGGAAAAACAATTCCCAATACCTTGATCACTGATCTGGACAGAGACACTTCACCCTATAACCCAAACAGGCCAAGCTACTTCAACATGCAAACAGAAAATAATCCAAGCAAAAGAAACCCAAGGGCTTTTGAAAAAGCACAAAGTGTGGTCACCAAAGGTCTTTAGACAATCATCACAGTATTCATAAAGAAATCCAAATAACAAACAGGAATTACACAAAGAGAGGGACAAGCAAACCCAATCCTAAAAAATCCCTATTTCCAGGCTTGTACACGACTATCCAAGAGAGCAACCCACGTATGGGAACCTCTGTACGCGACTGTGCAAAAGATAAACCCGCGTACAGGTACAAAATTTTTCTCAAAAAATATAAGAAAAATCCACAAGACTTTCAAACACTATACTAAGTATGGACCAGGATAAAAGGTCACACACAAATTTCAAAGCAAAGACTGGTCAGGGGTGACAGAAACAACCTACAGCAGTCTTGGTTCTCCAGCGGAGTCGCCAGTTCTATTGTACAGGAATAAACACCTTATAACCGAAGGTATGGGGTTACCAACATACTCAAGAAACTTGCAGGAAATCAACTCTAGAGTGCAGTAAAGGAAACAGGAGGATAGAAAAGACTCACCCGATACACGACGGTTGATCCTAGCTTGTCCTCTTCCGCTCTGCTTCTCCTCCAAAGCCTTCAGGGCTGCTTCTCCTTTACCTGTCAAGAGTCAATCTTCCAAATACAAGATGATACATATATATAAATGGGTTAGATAAATCATATACAAAATGCTGAAATATAAATATTTATCAAACCACAATATATGAGAGACATTCAAGACACATATGGAAGAAGGATTCTCTTTATTAACAATAATGAAATAGTTCATATTACAACCCAATTCCTGAGACAAGGACTCCTCTGTAACCAAAGGATTATGAGTTCCACTACTCCAAATACTTCTACATAAACTCCACCAGCATAAATTTGCTCTCCAAGTGTATGTGATTAACACCCTCCCCAAGGCCTGTATTTATACTTGGTGAAATAAGGCAGTTTCGAATGTTGAGGAGGTTGAGACAGTTAAGGAGATTAAGGTTAAGTTCTTAACTAATCTCAAGTAATCACGTGTTTTTATTTTTAATGTCAAAGGGACATGTACGCGGGTATCAATACTAGAAACGCGTGTATGACCTGTGAGTTGCTCTAAGGGTAACCCGCGTACACATCTGTACATGAGATGCAACAACCGATACTCGCATACAACATGTGAGTTGCATATCTAAAGAGTCGCGTACATGACTTGACATATCCAAAGGGTAAAAATAACCAGCTGGATGGATGATGAATGTAGTTATTAATAAGCCCATCTATAGTGTTTTGGGAAACCCTCACTCCATAAATGTCCTTTTGTGTGCCAACATGAGGAGTGTCGGCACTCGGACGGAGAGGTGCCATTCAGGTGGATAACAATGTCTATACTTGTATTTTGTGTATTGTATTGATGATTGCACTTTAACCCTATTTATCGCGAGATACATTTTGGGTTTTAGTATTACAATAATAGGGTTACCTCCAAGGTTTCCACAGTGATATGGAACATACGGTGGATTCACTTGCAAGGCCACAGAGATCCCCTAATGTGGCATTTGATGGTTGGTGGGAGCTGGAGGTTATCCCTATGCTTGAGGAGGTGTATTGGAAGGAATATTACCGATTACATACAAAAAAAAGAGGCACATAATCCTTGGGGCATGGGAAGGATTCGCGGTACCCACATAGGGGGTGTCTCATGCAGCCATGCAAAATAATATATCAGTAGTTATCCCTACCGCTCAGATGGATGATGGGAATGGATTAGGGTTTTTTATACAAATTCACATGCAGGTACCAATGGGGATATACTTCAACACATATCTATAACTAGTCCTAATAATATCGACATTGACAAGGATGGACCAGACTTAGGGTTTGGTATGAAAACAACCCAGAGGGAGTTGAATATTGGTTGTACTCTCCATTCTGTAGGGGTTTTAAGGGGTATGCCAAAAGCAAGACCAACCTTCTCTCTGGATGGTAGAGAGCATATAAATCATTCTAAAAAGTGGAACTTGCGGGAAGATGGGAGAAACATGGTTCTTGATAGATACCTAGGTTTGGAACATGTGATCAGTCAGTCATTGGCATCTCTTGTTGGCAAGTTCAGTCATAAAGCTATGAATAGGGGAGATATCTTAGCATGGGTCGATGAGGTATGGAACTAAGATATGGTTACAACCCAAACATATCAATATTATCTTGGGGTAGTATGGATTCACATTTAATCATGTAGAGCATGCTATAATAGTACTGGGTCATACATGGTTTAAAGTCCAAGGGATCCTTATGCTCAAAAGATGGAACTTTGGATTTGATATGAGATATGAAAATATTCGATATAAGAATATATGGGTGCTCTTATTAGATTTTCCTATCTCTATGTGGCATAGAGATGCATTTGAGGTTGTAGTAAATCACTTGGTTCGGTTTCCATATGTGGGGGATGAGGTATTGAAGGGGATGGAAAAATGTGTCAGACACATGCTGGTAGAAATTCATATATCCAAAGGATTATTGGATGAGATTATAATTGAATGGATAAGCCGCAAGTACCATCAGAAATTGGACTACCTGGTGTACCTTTTTTATGCATGAACTGCAAAGTGGTTAGACATTTATGGAAGACATGTAAGTCTTCCAGCTCAGGATCAACTATTGAAGATACTTCGAACTGTTATAGGGATTGGCCTCTAGAAGATAAAATTGATACATATGGAACAAATCCTACTCATCACCTTCCTACTAATTTCATTCATGATACCACATACATGAACATGTTGGGAATTACTAGTAAGCTAAAATATTTGGACTTGGTTCTTTATTATTCCTTTACTTCTAATGAATTATATCATATATCTAGAAGTTCTTTTACTGATAGAATACTTGGGGAGAATATGCCAGATAGGGTTTCAACTGATAGAACTGATGATAGAGTAGGAGGGGGGTATGGGTTTCATCTTGGTACTTGTCATGTAGAAAAAACAGAATTTTTGGGGGATCTCATAGGGGGATGGTTATGGGAATAAGATTATATTCCTTAAACCATGTACCATTAGATAATAATCCAAAACTTGAGTAGAAAAAGGAGGTAGAGAACTATTATGGAGGAACAAAGGTTCCATCGGATGGTACATCTACCTCTATGGACCCTATTCCACCTATATCATATTGCGAGGCTGCCAAGAAGAAACCTTTGCATCTTTTTATTGGTGATATCCCAAAACATGGATCCAAGACCCTTCCAAGTGGCTCCTTTCGTGAGGATCCAATACTTATGTATTCATGGAAGAATAATATAAACAAGAAAGGTGCATTATAGGGGGGGCTATGCAAAATTATGTGAATCATAGTATCATCTACCTGCATGAATTCAAATGAAAAGAGAATGCCACATAAGAGAGGGAAGAATTTATCATAGAATGTTCAATTAATCATGACAAAATTGCACACACATGGAGGCAAATTGGAGTAATATGATTATATTCATGAATCAGTAGATAATATGGTATACACTAGTTGTAGATATAGGATAATTTGAATTCCTAATATAGGATTTGAATCTACCAACTCATACTGACTCCAGAGCTAACACAATGTGGGAAAATCACCAATGTAGCTCACTAATGAAAATCCAGATAACTAACTTAGTTTACAATTAGTTAACTATTGAGGATATGTGAGAAAAGACACCCACAGTCCCTTCTATCATGAAAATGGGAAATAGGTTAAATGATTGTGATTTTGTGTCAATTGAACCCAAGTGATAGAACAATTACACTCACAAAATTGCTAATCAAACATGCAAAATTAACATCAAAGGAGACTAAAATTGAAGCATAACACTAATCTGTATTAAATAAGTGTACAATAGCCAAACTTATGAATTAATAGGCTACTGCAATATATAATTACATAAGAGATTTGAATGCATAAGGATGCCATTCGAAATAGTCAAAAAGTAGGCTTACTAAATCTAGTCAAATCCCCCATAGGTGCATAAAGCAGTTTCCAAATACACTAAGATGCTCATGAATTGGAAAAGACAAATAGGCAAGATAATAAGGGATGGAAAGACAACTCATACATGCATTTATTAGGAGAAAAGGATGGAGGATGATGTGGGAATAAAACAAGTCAACTACACCTAGTCTAGCTTTTCATTTTGCCTTAATTCTCAATAAAACAGGCAGCTTTACAGAAAAAGCAGATATGCACTTTGGAGGATCTGGAATAAACCAAACATGCTAAATATGGTTTTCATGAGGTTTCCCAAGCGCTCCATGACTCAGTTTTAGCAAGTTTTGACTTCTATGACATGTAGAAGGCAACTAGCATAGAGTGGAATCTAGGAGACTAGATAATAAGAAAAAAAATGATTTAATTAATGTCTAAGGTAGGTAATTATGGGTTGATTATTCTAATACCCCCCCTTAAGCCTGAATTTATGAGTAAATATCAGAAAACTATAGGGACTAGCAACAAGTCTTAGTCACTCTTTACATACTGCTTGTCCATTCAACCAAGGAAAGAGGCAAAAACCCAGTGGGAAAATCCTCCCTTAAACATGGATAGTAAAAAAAAAATTGAAAATATTGTCATCAATCATGCTTCACAGCATGATCAAAAATCCCTAGTAGTTATTTTATATTGTTTAATGTCTTCTCACAAAAAAATTGGTGAAGATGTCTACTACTTGTTCTGAAGATGCACAGAAGAGTAGATGAATGGTGCCATCATGCACAAGATGTCTGATGTAGTGGATATGGATCTCAATGTGTTTGGTTCACTATCTCTGAACTGGATCATTGCATATTCAAATGGTGCTCTGATTATCACAGTAGATAATAGTCGAAAACTCTAATTCGAAGCCACATTCTCCAAGTATTCCCTGCAACCACAAACATTGAGTTGTTGCATTTACAACTCCTCTATACCCTGCTTATGTAGATGAGAGTGCTATGGCACTCTGCTTCTTGCTTAACCAGCTGATTGGTCCTTATGAAAGCATGAACACATGTCCTAATGTTGAATTTCGATCTATGTTGTCACCTACCCAATCACTGTCAGTAAACCCAATCAAATCAAGATCAGATTTAGCTTTGTAGAAGATCCCATGAGTTCTTGTTTCTTGAACAAAGTTAAGGATCCTTTTGGCTGCTATCCAATGGATATCATGAGGCTGATCCATGTATCTTGAATCCACACTAACCGCATAATATAGATCAGGTTGAGTGTGTGTAAGATAAAGAAAACACCCAATCAACTGCCTATACAGTGTATTATTTACCATAGGAGAAGAACCTTCTTCTTCAAGCTTAACTCCTGAAAGGAAAGGAGTCTTGCTTGGCTTGCAATATTTCATATTGAACTTGTTCAGAAAATCTAAGGAATACTTGGACTAATGTACTTTGATTCCATGTTGGGATTGAGCAATTTCGACACCCAAAAATTGGCTCAACAATCCCAAATCTGTCATAGAAAATGCATGGTTCATTGCATCCTTCAAGGAGGCAATCTCTTTCCTTGAACTTCCTGTAATCAGAAGGTCATACACATACAAGACAATAATCATCAAATAACCATGAATCAGATTCAAATAAACATTAGGATCAGACTTGCATCAAACAAAACTCAATGACACCAGAAAGCCATCAATCTTGGCATACCAAGCCCTGGGGCTTGCTTGAGCCCATATAATTGTTTCTTTAACCTGAACACAAAAGATGGATTAGAAACAAACCCTTCATGTTGCTGCATGTAAATATATTTAGTAAGATATCCATTTAAGAAAGCACACTTCACATCCATGTGATGTACCTCCCACTGCTTCGAAGCTGCAATGGCTAAAGCAAGCCTTATGGAGTCCATCTTTGCCACTGGTGCAAAGGTTTAATTGTATTCAATACCATGTACTTGTGAGTAGTCCTTGGCTACCAATATTTCCTTATATTTCAAAGTTGAACCATCAGCAGCAAACTTAGTCTTGAAAACCCACTTACATTGAACTAGATTCCTCCCTGGGGGAAGATCAACGAGTTCCCAAGTGTTGTCCTTATGGAGCGAGCTGAATTCTTCTTTCATGGATGTTTTCCATATTGGATCATGTGCTGCATATTCATATGTCTATGGATTTGATTCAACAATCAGATATCACTTCTCAGCAAATAAAGGATCTTTCATACACAGGGCACTCTCAAACTAAGATTTAGTCCTCCTAGTGTCACTAGGATTTCCAACTAGTTCCCCAGCTGCATGAATGGTATTTTCTACCCATTTTTGTCTTGTAGTACTATTAGGATATGCAATCAAATCATCATTATCATACATATCAGAATCATCTAACTCATTAGTCTCTCCACTTACAATCAATGGATCTGGTGGTGAAGAAGACTCTCCAACTTCAACTGCTACTAAAGGCTCTTCTTGGAACAGACACTTCTTTCAATGAAGGATTTGTTAGTGCTCAAGTTGATCAGATTCTAACCTTTTGAATATTCAGAATCCCAACAAATAGGCACTCTTTTCTTTGGGACTGCAAATCCTTTCTCTTTTTAGTTGGAATTCTAGCCCAAACCTTTGAGCCAAAAATCCTGAAATGGGTCACATCTGGCTTGTGCCCACTCCAATATTCGAAATGAGTCGTACCATCAAGCTAATTATGAGGCACCCTATTCTAGATGTATGATTCACATTTTATAGCCTCGGCACAAAACTTTGGTGGCAAAGTCTTAGCCTCCATCATGCAGGTTGCCATCTCCTTCAATGACATGTTCTTTCTCTCAGCAACACCATTTTGTTGTGGTGTGTAAGGGATCGAATGATGCATCTGAATACCTACATATTTACAATACTAAATGAACTCAGACTTGACATACTCACCACCATTGTCAGATCTGAGGATCTTGAGTCTCCTCCCAGACTGGTTTTCAACCAAGGCCTTAAAGACTTTGAAGAGGTCAAAAACTTCAGACTTATGCTTTAGGAAGTAAACCCAACAATACCTGGAAAAGTCATCTATGAAGGTCAGTGCATATTTGGCTTGAATCATGGACATATGAGGAAATGTACTAGCAATGTCACTGTGGCAACTCAAGAGGTGCAGAGGTTCTCTCATGACTAGCTCTCTCAAATTTGTGCTCTGGGTGTTTTCCTAGGATACAACCTTGACAGACTCCCTTGGAAAACTTGATCTTTGGTAACCCTATGACCATATATTTTTCACTCAAATCAGAAATATACTTGTAGTTAATATGGCAAAATATTTCATGCCAAATCTTGCTTGCCTCACTAGCATGAATCAGAAGAGTAGAGGGGTTTGAGTAGGGTAGAAAATGGAAAAACATGTATACCTTAGAAGTGTGATCAGCAACACCTTTTGCTATGACTTTACCATTAGAAATCTCAGTGATTTCAACGTCATAATGGGAGAAGATGACCTTCTTTGGAGACCCAATGTGATTCATCTGATACACTAACAAGAGATTAGAGGCAAGACCTAGAACATACAACACATTATTGAACTTACCATGGTCAAGATCAATCCTTCCTTTTCCCAAACTATCAATGAGAGAGTCATATCCCAAAACTATTGGTGGACCTTTCGACATGTCAAGAGAGGAGAATTCCTCTTTTGTCAAAACCATATGTCTAGAAGCTCCAGAGTCTATGATGAAGCTAGGTGAGATTGATGTGCCATCAACCAAAGCATGTACTCTCTCTCCGTCTTCTAAATTTGATCCTCCTTCCCTCTTCTTTGAGAAATTAGGAAGGGAGATGTTATTCTTCTCCAGGATTTGGGTCAACATGTCAATTTGCTTCTTCATACAAGAGCTCTCAGGATGATAGCCCTTACTGCAGTATGCGCACTTGCTCATTTCTCCTTTGTTCTTCTTCTTCCAGAAGTTCTTCTTGGAACCTTGGGGCTCCTCTTGAGACTTGTTCTTGTCTCTCTTTTGCTCAGGTGGTATTTTAGTTTTTTTCTTGCTTTTTGAATCCACCCTTCAATCTCCAGCAACCAAAGCTTAGTCTTTGTAAGGTTTGATGGTGCCCATCATCACCAACTTATCTTGTTCCTGTGTGAGGGAGTCCATGAACTCTGCAAGCTTAGGAATCTTCCATGCTCGAGCTGTCAACTTGGTGGGATGGAAGGTCATAAAAAGCACTAAATATTCAAGGCCAAGCTTCGAGAGTATGGCCAAAACTAGTTTCTCTTCCTTCTTTTCAATTCCACACTGTTTTAGCTGCAAAACAAGGGCTTTAAACTTGGAAAAATAGAGTTGCAAGAATTCAAAGCTACTAGGACTCAAGGAGATCAGCTCATTCTCGATTTGATGTCCTCTCATCACATCTGTCTTACCAAAAATCTTTACAAGATTCTCCCACACTTCATTTGGTGATGTCAATCCATCAAGATGGAAGAGGAGGTCTCTTGAAATGCTCAGACACAAAAGACCATAGGCCTCATCCCTCCTATTGTGCCATTTTATTTTCTCTGCAGCTGAATTCGACTCTGCCTCAATTTCCAAAGTAACCCTATAGAGACCTTTCTCTCTCAACAATATCTCCATCTCAACTTTCCATTCAAATAAATTAAATGGAGTCAAGATGATCTTCTGAGATTGGTCCATAGCTCAGAAATTATGCCCTTCAATCAGCAGAAAATACTCTCAGTCAAGATGTCGAACCTACAATAGCAATATGGAAGGAGATAAATTGATCTAAAAAGGCTCTGATACCATGTGTAAATCGAACCCAAGTGATATAACAATTACACTCACAAAATTGCTAATCAAACATGCAAAATTAACATCAAAGGAGACTGAAATTGGAGCATAACACTAATTTGTATTGAATAAGTGTACAATATCCAACCTTATGAAGTAATAGGCTGCTGCAATATATAATTACATGATAGATTCAAATGCATAAGGATTCCATTTGAAATATTCAAAAAGTAGGCTTACTAAATCTAGTCAAATCCCCCATATGTGCATAAAGCAGTTTCCAAATCCACTAAGATGCTCACGAATTGGAAAAGTCAAGTAGGAAAGCTAATAAGGGATGGAAAGACAACTCATACATGTGTTTATTAGGAGAAAAGGATGGAGGATGATGTGGGCAAAAACAAGTCAACTACACCTATTCTATCTTTTCCTTTTGCCTTAATTCTCAATAAAACAGGCAGCTTTATAGAAAAATCAGATATGCACTTTGGAGGATCTCGAATAAAGAAGACATGCTAAATATGGTTTCCAGAAGGTTTCCCAAGCACTCCATGACTCATTTTTAGAAAGTGTTGACTTCTATGACATGTAGAAGGAAACTATCATAGAGTGGAATCTAGGAGACTATATAATAAGACAAAAATGATTTAATTAATGTCTAAGGTAGGTAACTATGGGTTGATTATTCTAACATATTTAACTAATTGTAACTGGAGCATAAATAAACATAAATGATTACCTACCAAGGTGAACTAGAGGGGACTGTTGGTGGCACTTAGAGTGGGTTCCTAAATTCATGCAATCAAGTGCAATAAGTGGAAGATGTCACCTAGGTGTGTCCCCCATGCACTAGTGGAGTGATGAAGACCTCTTAATCTAGGAAAATGGTCAAAGGGAGGATTAATAATAATCCCAAAAACCCCCCTTAATCCTAAATTTGGACAACTTGGGCCTTGGAAACTAAAACCAAAGGTCACCCATACAATCTAAATGCAAAATAATAACTGATAAATGGAAAATAAATATAATTACCTCCTAGACAAGAATTCCAAACTAGTGAAGCAGTTGAATGGAGAATTTCCTGTGCAAGGAGCTAAGCATATCATTTGGGATATGATTATAAGAGAAGCAGGGAAACTTAGGCCATATATCAATTATATCCTAGATAAGGAATTTTTCATACATGCTGCTAGACAAAGTTGTACAACAGTGAAGGAGGTTTTAAACAAAAATCCTATAGATACAACAAACAACATAGTTAGTTTCCTGAATGTTTTGTCATAGGATGACTTGAAGACAATAGGGATCAAATATAGAATTGCAGTCATCACTTGGGAAAGAAAGGTAGTTAGTAAGCATTAGTATTTAGACATTGTGCAAGACAAATTATACATTATGCAACATCAGGTTAAAATGTTCATTGATTTATTCACACCAGTGTTTTAAAAGGGTTTACCTTTCTTTTGGGAAGAAGGTGGTAAAATTTTATCTCAGGTGGAGTATCATGCCCAATTAGTCAGGTGCAGACAATATCATAAGAAGTTTGAAAATATGCAATAATAAATGTGTGGAAAAAAAATACTTGAAAAACTATCTAAGGATTTTGAAATATTTTGTACTTTCAAAGCTAGTTGTGCTCAGTTTCCATAAATATACTACGTGGACGATGTGGAATTAAGGGTACTGATAAAGGAAATGGCTAGCTTGGAGCTTCCAACTGTTGATCAGTGGAAGATAGTTGAAAATTTTAGAAAAACTAAGTACATGTTGCGCTTATGAATAATTATTGAAGACTATGTCGCATTTAGTAGTATGTTCATCCATTGACACTCCCCTATAGTGGTTTGACCCTTGGACTAATTCTTACCTCTTTATTCTCTGTATACATGGGTCATAGTATGTACAGTCACGTCTATACACATGTTTTCTTCTACCTTGTCGTGTGCATACACTATTGTTATTTGAACAATCACATACATCCTCCCTTTTGGTTTATTTTTTGATGTGGAAAGTTGTTGGGTGGGTTATGAGTGTGGTTGGGTCTTCTTGGGTACTAATTTTGTTTGTTGACTACTTATTTTATGACAAGAGACCCCTTTTTCATTGATTTTTCTTTGAAAGTACTTCTAGTCTTTTATCTCCTTTTTTATTTTTCCATTAGTGCATTAGTATTTTTGTCTCAGTGTCTTGCTTGGCTTGTGTTTGATGTTTTCCACAGAGACTAATAATTTTAATGAATTTTATTTCATTTTCATTCTTTTATATTGAAAATACAAAATAATTATATAGTTGCATTCTTACTTTCATCTCACATATGGATTTAAGGAGGTACTTGCATCGGATTGATCGAATGAGAGTTTTGTTTAGGATTTCATTAGCATTTGGAAAGGAATTTTTTTTGTGCATTTCAAGTAGTGTCATACCCCTTTTCTTCTTATTTAAAGAAAACTTGCACTTGGCACTATTTGTTAGGTGCACATATTTATTTCATTGTTGAGTCATAACTTCACTAGTTGCACGACCATTTCCTTTGAGTAATCACAGCCTTAAAATAAATGCTTAATCTAAAATGAATTACAGTTTTTAGTTGATAGTGGTGCATCAACAAGCTTAGGTTTTAGAGTCTTGGAATAAGTTGTTCTGACTAAATTTCTCCAAGACTACTAAACAAAACAAGTAGGTGTTTGTCCAAGTGAGATAGTGAAATCCTTGGTATAATTAGTGTTCTCAGGAGGCTACTCTTACACATGAGTTAATCATGAGGCAGCGTACATGTTTGTGGTGGGGATAGCCCCTTTCCACTCTCTATGCAGCGCTAGATATACTTCCAATATCTTATTTGTATCTGGGGGATTTTGAGGTACCTTTGTTACTTTCGAGCTTCGAGATTTGTTACCCTTCCCATACGACAGATCCCACCTGCGAGTGTCCGCCTAAGAATTGGTTATATTGGGGTGACCTTAGTTTCCTTACCTAGGTATCGTAGGGGGTACTTGCAAAGGTTATTTTTTGAGTGTCCTGGCCAAGTAGAGGTTAGAGAGAATAGTCGCTTTAGGTGTTGAAGCTGAAGGCCGCTATAATTGGTTACACACCTACGCATGTAGTGTATGGGAGTCTCATGCCTCTCCTAGGCGAGACATACATGCTACAATCGGGAGCTCATTTATCCTCCCTCTTAGCTTGCTTGCAATTGGATTACATTTTCTTAAGTGTCCTCTTTGTGCGCTAGTTGGATTAGGGATCGCGGTTAATTAAGTATATTTATTTACTCTTGAGTTCGGGTCCTTTTATGTTCGACGTTCCTGATATCACTACTAGTATCCCGTCACCCACTCCAGGTCCTGGTGCAGACCCTGGTGTTGGATGTGGGACACCAATGCCCCTTACCTTGTTCATAGATTTGGGAGTGGTCATATTCCACCCTCTACTCCATTTGTGGATTATTTTCACTCCCTTCTCATGGTCTTAACACCAGTGTTTTTTCTCATGGGGGTGGTAGTGGATACATGAACATTGGGTATAAAATTTACTTTCCTTTTTATGTCCCATTATCCATCGCATTGTTTCCTTTGAATGAAGTTTTCATGATCAATATTCCCTACATCCTATAGTTTGGACTCTTTACTGACTATTACTAGTTTTTTTGGAATAATATTGTTGTCACATATTGTCCATTTTTTGTACATTCTCGCTGAGGTCTTGACCTATTTTTTCCTATTACAGGTATATGTTCAAACTGACAGAGAGTATAGGATCACTTTTTCTTCTTACATTATGAATTGTCTTATGACCATGTCACCTTAACTATAGGTACAAACCCACTTCATAATGTTACGAAACCATCACACTGCTACTAAAAGTGGCGTTAGGTAAGTGGTAGAGCATTCATATTCATGGGTTCCCTATTTAGATACCACTTTTTCAATTGGTACCCATGCTGAGGTTCTTCCCATAGGTCTGGGAGTCCCTTTTTAGTCATGCCATGTCTTTGAGAAAGAACCTCATATTCTCTCTTGAACTTTATGTTTTCCATATCCCATAAGGACTCCCATTTATATCAAGTTCTAATTGCATTATCATGAGTTTTCTTTCCTTATTGAGCTTTACACCGACACCATGCTTTAGAGTTATAAGCCATATAACTTGAGATTGTCTCAATCCTATCTAAGCAAATCCGTTTATATAAATTTTGCAGCTTGATCATCCCTTACCCGGAGGAGACTTTCCCCCGAGTTTCTTTATCTTGTACATGCTTCATTGCATTGAGCATAGGTATGGTCCATTGCCACGAACTATTTTTCTTGTCCAGAACACTTGTCTCCTCCTAGATACGTACTATAATCACTTTTATTCTTTTTCAAGCTTCTAATCTAAAAAATTAAAAAAAATTAAAAAACATAAAAAGTTGAACGAGAAATGATATTACTTTTGGAAGCTATCGATTCATGTCTCCTTCGAACAAACCACTTTATATTTCATCCATCAATTGGGTTATTAGTATGAATTTAGGAGTTGTACTCGTTGTCCTAAGTTTTCTCCACTGACTGGTTATGCTTCCAATCCTTATGGATCTTCTGTCGATGCCTCCTATGTCACATAGTTTTCCCAACTTGTGTGTCAAGTCTATGCTTCCTTTCAGTCACAATATGCCTTATGCTCTTATTCGAAGTAAGTTTTAGAATAAGTCGGTCATTCCTTAATTATCTTGTCTTTGCATGTCGACCATTCCCTATACAGTTACAGGTTCATGCACATCTTGTTCATTCGAGTTATTCCAAATTATCCAGGGTTAATGTGTACCTCATGCTAGTTGATGGGGTATTCCTTAATGCCCTCCTTCCAATGGATTCCATTCCATCGAATTCAGATCATTTATTATAGAATAGGATTCTAGAGTCCATTGAATGCCTTGAGACTTGCATTCATCAGTGGAAAGTCCTCTCGCCATCGACAGTTTTGGGAATACATCAATGTCCCCTGATCGATGGATTCTTTCAAGTGTTTGAACTCAACACATCTATTCACATTTCTTAGATTGCACCCTGTACCTTGATTCCCATTATCATTATTGGTGGGATATCTCATGTCTATTAACTGTATACATCAATGACCGGTAATCAGATGATGGACCATAATGTTCGACCTCGACACCTTTATTCATGTGATAGGACATGTACCAGTAGTGGTTTGAGTAAAAAACCTCTGATCTTGGTGGAATTCCACATATGCTACCCCCTTGATCATGTCGGTATTCATGAGATGTCATCTCTCATGCCCAGATTCCAATATATTATCAAATATCTTAATCCATTATGGATATCTTGTTCACTATATATTGTACATGGTGATGACCACATGTGAAATATGTCTATCATGCCTATTCATGTCCATTGTACTCTTATGTGTTAGAAACATGACCGCAGATCAATAACAGTTGTTACGTCCCCACCCTTCTACCAGAGAGAGGACGCAACTATGCTGCAATCATATTTGGGCAAAATAGCCCCCTGAACATAAAATGAAATACATTGAACTAATAACATGCACATATGCATAAATATTTAACATACATCAGAAGAAAAATACATTTCATTCATTCACATGTTCATCTTAATTCATTAGCAAAGGTAAATGCAGAGATTTAAACACAAGAATACTTATCTTGGAAGTGAAACTCATCCCGCAACCAGCTATGTCGCTGCAACGTTCCACCCAACCATAGGCTAGTGTGCTCATCAATCTCTCAGAATCACTACCACCCTTGAGATGGTCATGATTTCCACAAGGAACTAGGGGACACAACAACCAAGCCAACACAAGGATGCACTACACAACAAAATACAAGTTCGGGAATGAACCAAAAATGTCTCGGGAACCAAATTCGATAATGGTGAATAGGGAAAAATGACCCAAATGATAAAATCGATTTAGGAAATGTTCAATGGCTTCGCAGAGGCAAAAATGACCTCCATTCCTACCCAAAACGTAGATCTATCTTCCCAGCTATTGAGATTTACAAAAAAACGAGTTTCAAGCTTGGATAATAATGAAGAATATGCAGAAATTTGGAAGGGAAATGCTCAGCAGTTCCCAACTGTGTGAGGAACAGGGAAAACACCCTCTCAAACCCCCAAAACATAAATCTCTGCTACGTATTCACTCAGCAACACCAAAACGAGCTTTACCCAGGTGCACATACACTCAATGACCCCAAAAACAGATTTCCAACCATGGGAAAATTGGAGAAATCAACCAAAACCGTGAAGGGAAACACATAGGAGCTCCCCAATACGTGAGAGAGCCAAATGATGGATGAAAAATGGGATGGGCCTCCATTTCCAATAATTTACTTTCCCAATAAATCAAAAACACATTTTTCCAAAAATTGGTGCCTTCCCAATTCGAATTTTGACTCCCATACTCTTCACATCCCCATGCATTAACTAACTCAACCACTTTTGGATGACTGGGCACGAAGGAAAAAATGGGTAGTTGACAGTTTTATGGGTTTTCCCCATTATCTCAAGGGTTTGAATCCCCCCCCCCCCCCAATTCCTTGTGAAATCATGCCCCCATCTCTCTAATGTTGCATTGACATAACTAGTTGTGGGAATTTTATTAATTGCATATTTACATGAGATAGAAAATTATATTGTGCCATCGACTAGCACGATGACCATTGGCATCGATTTTAATTTCCAAACGTAGAAGACTAAATCCATGGCGGGGCCTTTTCCTTGAGCTCTACACCATGATTTATTAATGTTATTTACATCATTTATAATTTAATGAAATTGGGGTTGAAACCAGGGGATTGCAAAAGTTATACAGTTAAATCATTAAACAATATGAAAAACACATTAAACACATTACTGAGAGACACACATATAATGTGGTTCACTCAAACAATGGTCTACGTCCACACAGAAATTGCCAGTCATTTTATTACCATCCAGAAAGATGAAGGGATATAACCTACAGCAATACCCTTGCACATGGATAATTTTAGAGGTAAAATTTATCCCATGGGCTATTTTTAGGGGTTTAATCCAAAAAACGATTCGCCATTTTGCATTTTTTGAAGCCATGTTTCGCCCAATTTTGATGGGGTAAACTTTTTTCACCGTACAAATTGCCAAATTATTATATAAATGATATAAAATACTTGGAAATTAAAATATTTTTTGAAAAATATCGCCAAACATTTTATAGTTGGCGTTTTAAGAATTGGTAAGATTCATCAACATTTATACACTTTTAAATAAGTATGGTTCCTTAAAATCATCTCTGCCATTGCACTTCCTCTTCAAACTCTCGTAGTCTCTCTCACACAATCATAGAGATTGTTTACAATGCTACAATACAATACAATACCATACACAGCTGTATTACAATGATTTTCTTTTATAGTACAAATACCATGGAAAACTACTATAGTTAACCCAATACCACGGGTCCGCAAAACTGTTGGCCAACAAACATACAACAAACCCCTGTATCTCAGGGGTGTTGCCCGCGAACCCCATTTTTCAGGGTGCTTCCCTGAACCCCAAATTTGGGGAACGAGTGTACAGTAAACGTGGGGTACAAACATAGGTGAATAATATCTTTGGATCTAGAAGATCGGGCTCCACAACCAAAAATCTCCCACTTGGAGACTGATCACAGCAACTCCACCGCTGCTGCACTTGCTGGACTATGCTCTGGACCTTAGTCTTGGAAAATTTCTTATTTCCACCTTCATGCTTGAAGGCCAATAGAAACCGAGCAAGAAATCAATTTCTCTCTGGTTACTCCCTTTGTCAACATGTTTGCAGGATTCTGGCTAGTATGTATCTTTTCCATTTTTAACAGTTCTTCATCTAGAACAGATCTTATGAAGTGGTACTTCAGCTGTATATCTTTAGTATTTGAATGAAAGTCTGAGTTCTTTGAAATATGAATGGCACTCTGGTTGTCACTTTACGGCCTGCTATTCTGCTGCTTCTTACCCAATTCCTCCATGAACCTCTGCAACCAAATCATCTCCTTACTAGCTTCTGTAGCAGCAACATACTTTGCTTCCATTGTTGAAAGTGCAACAACCTGTTGCAGTTTTGAAATCCAACTTACTGTTGTTCCACCCACAGTAAACACATACCTTGTAGTGCTCCTCATGTTGTCTTTATCACCAGCCATACCTGCATCAACATATCCCTATAGAACAATGTCTGAACCTCCAAAACATAATGCATGAGAAGTGGTACCTCCCAAATACCCGAGAATCCACTGTACTGCTTTCCAATGCTCTTTACCTATATTAGTCATATAACTACTCACAACTCCCACTACATGTGCAATATCTGGTCATGTGCGCACCATGGCATAAATCAAGCTTCCAACCGTTGATGAATAGGGAATCCTGGACATGTAATCTATCTCTTCATGTGTCTCTGGACACATCTTCTTCCTTAGTTTGAAATGGATGGCTAAAGGTGTACTAAATGGTTTTTCATTCTGTATCCTAAACCTCTGCAACACCTTTTCTATGTACTCACCTTGAGACAACGTCAATTTGTTATTTTTCATGTCTGTTGTTATTCTCATACCAAGGATTTTCTTTGCAACACCCAAATCCTTCATCACAAATGATTTATCTAGTTTTCTTTTTAGCACAATTATATCCTGCATGTTAGACCCTGCAACAAGCATGTCATCCACATACAATAACAAGATAATATATTTTTTGTTATCTAGCCTTTTGAAATAAACAAAGTGGTCAGCATGACATCTATCATAACCTTGTTCTGCCATAAACTTATCAAAATTCAAATACCACTACCTTGGAGCTTGCTTCAGACCATACAAGCTCTTCTTCAAACTACAAACCAAATTCTCCTTCCCTTTGACCTCATACCCCTTTGGCTGCTACATATAAATATATTCCTCCAAATCCCCATGGAGAAAGGTTGTTTTTACATCTAATTGTTCAAGATGCAAATCTTCTACCGCCACTAGACTTAAAATAGTTCTAATTGAAGTCATTTTAACAAGAGGAGAAAATATTTCATCAAATTCTATACCTTTCTTTTGTGCAAACCCCCTTACAACAAGTCTATCCTTGTGTCGCTTCTTTCCTCCATATTCTTCCTTCAACCTATAAACCCATTTATTCTGCAATGCCCTCTTTTCTGCAGGAAACTTAACCAAATCCCAAGTTTGGTTTCTTACCAATCAGTCCATCTCCTCATCCATGCCTTGCTCCCACTTCTTTCTAGTTTCTACTTGCAATGCTTCTTCATAACATTTTGGTTCACCAGAATCAATCATCAATAAATAACACAGTGAAGGAGAGAATCGTTCAGGGGGTCTACTCAACCGAGTAGATTTTCTTACAGTTGTAGGAGTTTCAGGTATCTATTTTTGTTCTTGATTTTATGGTGCCTTTGGAACTTCATTTTCTTTGATTTCATCAAGCACTATGTACTCTGTGTTTTCATTTTCCACTTTATTTCCCTGCAACCGATCTTTGTACATAACCTTTTCATTGAATACTACATCTCTACTCTTAATGATTTTACAGTTTTCAAAATCCCATAAGCGATAACCAAAATCATTAACCCCATATCCAATAAAGATACATTTCTTGGATTTAGATTCAAGCTTTGTTCTATCATATTTATCAATACGGACAAATGCTTCATAACCAAAAGTTCTCATAAATGAGTATTTTACATGTTTACCTGTCCATGCCTCCTCTGGAATTCCACTATCCAAAGCACTCGAAGGACCTATGTTTATTAAATAAACAACAGTGTTTACAGCATCAACCCAAAAATGTCAGGGAAACCGTGCATGCAATCTCATACACCTTGCACGCTCCATGATCATTATGTTCATCCTTTCTGACACACCATTTTCTTGTGGTGTTCTAGGGACTGTCTTCTCTCTGTGAATCCCATTGTGTGAGGAGTAATTGTCAAACTCCTTGCTGCAGTATTCACCTCCATTATCATATCTGAGAAATTTCAACATTCTTCCTGTCTCATTCTCAGCCAAAGCTTTCAACTTCTTAAAAGTATCAAACACATCACATTTCTTTCTAATGCAATAAACCCAAGTTTTTCTAGTTGCATCATTAATAAAAGTAACCTAATAACGAGAGCCACCAAGAGATTGTACCTAAGTTGGTCCCCTTACATCTGTATGGACTAGCTCTAAATTTTCACTCTTCTTTTATTTCCCAACCCTAAGAAATATAAATCTCTTATGTTTTCCATAAACACAGTTCTCACAGAATTCCAAAATTACCTACTTCAGATCTGGAAGCAGTTTCCTTGAGTGGAGAATCTGTATCCCCTTCTCACTCATGTGGGAAATCCTATGATGCCACAACGCTGCACCTGTTTCTTTGGAAGCTACAGAGATATAATAATTAGTATTATGAGGACATAAATATAATGTGCCTACCCTATCTCCTTTTGCTATTACCAGTGATCCTTTAGTGATCTTCCACCACATTTCTCCAAACGTAGACAAACCACTATCTCCCAACTTCCCTATTGAAATCATATTTATTTTCATAGAAGGAATGTGCCTTACATCTTTTAGCAGTTATTCACTTCTATTATTTAACTTAATCCGTACCTTACCCTTTCCAAAAATTTTACATGGTTCATCAACCCCCAAATAAAACATGTCCAAAATCACCTTGAACATAATCATGAAATAATTTCCTATGGGGTGTAGCATGACATGAAGCCCCTGAATCTACTACCCAGTAATCGCTAGTATTATCTAATGCAAGAATCAAAGCATCTTGTAATACATCACCTACTACATTCGCTTCTTGGGTAGTCTCTTGCTGCCTCTCACCTTTCTTCTTTGGTGCTTTGCAGTCTTTCTTCATATGTCTTTTCTTACCATAGTTCCATCACTCTATTTTTCTGAATCTGGACTTGGATATGCCCTTTTTAGACTTGTTGTGATTTCTTGGACTCCTTCCTCTCTGATTTTGTCTCCCTCTTCTCTCCATGGTCAATGCATTACTTGATGTCTCACATGTGCTTTTTCTTTGCATTTCCTCGCTAATAATAACACCAACAACATCATCAAACTTAAGAGTGTTTGAACTAGGGACAAAGTTAGTTACAGCCATGACCAAGCTATTCCAAATTTCTTCCAATGAGCACAAGATTATAAGTTCCCTAACCTCATCGTCAAAGTTCACTTTTGCAGAACTTAGTTGACTGGTAAGTATATTAAACTCATTTAAATGGTCAGCAACAGGTCCACCTTCCAACATCTTCATATTAAATAAACGCTTCATTAACAATACCTTGTTGGAAGCCGAAGGTTTTTCGTAGAGCTTACCCAATGCGCTTATCACACCCTCTATTGTTTTTTCTTTTGAAATATTGAAATCCACCGACGATGCCAAGCACAACCGTATTTTTCCCAGTGCCTTTCTTTCAAGAACCTCCCATTATTCATCCTTCATAGTCGCCGGCTATTTTTCTTTTTTTCCCAATGGTAGGTACAAATCCTTCTGGTACAGATAGTCCACCATTTGTATCTTCCATAACTGATAGTTTTGGCCATTAAATTTCTTGACCCTAAACTATCCCTCTTCTTCCATTGCTCCCACTCGAACCAGGAACCCTTCTTTCCTGTGAGTTTACCAGCCAAATAGACCTTTTGTCTCTGATACCAATTATTAGAAATAGGACCATAGAGCAATAACAATTATACATTAAAAAAATTAAACAAGATACAAAACACATTAAACACATTACAGAGAGACATAGATATAACGTGGTTCACCCAAACGATGGGCTATGTCCACACAAAAATTGCCACTCCTTTTATTACCGTCTAGAAAGATGAAGGGATACAAACTACAGTAATACCGCTGCACTTCCTCTTCACGCTCTCACAATATCTCTCACACAATCACAGAGATTTTTTACAATGCTACAATACCATACACAGTAGTATTACAATGCTTTTCTTTTATAGGGGAAATACCATGGGAAAATACTACGATTAACCCAATACCATGGGTCCACAAAACTGTTGGCCAAAAAACATCCCAAAGTTGGGGAATGAGTGTACAGTCAACCTGGGGTACAAACAAAGCTGAATAATATCTCTGGATCTGGAAGATTAGGCTCCACAACCAACATTATGTATCCAGGATTGCTACACTGTATATTTGCAGTCACATGCTGAGATTTATCATTTTTTGTACTGATGAGCAGATGGTTTTTCCACCTGTGTCTTCATTACTCCAATTCTGGGATGGATATAATGTATTTCGTCCATCGTTATACCCCTCTGATCTCACACATTAGGGGGCATTTGTTATAGCATATTTTACCGCACCTAGTAGATCACACTTTTATGGCCTTCCATGTCCCTCTGCAAACTCTTTGGACCCCCTTTTTAAAATATACTTTTATCATCCAATAAATCCCTTAAAAATAAATGTTTATTTCCATACACATATTTTATCTTAAAAGATGTGTGTACATGCAACTTGCTCCAATGTATCACACACACATCGGGAAATGTGCATAAAAAATAAAATATTTGGAATTTTCCTCAATGAGTTTCAAATAACTTGACTCTTGGCCTTCCATATGCCTAGAAACGCTTTAACTCGACCCTTCATTTCCCATTGAAGGGCTATATATTGAGCCTCTTTGATGCATTAAAGGAGGAGAACATTTGAGAGAAAGGAAACTATAGTTCATTGCTGCCTCATTTATTTATGCTTGAGTCTACATCCCTTTGTCCTTTTGATCACACATTGCTTCTCTTCTCGATCTTTCCATTGTCTTGTGATATTTCCATTGAGATGGAGGATTGAAGTGGTGGAGGCCCAGGTGGAGGACTTGGTTTCTCCATCTCGACAAGGTGTTGATATATTTTGTCACTGTTATCTATGTTCATTATTAATAGAAATATATATTTATCATCCATTACATGTGTATGACTATGAATATTCTTATCGATGGATGTAGTTGTATTTGATTATACATGTTGGATTTATATATGCTAGAGTAGGACTAACACTTTAACATATATCATTCTTGATTTGTTTGTTGTTGTTGAGGATGAATTGTAGGTACAAGCGTGGTTGAAAAACTCAATGGGGATCTACTAGAACCATCTGAAATAAGGTATGTTTTGTTTCCCTTAGTGTTAGCAGCATTTGTTTCTCTTACATATTGAAGCAGATTGATTTCTGGTGTCATTCAGTATGTTGTGTTCTACCCCAATCCATAATAATTTTCTCTCCATAACAAGGAGTAAGGAAGAAAGTGTGAAAACTTGTACATCCTTGACTCATGATATGCAATATCTACTGCAACCACTTTTCCATTAGAAATTTATGAATTTTCCACATATTCTTGAGTGAATGTCACTCTCTTGGCTGAACCTGTGTGATTCATTTGATATATAGAGAGTAGGTTTTCTACAGGATCAGGAACAAACAACACATTGTTGATGTGGCCATTTTCAAGATTGATCCTACCAATCCCTTTAGTTGGGATCCCTGCGTCATCACCCATGAGGATGGATGGACCATTGTATGAATGTAGGGCCAAGAAGGATTCTTCTGTATAAGCCATGTGCCTTTGAGGAACCTAAATATATGATGAAGTAGGAATATCTAGATGATATAGCAACCAATCAACTAGTGCATCGCATCACTCCTTGTTTTCAGAATTCGAACTTCCATCCTTCTTATTTGCTCCATATGGAAGGGGAATGTTGTTCTTCTCAAGGATTTGCACCATCATGTCAATGGTTTTCTTCATGCATGCACTCTCAGGATTCCAACCATTCTGAAAGTAAGTGCATTCGGTATTCTCCTACTTATTCCATTTGTCCTTTCTATGGTTTGGACCCCCATCAGAATATTTGGGCTTCTCTTTGTCCTTATTCTTCTCTTACTACTTTAAATCCATAGCATTTTTATTTCCCTTTCCTTCATTTGAAACCCCTGCAACAAGTTCTTGATCCTTGGTGGATTTGATGGTACCCATTTGAACCAACTTGTCTTGTTCTTGAGTTAAATACTCCATGAATTCTACCAAAGATGGCATTCTCCAGTTTTGAATGGTCAGCTTGCCTGAGTGAAATGTCAAAACAAACATTGAATATTCAAGCCCTAGATTCAAAAGTATGGAAAAAATCAGTCGTTCTTCCTTATTTTCGATGCCATATTGCTTCAGTTGAAGAACCATATATTTGAACTTGGTGAAGAAGTCTTATATCATCTCAAAATGAATTGGATTCAAGGTGATCAACTCATTTTCAAGTTGATGGCCTCTTAGTTCATCCGTCTTCCAAAAAAAGAATCAAGCTTGAGCCACATTTCATTCATATTTGTGATAATTTCAACACGAAAAAAGAGGTCTCACGAAATGTTGAGACATAGAATCCCAAACACTTCATCCATTATGTTAAAAAACTTGGACTTCTCAACAACTGAGCTTGGCTCATTTTCTATCCCCATTTCACCTCTGTAGAGACCTCTGGATCTCAACTGGATTACCATCTCAACCTTCCACTCAAATTAGTTGAATGGAGTGAGAAAGGTGACATGTGAATGCTCCATTCGCTGATGCATATTAAGTGACAAAGAACCACTAAATAACCTGCAATGCAAACACTCAATCTTCTGGAGGAGATCTTAGATTGCTAATTCAAACCCTATAAACTCTCTAAACTTAGTTTGAATCTCCTTGAGATATGATACCATGTAAAATTATAGCCACATTAGGATCTACTATCCAAAGTAATTCTCACATTACAATAATTCGACAAAATATGCTACAACAGTGTAAAGAGGAAAAATAACACACATAGATGGTGCCAACAATACTGATTTATAATACAGTCCAACATGTAAACATGTTTGAAACATGATTATACTACATTAGGAGAAAATTGTTGTCCTTTGGAGCAAAATTGGTGGCATACAACTGGAAGGCTTACATTAGACCATAAAACCCCCCTAGGTGGACCAATAGGCTCCCAAACCACCTAAAGCAATCATGAATGGCAATATGAACATTAGGAAGGCATGCTTGGTCAGAAACTATGGTAGAGTAGGCATGGTGGAGTGCATGGAGTAGTGGGAGTGGCTCCAGGAAGTCATAAATGGTCCAAAAGGGCCAAAAACCTCAAATTGAATGCATAAGCACCCATAGCCATCCCAGATACATGATTTGAGTGGGAGCACCCCAAGGGACCAAAATTTCATCAATGAGGGAACCTTAGCTCCTTGTGCATTTAATGGTCTAAAACCTCCAACAACCTTAGGAAGACGCCATAAACAAAGTTGGAACTATGTAGCATAAGTGAAAACGAATGAGACTATGGTCCTAGGTGGTATGATGACTATGGTACTAGGTGGTATGGTGTTCTAACATAAAATTAAAACTTTAATATGACATGGTTTCATCCAAGTCCCAAGCAGACCAAGAGGTCAATTCCCCATTAGAAAAATAAAGATAAGAAAGAATAGAAGCAACAAAATAAGAGGAAGAAGAGGAAGCAAGGAAGAAAAATAAGCATAATTGGAAGAGAAGGAAGTTGTGGAGAAAGAACTCATAGTTTTAGTACAACATTTTCATTTTCTTGAACCATCTAAATTTCTTTTATTTTCTTGATTTTTAAAGAAAGAAACACAACCCTCCCCTCCTCTCATAAGGGGAAGTAAATCCACTAGAGACTAGATATAATAAGATGATGAGGAAAAAATGAATATTATTTTGGGCTAATAGTCAACTCTTGAATGTCTCATAGTAAGGGGGTGGAGGATAGTTTGGGGGAGAGGGAGGATTAATTGGAAATATTCAATATATACACCATTCTATGTAAACTATTTGTAATAATATATACTGGCACTCAATAATATGAAATTAAAAGTATCTAGAGGAAAGATAATCTCTTCTCTGAACTATTTAATGGGAGAGATAAATAGCTACAATGATCCTAAAATGGATCCAAACAAAAAAATGAATGTAAGTCCCTATACGTGCAATTTTATTTGGAAACTGGTGGAGGTTAGACACTATTTAGAGACGGTGCAATGTAATAGGGAATAACACAAAAGAGGGGGAAATTATTATTTAATTAACTTTTAAAAATTGAAATAGAAGAGGAAAAGAAAGGAAGGAATGGGAACTAAAAGGTCAGTTCCTTGGCATTCTCGCAACTCTATAGAACTCCTATATCTCCTTTCACTTGACTCTCAAAGGGATATTTTGTCTTGTTACTAGCCTAGAGAGGAGATTTGTGAGGATCTCAACGTTGCATTGTAATATGGAGATTTCCTAAATGAAGCAATTATAAATCATTGAATATTGATTTCTCCATTTGGGTTTCTAGGGTAAATGATATTTTTTATGCATCTTTGTTGAATATCTAAATCATGTTTGCATTTATTTTATTTTGTATGCTAATTAACATCTTTGTGACATTAATGGTTGGTAACCAATGAATAGAATTAATGAACTAGAGATTTGTGAGTATGTGAGTAGAATAGAATAATGTTGCATTTTGATTCTTTTTTTTACTAATCCATAGGATTGAAATAACAAGTGAACCTCATCCTTTGGATTCCCAATCTCAAGGGACTTAATTTCAGAGATATTGCAAGTGTTTAGGAGTTTCTAAATTGCATTGTTAAGAGTTGTTTAGTGCCTCTGTATATTTTTCTTTTTTTATATCATTCTCTCATTCCTAGGTGTGAATTTGTTTTGGATGAGGAGAACTTATCAATGTTTGGGTATTGTTCTATTAATATGTGTGAATTTATTAATTCATCGACATATTCACCATTACCTGTCATGTTTTTGTCAATCCATGGGAATTTTTTTACTTCTGTTGGTCGATTTCGCTCATTATGGGGAAACTTCAAGTTAATTTGTAGAAGAGGTACAATGTGTTCCTCACCTGATTTTCATTCCCAACACTATTCTATGGTTTCACACTCTTCCTCATGAGTGTCATCTTTCCTCTGAATTCAAATCTATAAGTTTATTCTTTGTTTTGTTGTACAAGTCACAATAATACACAATGGGTACCTCTTTGACTATATCTTGGATATTCTTACATATACATATCAACTTTGGTATGGATCATCTCCTCTCTTTTCCTAGGGTTGAATTCCTAAAATGTAGATAGAATTGGATTGGCAGTTTATATTGAGAACGGAAATGAAACCATTGCAAACAAAGACGTTGCACATGATTCTTATAAATCATGAGAATACATGGCATAAATGGCCATTGCTTCATATCAAAAGGATTGAGACCATATAAATCATAGTTTCAAGTGACCTTTGAAGGAAGTTGGAAAATTTGCTAGTTGTAGTGTTAGTAGAGATCGATACAGGGACATGTATACAACATTTGATATCCTTTACTATAGGGGGGTGACTCCTAATTGAAATAATTACATGCAATAATTTGAAAGTTCCCTAATATTCCTAATCTTTTCCATAGAGTAGAGAGGGAAGAAAGAAAGGATATTACCTTTTGAAGTGTGTCATTTGTGGAAGATACCCTTGCTTGAGAATCCATGGCCTTTAGGCATCCATTTGTAGATTTCTTTATAGTTCCTTACCTATAGATTTTTAAAACCTTGAAATTTTTTGAAAACTATCCACCAAATATTGATAAAAACATATAAAAATACATAGATTCAATCACAACATTTGGGGAAACTAGAATTGCATCATATTGAAAATAGAAAGAAAGTGATTACAACCCAATGATATAGGTGAATATCTTTATCCTTTGCTCTAAAACATCCTTCTCCATTTATGATAATGATCACCAAAAACTTGATGTGAAAAAGAATCTATCTAGCCTCTAAATCGTTCAACATTCCTTTGTTTTTCTCTGTCGTCCTCCTTCATTCACCTCATACGCCTTCCTTATATAGAGTTGGGGTTTTTGCACCCAATCACTTAACCATGAATGTGGAATTAATATTTTTTATTGTTTCCTTCAAAAAACCCACTTTACCTAGGTTTTAGGAATCAAAATTGATTTTTAGTATTTCCAGGACAATTCATATCCATGTTTAGGCATTTTTTCACTGTATGCGTTATACTAATTAGGTGTTGGCCCTTAAGTGGTCATGGAATTGAGTTATTTAGAGCCACATTTGTCCTCAAACATTTCTTCCTTATTGCAAGTGTTATATCCTAAAATGACACATCTCTTCTTATGACCACTTTCCCATGATTTCTTCGCATGTCGACACTTCCATGATGACATTTCATAAAAGTCACTGAAAAAAACACCTAGATTAGAGGAGCCATATTTGGAGTTTTGTAACTCAGTTTAATCTCTTCTTTAGACCGTTGGAAAGGTATCTAAGTAGGAACAACTTTATAGAATACTCCAAATCCTATAAATGCCCAGAAGTACCCTAAAAATGATAATTTTTTATGTAAACACAACATTGCTTAAGAAACCCCACGTTTTTCACCTTTGTATTCACAAATTTGCTTCATAGAACCTGTGGCTACCTTCTGTAGTGGTAAAAAAATAATAAAATATAAAAAATATCGAATTAGGAGTGATTTGGTAGGTTTTGTAACTGACTTGGAAGTCTTAACTGACCCCTATTCAGCCCTATCTCTTCAAAAATGTATAAAGAGAGGGAGAGAGATCCATGAGAGGGGACTTGAATCTTTTCAGTATTATGCTGGTGGAATTGGGACTTTCATTCCCCCTACCTTTTCCCTAGATGTATCTCCTTATGTTGCAAATCTTGGAGGATGAGATCCTTCAGAGAAGAGAAACAAAAGAATGAGATCAAGGTTTTGAGAGGTCCCTAGTAAGAGGAGAAGGTGAACTTTGTACTTCTTCCACTTGTTCAATAAAGATGTGATGTCCTTATTCTTCCAAAAACATTGTTCAATGCATGATTGAATCTATGTTATGATTATATGATGATGTCTAGCATATTAGGATTTCATGTTTCACTAAACATAATCTCCTTTCATATAGTCTATTTGGTTTGAGGAAGGTATAACTTGTTTTGCAGGTCTCTTGGAGAAAAGGAGCAGGAGAAGGGCTAGAGACATCTTGGACTAGAATTCAATGAATCATGTATGGACCTTACTTATCTCTGAATATTTCTTATATTTTCTTGTTGAACATTGTACATCTATCTTTCAACCCTAGTATGTTGATGGCCTCTTAAACGCCAACCATAGGAACACTTTCCTCTACAACAGAACTGGTGACTCCACTAGGGAGAGCCTTGTCTATTTGGGGTTTCTTTAAATTATTTCTAGTCTTGTTTAAGGATTCAGATCCTTCTTACAGCTTAGGAGAAAATCTCAAACCTGATGGTACACCTCCACTACTTTCCTATGGAATTTTTAGACCTTTTTTAGGTTTTTTGCCACCCATTCGCAGGGGATGCACTCAACGATAGTGACTTCCTGATGCATTCATGACCCTGTATACTAGCCACCTATGACTCATTCACAACCCTACAATGGAGAAACTCATGAATACCCCTGAATGTGCATATTTTCATAATTTTTGTGGTTTTTTTGTTGTTTGAGGGTTGTTTGAGAGGTCTTTTAGGGTCCTCTGCATCCGCATGACTCGATGGAGTTAGTTTCATCTCTTTTAGGTGATAATTATATATTGTAATTGTTTTTCAATTCATTTATCTTGTTTTGCTGCCTTACCCCCCCACCTCCTTCTTTGGCTTGACCTTGTTGGACATGGTGTTGCGCAACATCTGTTTGAAGGTTTAGGTTGAACCTTGTTTGTGTTAGTCATATTGCTTAGTATATTCATTTCAAAGTGGTTGTCTTTTTTACCTTTGTAAGCCTTCCTTCTAAGAGAGGTTCCATCCAATATTAGGGTACCCTAGGGCCCGTTTGAGGGGTGTAGAGTAGTGGTATATTTGCTTTGCATGCATTAGTTGATAGGTTTTTTTTATTTTCCATTCATAAAAGAAAAGTAAATAAGAATATACAGTTTCTTTCTATGCACATAGTTTAGGGTTTTAGTCTAAATTGAATTGCATGTCTTTGTCCTTGAAAAAATAAAAATAAAAGTGTTCTTTCGTGGCTTTCAAATTTCAATTGAAAAAGAAAGAGAAGTAGGTTTGATTTTTCATTTCATGTTCTCTTTTGCTTAGTCATCTTGTTTCTAATATTGAGTAAAACATCATTGATTTCACCTCTTCCACCCTTTAAGTAATCAATAACCATTTAAAATGAATGTTTAACATCTAAAATATAATAGTAACCATTTGTTTCTAGGTACGAAACACACTAGTCTAGGCTAGTGTTTTGGGTTAGGGATATCTTTACTACCCAAAAATTTAAACTCAAACATAGTGGGTTGTATTTAGGAAATCCAACTTCGCAGAGAAATATACCAGAAATCTCTTCTCACACAGGATTCAAGCACGAGGTCGTGCAATACTGAACATTTGGAGATACCCCTCCTCTACTCAGTAGAACATACACCAGAGTTGTTGCGCATTTGGGGACTCACCCAGTACCTCCTCCTGGCCCCGTGTGGTGCCTGGTACTATTTTAGTTTCAGGCTTATCTACCCTTACCATGTGCATTGGCTAGAACTACGACTGTTCCACTGACATTTCTTTGAGATTTTGGTAGCCTTAGCATCTTGACATCTAAGACTCTTACACGGGTGGAAGTGAAAGGTTATTTCCATTGCTTCTAGGGTAGACTTGGAAGGTAACCTCAATTGACAATTTGGGAGGGATTTTGGGTGACTCCATTGCTTGCACCCAAAAAAATCATCACAAGATGCAAAGTAACTACTCTTCGACCTTCACTGATCTGTTCTGGGCCCTAATCATCCTAGACTCTCCTTTGGAAGGCATCCTTTGTTTGCATGGTCTTGATACTTAGGAATTTTTTCTATTGGTGCTCTCTTTGTGTTTTTGGTTACCCGTTGACCTCATACTTGTATTACTTGTTAAAGTTAGATGCTATGGCTAACACCCTTATAGAAACCAACCAGAAGACCCCCTTGCTAGGGATTCCTTGTAATTTTCCTCTTACAGGGAATGTTGGTGCTCCTTTGGTGGCCACCTTGAATCTACCTGGATTCACCCTAGGGATACCAGTGCAGTTGTTTTCCACTCCAACTATCCTGAATGCTTCTGATGTTCTCAAGCAATATCAAGGGCGTCAAAACATTGTATCCCCTTCACCTGTAGTTGCATCTCCTCCTCCTTCTACCTCATGTGGTGAAAGTTTTGATACTATTAACCGACAATATAAAAGGAGTAAAAGAAGGAAGAATATGAAGAACATTCAAAAGAAAGGGGGCACCCATTCAACCTCTGCAATTCAAGTTTAACCCAACCACCCATCCTCTAGAGTTCATATTGGGGAAACCTATCCAACCTCTACAGGTCATGTTGGATCTAAGTACAAAACCTATGCAAGTAAATTCGATCTTCACCACTCAGCCTCTACAAGTCATGATGATGGAACCCTTCCAACCTCTACAAGTCATGTTAGAACCAGCTACTTAGCCTCTATAATTCATGAGGGGTACACCCCTCTAACCTCTGGAGGTCATGTTGGAACCCAAAAATAAAACTTTGCATGTCAAGTTGATCCTAACCACCTAGCCTCTGGAGGTCATGCTGGGGGAAAACAACCCTCCTCTTTTATTCATGTTGTACCTAACCACCCAACCTCTGGAGGTTATACTAGGGGAAGGAAATCAACCAATGCAATTCATGATGACAGAGTTGATAAAACGACTCGTTTGAAGTGCAATATGAATTTTCCTTGTGGAATTTGTGAGGGTGACCACCTTACCCACTAGGTATTGCTTCATTTTCATGTTCAGAACCTTCTCGACAAGGGGGCACTGACCTTGCTTCAGATGTACCCCCACCAAGATCTAGGAATGGTTCCTTTTATTGGGATAGCCTAGAGTATCCACACATTCCTTCTACTGCACCTTTCCAGATAAAAATAAAACTTGGAAATTACATGATTTCTCGTTGTATTGTTGATGAAGGAGCCTCAATTAGTATTTTATCTGCACATTCTTGGCGAGGCATGGGATCTCCTAGCCTTATGTTGAATGATAGTCATTTACTAGATTTAGATAGATGAACTAGTACAGCTTTGGGAATTTTTTCTCAAACACCTGTTACTTTGGGTAGGAATACTGTCTTAGTTGATTTCACGGTGATAAAGGACCCATTGGACTTCAATATGCTCATCAGGTGTGAATATGTTTATGCCATGCAGGCTGTGGTGTCAGCATTCTTTCGTGTGATGTACTTTACTCATGAAAAATACATTGTAACTATTGATCAACTGGCCAATTTTCTTGATCCCTCTCCTGACCCAACTAGAGGCGAGGTCTTTCCTTTATCGATTCCCAGTGTCTTGATAGAGACTACCCTACCACAGGTGAGCTATGTGGCCTCATATCCCTCATGTTCAATTTCTACTAACAAGAAGCCTCTGTGTTTATGCTTACCTTATCAAGACTCAGTCCCAGCAGTTGACCAGGTAATCCATCCTATACAGACTGTGGAACCCTCTCTCCACTTTGTTGATCCATTTGAAAGTTCATACATGTGTCCTATCTCGGATGGTTTACTTCAGGCTCTGATGAAGTCTTCCTAGACTCTTTGATACAATCTGACCTTCTTATGGATGTTGGTTCAGTTCTAACTAAGTCTAACCCTAACTTGCTTAATAAGCCTGATATTTCCTTTAATAGACCTCCTTATGTTGGTATTGTTGAGTCTTTGAACTCTCCCTTTGAGCAGCAAGTCATCAATCCTGATGAGTTTGATTGTTCCTATATATTTCTCAACTCCTATGATACTAATTTTTTTTTCTGCAGACTCTATCTCCCATGTTGATTTTTTCTTTCCTTTTGAGGTTGATCTTACTGATTATAAACCCTTGAGCCTTGGCACTATAGAATCTTCTTCGGTCGATTCTACCCTGACTTTCTCTTCTGTAGAATATAGCAAAGTAGCATGTGTTTCTTCCAAAGTGACCTGCATCGGATATTTTCTTCTGAATATGATCCTGGTGTTATTGCTTCTTGGAGACAGGATTTTTAGTTAGATTCACAATTGTTTACTGGCCTCTCCTTGTTGTTCAATATGTAACTGCGTTCGCATGTACCATTTGTTGCCACCTTTCACAAACCTGGGGTTAAGCACAACAGAAATATTCAAGCTACTAGGTGTGTCCTTGGGGCCAAGTCTCGAGTCAATTACTGTCACTTGTTCTTGACTCCTCCTTTTTAGGCCAAACTCCTAATGAAGCCAAGGGGGGTGGTCCCTAAGAAAGATTTCAGCTAAGGATATTTATACTTTAGTTGTTAATAATGAAATTAAGTTGTTTAGGAGTTTTTGGTAAATAGTTTTGTCGCAAGACTGATGCAAAATAGTTTAAACATTCAACAACATATAACATGAGTGTATAAAGATTAGCATTGACAAAAATTATAATCAAATGAAAATAATATTGTTGTGTACTCAGATCAGTGCCAAATGGAGTCAATACTGCTACTGAAATGGAAATGTTTTGTAATGTGTCTTGTTTAGTTTTAATTATTAAAAATGAGGTCATTTAAGGGAAATGGGATTCTTGACATATTTATGAAGTACTGAGAATATGTCCGGAAAGATGACAAAATTGGTTCCTCACTCGGAAATGTGGGTTGAATCGGAGTCTCTAAGAAGGTGTTGAATACTACACCAATAAGGGTGTAGCCTAACTATATTTCAAGGTCACTATTCAGTGGTTCCCGCTTTGATCCGGTGGATTATTCCTCTGAAAGATCCAATATGGTACATGGTTCAAAGAAGTCGCGCAGGTCGGAGATCAGAAGATTCCACAGATCAGACGTCGGAATCTTTTCCCTTCTGCAACGTTGAAACCTGAAAGCCTTCCGACATCCGTAACGGAGAAATCTTTTCCCCTTCCGAAACGGCGGGGCTTTTCTCCTTCCGCAACATCGGAGGTCAGAAGCATTTCCGCTTCTGCAACATTGGAGGTCAAAAGCATTTACCAAACATTTTGAAAGAATAAAAGAGTTGTTTGTTCAGCAGTGATCTACTTGTTACATGGCATTAAGATACACATTTTGTTGAACCTATCCACAAAAACATATAGGTAATCATGCCCTTTCCTCGACATAGGTAGTCCTCCTACAAAGTCCATAGAAATGCTTTCCCAAGGACGAGAAGAAACTGGAAGAGGTGTATACAAACCCAATTTCCTATTGCTAGGATTACTTGTTGCACACATAACACAACCTCTTATATATTTAGCTACAGTTTCTTGCATTTGAGTCCAATAACAATGATTTTGCAAGGAAATGCTAGTAAAAATTTTGTGTTGATGATGGTTAAGATGAAAAATGATGAAGTCTCTAAATCTTTTGAAGAATGTGACCCTAAGCATAAATCTGAACTGATTGACATCATTTCTGAGTATGATGATTTGTTTCAAGATCTGAAGGGGTTACCACCGAAGAGAGAGATTCAGCATGAGATACATTTGCAGTAGGATGTGCTACTCTCGAACATAGCCATGTATCGGATGTCTGTAATGCAGAATGAGGAAATCAAGAAGCAGGTTCAAGAGCTGATTGAGAAAGGGGTCATCCGTCCTAGCACTTCTCCTTGTGGCTCTCCCATAGTCTTGGTTCCAAAGAAGGATGGGTCATGGAGGATGTGTATCAACTACAGGGCCCTTAACAAAATCACCATCAAAAACAGGTATCCTCTTCCCCGCATTGATGATTTGCTTGATCAGTTGAAACATGCAACTTACTTTATAAAATTGGATCCGCATAGTGGGTATCATCAAATCCGTGTTGCTGAGCATGATGCTTGGAAAACAACTTTTAAAACAAAACAGGGTTTGTATGAATGGCTTGTGATGTCTTTTGGGCTGTGTAACGCACCTGCTACTTTCATGCGGGTCATGAATGATGTCTTTCGTTCATTCATTGATGATTTTGTAATTGTGTATCTAGATGATATCCTTGTGTTTAGCAACACTTGGGAAGAGCATGTTGTACATGTGAAGAAAATTTTAGATGTACTGAGAAAGGAAAAGCTTTATGTAAAAATGTCTAAATGTGAATTTGCTAAAACTTCTTTAGTATATCTAGTCCATATCATTGGTGGAGGCCACCTACGAGTGGACCCAGCCAAGGTTGTTGTCATTGTAAACTGGCCACGGCCTAACACCATTACTGAAATCAAAAGTTTTATGGGTGCGGTTCAGTATTGGAGGAAATTCATTTCTGGGTTTTCTTCCATTGATGCTCCTTTACATGCGTTGACAAGCATTAAATAAATTTTCCAGTGGGGAGGCAAGAATCAGAGAGCCTTCGACACTTTGAAGGAAAATATTAGCACAGCGCCAGTTCTGACATTGCCAGATTTGCAGCAGCCATTTGAGATCGAAACCGATGCCAGCGGGTTTTCCATGGGAGCAGTTTTGATGCAAGGGAGAAAGCTAGTCTGTTACCATTCAAAAACATTCTCTACTGCGGTAAGTAACTATCCGACCTATGACAAAGAATTGTATGCTTTAGTACAGAGTGTGAAGAAGTGGAAACATTATATCATGGGAAAATAGATAGTCATACATACTGATCATCAGCCACTTCAATATTTACAATCTCAAACTAAAATACAACAAAGTAGGCATTTAAGATGGATGGGATTCTTACAACAGTTTCATCTCATCATTAAGTACAAAAAGGGAATTCATAATAAAGTAGCAGACATGTTATCAAGGCCACCTATGAATGCTTCAATCCTTCTTCAGAACAGTTCATTAACACATGAAAGTTATATTGAACAGTATGCAGAAGATAAAGATTTTAAGAAAGTATATGCATCACTAATACATGGTAAACAAGAAGAGAACTACTATGTGCATAATCAGCTCTTGTATCATCTCGGTAAACTCTGTATCCCAGAGAAAGAAAGAGTGCATGTGATCCGAGAGGCACATAGTTCATTGATTGCAGGACATTTTGGTGTAAGCAAAACATTGTCTGTGTTGCAAAATCATTGTTATTGGCCTCAAATGCAAGAAACTGTAGCTAAATATATAAGAGGTTGTGTTATGTGTGCAACAAGTAAGCCTAGCAATAGGAAAATGGGTTTGTACACACCTCTTCCAGTTTCTTCTCGTCCTTGGGAAAGCATTTCTATGGACTTTGTAGGAGGACTACCTATGTCTAGGAAAGGGCATGATTACCTATATGTTGTTGTGGATAGGTTCAGCAAAATGTGTATCTTAATGCCATGTAACAAGCAGATCACTGCTGAACAAATAGCTCTTTTATTCTTTCAAAATGTTTGGGTACATTTTGGACTGCCCACGTCTATTGTATCTGATCGGGATTCCCGGTTCTTGGGAAAATTCTGGTCAACTTTATGGGAGCTTATGGACACTAAACTGAAGAAAAGTACATCTTTTCATCCACAGACCGATGGGAAAACAGAGGTAGTAAACAAAACAGTGGTCCAGCTGCTCAGAGGATATTGTAGTAAACATCCTAAACTTTGGGATGAGCAGTTGCAGTATATACAGCATGCTTACAATCATGCAATTCATTCTTCCACGCAAAAATATCCTTTTGAAACTTGTTTTGGTTATCTACCAAAAACACCAATGGACTTCTCTTTTGGAAAAGATGCAGTGGATGGACATCATGATGCAGAAAAAGCTTTAAAGTTCATTAAGAGAATCCAAGAAGTACAGCAGGCAGTGCAAGAACAGTTGGAGAAGAGCCAGGCAAAGTACAAAGCCAGGCATGATAAGCATCAAATTGATCATCAATTTCAGGTAGGTGACAGAGTTTGGTTACACATCACCAAAGAAAGGATGAAAGGTGAAGGTAAAAAGCTTAAACCTATAAGGTATGGTCCTTTTGAGATCTTGGAAAAGATTGGTACTAATGCTTTTCGCTTGAATTTACCTCCATACATGCAAATTTATTCAGTTGTCAATGTTGAAAATCTTAAATTGTATGAGCCTCCTATGATCATGGATGAGGAAATTAACATACAGATTCCTTCCATAGATGATTTGGCACCTGAATATATGAGAGATTTGCAGGATGATGTTATTCTTGACAGAAATGTAAGAACGTCACGAAGGGGGAATGCTAAGTACCTTCGAGTGGGGCTGAAAGGAATGCATCGTAGCAAAGAAATATGGATGGAGATTACCCTCACTTACTTTCAGAATAATTCAGGCTTTTGGTGGTCCAAAAGCTCTCCAATGGGGAGGATTGATCCGGCGGATTATTCCTCTGAAAGATCCAATATGGTACATGGTTCAAAGAAGCCGCACAGGTCGGAGATTGGAAGATTCCACAGATCGGACATCGAAAGCTTTTCCCTTCCACAACGTCGGAACTCGAAAGCCTTCCGGCATCCGCAACGGTGGAAGCTTTTCCCCTTCTGAAACGGCGGGGATTTTATCCTTCCACAACATCGAAGGTTTGAAGCATTTCCGCTTCTGCAACTACGGAGTGATTTTCCTTCCCCAATGGCAGGAACTTAAAGACATTCGGAAGCCGGAGTGATTTCTCTTCCGCAACGGCGTAGATAGAAGGATCAGAAGCATAAAGTCTTCCGGCAGCCGCAACGGGGAAGCTCAGCGGACATTTAGACGGATCGAAAGGCGAAGCAATTCGAGAGCCACAACGGCGGAGCTCACAAGACCTCTTCCCCGTCCGCAACTATAGAAAACAAATAACTGAAGCTTCTAACTTGAAAACCAACAACCGATGGAGATGGAGTTCGTCGGAGCCATTGCTTGTCCTCTTCCGCAACGGTGGAAGCTCGGATGACTAAACCTTCCAATTCTAGTACTCAGCAATGCATTCGCGCGGGACATTTCAAAACAGTTTTTGCAGAATCTTGATACCGTATGCCGGTAACGTCGATAGGGAGATGAACGGTATGGGCATTTGGCAGAAGGAGGTGAACAGTCGCACTTCTTGAACGGTTTTCTTTGCTCATTGTAACGACAAAGATGAGCAATAAAGGGGACATAGTTTGTTGAGAGCAGGGGGGCATTTGTTTTCTCTGGTATAGAAGCTTGGGATTTTTGTTGTAGTTTCCAGATTGTTGTTTGTATTAGAGTCAACTGTATTCTCTGTTACATTTTGGGTCCTTATCTTTTGAAGACCAGATTGTAATTCCACAGAGAGGAGTCTTGAAGACTTTCCGTCCAACATTCTGTCTTATAGTTTCTGAATTTGATGCCAGAACCTTTTTGTACCATTTTAAGAGATTAATTGGATCGGTTCCCATTGGAGAGGGCCCCGGAGACGTAGCCCAGTGGAGGGGGTGAACTCCGTTATCAACTCTGTTTATGACTCTGTTTCTGTGTTTTCTGCTTGGCATCTGTTTATCAGTCTTGTTTTCATTCCTGTTCTGAGCATTTAATTTTTGTTAATGTTGTTCCATTAATTAACTTGTTACACGCATTCTTTTACAACAAACTTTTAAAGCACTAAGTTGAGATCCTATGGATCACGCTTCCTTTGAGAAATTTTCGCAATAATGTCAAAAGGCATTGTGCCAAATTTTCACAATGTTTCAAAGGTTGTTGATTTTATTACTATGATTTAATTATTTAGATGTGAATAATTGATCAGTGCACATTCCTTCTTTTGATTGTCCCAAAGCTCATGGGTGAACCTGCGATGGGAAAGAGCATACACCGGAATGGAAAAATGTTTGTTCCAATTGTATTGAAGAAAAAAAATTGTGGAAAAAAAAATAAAAAATAAAGTCTAAATGAATCCACAAGCTATGTGTCACTTTCTGGTCATCCACCAATAATTGGCAAGAAGCCTTTGGTTGGTGGAGAGAGCATACTTCGTGGAAACGAGCTAGGGAACCAAATTATTTAAACAAAATTAAAGATGGAAAAGAAAATAAATAACTAATCTATACATCCTTTCAAGAAGGTGGATTGTGTGCATGTGATTGTTATAAAAAATCAAACGACGAAAGAGACACTACCAATCCCCCCAGCGGGGATGAAGTGTGGTTGTTGTGAAACCCACTTGCTTTCTTTATTAATTATGATTAAAATATCAGAAAAATGAAATTAAAATATTTCTTAGACCCTATAAAACAGGTCTAAATACTTATACAACTTTATGGAGTGAAGGGAAAAGAAAAAGAGGGGAAAATTGGGGTTTTTTGGTCTCCCGGGAGACCCAAAACTTGAATTTTGAGCAGAGCTTCCTCCCCTTTTTTTTGGACCTGATAAAAACTATAAAGTTAAATTATTATAATGTTATGGAATGAATAAATAAAATATACAAACTAAAACTAAATTTAGTACTTGCAAAAGATTGGAAACATTTACTAGTTTTTAGAGCACTGAAATGACAACTTTAGATTTAGTAAAAGATGATTCTTTTTTATGCATTTCTAAATATAAATTATATGATATGATAAATGAGTGTATTGAAAATATCATACTTTGAAATCATATCTATCAAATTTTCATATTCAATCTAAGTAACCAGACAAAGGAGAGAGGAATATGTTGAGAAGATGGAAAGCAACTTCAAACCTTGTTTGATCTTGTTATGGAAACTTTGAAGAACCTATAGAAATAAGATGAAACTTGAGAGATTATAAAAGAAGAAGAATATACATCTAATTTCAAATCCTACTTCGAAAAAGTAACCTACAAAACAAATCTATGAGAAATCCCTGCATAAAAAGAGTTAGATCTAGTGTACTCAAAAACAAGAAATGAGAAAGAGTTGAAATACAACTGAGTATGAACAACTACTCTCCTATATATTGATATAAAAATACCAGTAAGAAAATTATAGCAGTAAATTCCTACTCTATGTGCCTTAGGATAACCTTCTAAGCTAGATCTAATAGCAATTTTAAGCAAAAAGAAAGAAACAATTCATAATTTTAATAATATCACCTCGATACTTGAAAGAATTCATCTCATAACACCGAATGGACCTCCAAAGTATGAAATTTTATTCATCAAATAGAAACAATACAAAATAGCATAGGTTTTTTTCATCCATCCTCAACAAAGGAGGAAAACCCTGCTTTTATAGCAAAAAAGAAGCTCAAACCCCAAGAGGGAGAATTTGACAAGTGTGGGGTATTTTGGGGGTTGATAAAATGGTGGGAGGAAGGCATGAATGTTGAATCTAAGGGATTCCACCTATATTGAGGTATCCCACTTGGTTTGGGAAGCATTTATCTCCTCTCACCACTTATCCAAGTGGCGAAACCACCCTCCATGAGTGAATTCGCCCCCCTTTTGTGGAAGCGATTTAGAGCCCTTTTTTTAATGGTTAGATATCATCCTCTATGCTCATAAATTTCCTGACAATATCCTCAACAAATTTGATACCTCAAAGACAAGTCCCATACAAGGTGCCTTTGATTTAGGGATTGGATTTTCTCTAATTTTCCCATTTATTTGACCCTCTGAGCCATTTTGGAGAGAAAATACAAATTAATAATTGAAAATTACTATTTTGACTCTCAAAAGTGGGTTTAGAGGTCAATTTAGGTTCTTGGGTCCAAAAATTAGCATCCCCATGACCAAATTGGAACCCTAGGCCCAATTTTATGACCTTTTGGAATATTACAATTAAAATACACCTTATTGATGATTTTATTAAAAAAACTAAAAATAAAAAGATCATAGAGGGGACTTATCGGATGTTCACGAAACTATGGAGATATTATTAACATGGTATAATAAATATACGCTAGGATTTAATAACCTTTCTGAGAAAAAATTTACCAAACTCATCATCCCAACTTTGGAGGACTTCGAGTGAAAAACTTGATAATTATATGTCGCTTAAAAAAGCGTCATATAATTAACAAGGGAAAAAACACTCAAGGATGATGACCTTGATGACCAATTCTAGGAATTCCAAGCCTATTACATAAAATAACCTCATGCTATGTCATTTATTACAATTCCCTCGAAAGGGTGTGAACATCCAAAAGAGGCCACAACTGGCCCTGATGAAACCACGAAACTTCCGAGCACTGAGTAAGAAAATGTGATTTGTTCCGACCCTTGGTGGCTCACTTGAAAAATACTCTAAGTAAAACTTAGTGGATAACACCCTTCTCACACTTATGATCTTGATGTCGGCTTTGATGCTCTTAGCTCGTTGTATAAGACCTCATCTCACCATCGCTTAGCTTTGTATCATTTTTCCTTTGCAACTTGACACCTTTTTCCTTGAGGAGACGTTCCTGGAGTGCCTTTATCTTTCTCATGTTCCTTGTATTATGCTTAGGTTTATTCCTCATGTTTGGAACTAGTTTCTCCTGCCTCTGACACTCGCCTCCTCGCATTTAGGGAATTATTTATGCTCTCCTTCAAGCTCATTTAAAACAGTAAGGAGGCCATGAGTTTACTTTTCTAGACTCATTAAAAATTTACGGGAAAGATATGGATTTATCGTTAATCCCTGTCCCGACTCCTTAAAATTGTCTGGATAACTAAGTTACTTGTTTTTTCAGACTCGTTAAAGTAATTGAATGATCATCCACATCGATGGTAGGTTATCTCTTTTTCGGACCATGTGGATTACTTACAAAAAAGGAATACTCTATTTTCTTCAGAATCTATAAGAGTATCTTCAGGCATAGATTTATCTCTTTTCGGGACCTTGAGGACTAAACTTACGGATAAGGACCCTTTCTGAGCTTAGTTTTCTCTTTTTCATACTCTGTACCTAAAAATGAAAAAGATTCCAAGGGTACTTTATGTCTTTGTCATGATCGCTAAACCCTAGAAAAAATCATCGAGTTTAATGTTTTCCGTACCATTGTCATAAATAAAAGGAACTTTCCAAGTGATCTTTATTTCCTTCACGATCATTAAAACTAGAGCCTTTTTCTCGTTTATGATGGAATGTCAGTCTGGTGATAGTTTAACCCTTTTCCGGACCTTTCCAACTAACTACGGAAAATTAATACCTTAGTTCTCCTTGGATAAGAGAGATCTCCTTTGGATTGTTTATACTTTTTTCGGACTTAGGACACTAAACTTACGAAAAAATTGTTAGGATTATAATCCTCCCTTGTCCAATTTGGTCATTTATGTCTAAATCAGAAGTCATGTCTGAATCCGGAGTCGTTTCAGTCTAATTTTAGTCACTAGCACCATTAGGTCCACTTGTCCTAATTGGGGCACATGTACCATTTACTAAAGTGTGGGGAACACTAATTGAGGCTAACTTCCATTGATTTCACTTGCATGCATCAGTTTAGGAGCCTCCTATATTAATCCCTACAAATTAGGATCCACTGGGAGTGATGATACCAACCTCCATTAGTTGAGTTCAGTTGGTGACTATTCAACCTCAGTTAGGAGTTAGTTACATTCAATTATAGTTCCCTACATTTAGTTCTACTCAATTAGCGCTAGGATTGCATGGTTGCATGCAGGTGAGGCACATTTACTCACCTACCTCAGTCAGTTAGACTAGTTAACACTGAATTAGACACTTGAGTTTGGATTTTGAACTCTGATGAACTTCGATAATGATTTAGACAAGTTCAGTTAACCATTCAGTCAAGTAGAGTCCAACCAATTCGAATTTCCTCACATGGATTTGAATTGCATGAGGATATTTATCCATTGTACTTCATTGTAATTAATTATCTAATCGCTTTTGATTAATGAAAGCATTCACAGTTGCAAGCCATTTTTTCATTGTTTCATTCTTCAATTGCTGAGTAAATTGTATGATATATATTGTGAGTTGTGTGTTGGTCCACAAATCTATGTGCTCAATTTCATATGGTAGTAGAGCCTTGGCAGGACAAGGCACTTCTCCTACTACAGATTCATACTTGGATCAAAAAAAAAATTGAGCAAAATTCCTCCTTCCAGTACTGCACCAGAAGTGAAGAATTTACCACTTAATATCCCAAGAAGAGGAATTGTTGATCAAGCTTGCTTGATCAACTAACATGGGTGTGAAGGAAATTTCAAAAGTGCAGACTGTCGACCTTATTTTGTTTGTTTGATTGTGTGATTTACAGGTTTATCAGTCTCCTTCACTGCATTCTCTACAAGCAGCTCAGTCTCCTTCACTGCATTCGCTACAGCAGCTCAGCCCTCTTCTTTGCATTCTAAATGGCTCCTCAAATGGAGCTTCTCACTCCTTTCAACTACCACCGGTGGAAGGAGGACATGGAGATGCAACTACACTCCAAACGACTCTTCAAACTGATAATGGAGACAGAGGAAGAGCCAATTCATTATGTTGACAAAGAAAAGTATTGGAATAGGCTTGATGAAGCATATGGATGCTTGTGCCTATCAATCTCTCAAGATCTTCCCTTCCACATCAATGGATTGAAGACTCCCAAGCAGGTTTGGGATAATATTGCTTCCTTATTTGACAAGCAGGATGATCTGAGGATCTATCATCTCGAGAATGAGTTGATTTCTCTTCATCCAGCCAATTTCAAAACACTAAATGACTTCTTCACCAAATTAAAGCATCTAGTGTTCCAGTTGAAGCTATGCAAGGTTGAGAAGGAGGATGATCAACTCATCATTGTCATTCTCTCAAAAATTGGTGCAGACTACTCAATATTTGTATCAACATTTCATTTAGTGAAGCTCACTACTCCAAATTGGAGGATGCCTACTCTTAACTCCTTCATTGAATCTCTCACTCAGGAGCATAAGAATTTGATCCAAATGAGGATCATTCGATCTTCCAGAGATCAAGCACTGGTTGCAGGAGGACCTAAGGTAGCGAATGATAAAGGGAAGAAAAAGGATGAGTCTCCTATGGAGAAAGAGAAGTCAAATGAGCCTTCAGGTTCGAAGAGAAGCAAGAAGAATGGAAAAGGAAAGACACTTTGTTCTTACTGTGGAAGGGGATTTCATCTAGAAAGAACCTGTATGAGAAGAACAATTGATGAGATGGCTCTTCTTCTGAAGAAACATAACATTACTATACCTGCTAGTGCAAGGAAGGTTGACCATAGAGAAGAAAATGAAGAACACAAAGAGACATGCCATGCACTGAAGGTTAGATTCTCAATAGCACATGCCTTCCTCATTGATTCTGGAGCTTCCAATCATATGGTTGCATACAGAGAATCATTCTTTTCCTTACAGACTTTTAATGGTACTAGTATTCAGATGGGAAATAACATTAAAATTAAAGCCAAAGGGAAGGGTTCTATCAAGCTTTAACATGGAAAGTTCAAAGATGTGCTTTATGTGCCCTCCTTAGCTGCAAATCTATTATCTGTATAGCAGATGACTCATACTGGCTCTCCAAAGTGAGTGATATTTGGTCCTGACTCAGTGGAGATCATAGATATCTCTACTGGGAACATCATAGCGAAGGGTTCTGCAAATAATGCCTCCAAGGCATATGATTTCTCACACTTCATGCCATTTTCAGAACCAATGCACTCTCAGCAGCCACTTGCAAGGGAAGGTAAAAACATTCCATCTACTTCTTTTTCAGTTTCGACTAGTATTGCAGATCTAGCTGTATCAATTTATGAGATTGAGATTCAGGGTGATTCAGATCTAGATCCAGTCCCTACTTCTAAACTAGAAGCTAGGAAGATGACTGGAAATCCATTTAACACTCATAAGACTAAGAACCTTGCTCTATGTCATGCAATCTTACCTCCTTCAGAGAGATGCAAAAAAATACCTGTAATATGCTACATGGAAAGGGATCAGTCACACTGCATTCAGAAGAATAGAGTGGATCATACACCTCTTCATCCAGAAAGAGGCTACATTCCTCCTTCCTTCCATCATCATTTTCGGAGAAGATGGAGAAGTCTACATGCCAAGCCCCAAGATACATGTGCACAGAACATCATGCATGCTGCTTCGCTACATCACAAAGATTGCAGCAACATATTTTGAAGTTTTTCAAACCTGAATCCTGATTCTATCTACTTAGTTAGAGGGGGGGGTTCCCATGTGGTTTTTTCTCCAGCTCCTTATGTTGAGCAGTTACTTTACTTGATGTAATGGGTGACCTATGGTCTTAGTTACTAGGGCCCACAAATTGTTTAAGTTAACATTCAGGGGGGTGTTAGGATTATAATCCTCCCTTGTCCAATTTGGTCATTTATGTCTAAACCAAGAGTCATGTCTAAATTGGGACTCCTTTCAGTCTATTTTTAGTCACTAGCACCATTGGGTCCACTTGGCCTAATTGGGGCACATGTACCAATTACTAAAGTGTGGGGAACACTAATTGAGGCCAACTGCCACTGATTTCACTTGCATGCATCAATTTAGGAGCCTCCTAGATCAATCCCTACAAATTATGAGCCACTGGGAGTGTCGATACCAACCTCCATTAGTTGAGTTCAGTTGGTGACTAGTCAAGCTCAGTTAGGAGTCAGTTACATTCATTTCTAGTTCCCTACATTTAGTTCTACTCAGTTAGCGCTAGGATTGCATGGCTGCATGCAGGTGAGGAGAATTTACTCACCTACCTCAGTCAATTAGACTAGTTAAAACTGAATTAGACACTTGAGTTTGGATCTTGAACTCCAATGAACTCTGATAATGATTTAGACAAGGTCAGTTAACCATTCAGTCAAGTAGATTCCAACCAATTCAAATTTCCTCACATGGATTTGAATTGCATCAGGCTATTTAGCCATTGTACTTCATTATAATTATTTATCTAATTACTTTTGATTAATGAAAGCATTCACATTTGCAAGCCATTTTTGCACTGTTTCATTCTTCAATTGTTGAGTAAATTGTATGATATATCTTGTGATTTGTGTGTTGGTCCACATATCTATGTGCTCAATTTAATAAAAGTACCCCCACCCGAATTATTCTTTGGATTTTTCAGGCTCTCAAAACTATGAAAACACTGTTGAGCATCCACTAATTTGAGCTCGTAAAATTAATGAATTGGTTCTTTATCAATCATTCTTATGTCTCTTCTTCAACCTTCTCAACAATGAAGGTGGTCTCAAGTTTGCTTTCTTAGGCTCATTAAACATTTACAAGAAATAAGAGAAGGGGAGTTCATTCACATGTTTTTTACATCATGCAAGCAAGTCTTGTCTCCTTGAACAAAGAACCAGTTTTGATTCTATCAATAGTTGGGTCTTAGTTTTTTAGTTTATCCCGATTCATATTTTTTCACTCCTCAAGTTGGTCTCCTTTCCAATTATATGGGAAATCTTTCAATGTCTCCTACATTGCAGGTTTGCATCGATGGTCCTTTCGTGTCAAAATATGCCTAAGTCACTTTTGTGTCGTGCTCATTGTTCAAAGATAAAACTTTGTTGGCCATTTTGCAGTTTCCTTGAACTTTTGTGTCGACCATTTCCTCGTATTTGTCTGTTACATCCCATATTCGTCGGTCCTTGCTCCAAAACTTTGTTCCAGTTCCAAATCCAATCAGTCTATGACTTACTTCACGTTGGATGATGAAGGATTCCTGTTACACTCAAAATCTGTCACCAGCATGTGATAGGATCCCTAACACAGATATTTGCCCTAAAATCCCAAACTTGAAGTGAAACATGCTCTAAGTGTTGGTTTTAACATACAAAACTTCACCACCGCTCTTACCCTCAAGCACGGGGACTTCACTTAGTGAACATGTCACATAGAATGTGCGATCATGGGATATTAAAGAATACCCTTAATTTCCAAATATATTGACCCAAACTCTTTTTGTTGAAACCCCCTCCCAATACTTAAAACCTCCTCCCCACCCATTTTTATACCTCAATCCTTATAAACCACCCTACCCACCCCCACCTTAAACCCCTCATCCCCCCCCAATATTTGCAATATATTGGTTCAATTTTTGATAATTTTAAAACCCACAATATGAACTAACGTGATAGGATATTGGTCAACAAGTGAAGCCCCTGTGGCCTCAAGAAGATAAGCGGTACCTTATGCAGCATCGCCCAAATTATGTGGAAACCAAGCGGTGCCACCATCATTAACCTTTGTTGTTGGCGTGGTTCTCACCCTTCACCGCTCTTTCATAAAGGAGTATAAGCAGCGCCCTTGGTAAAAAGTGAAAAAATGAGGTTTTATGAAGCTTCTAGAACAAAAGCCTCATGTCTAGCCTTATCCCTACTCACCTGGGCCAGTTAAGCTCAAGATCCCTCCTTTGGGGATCTCATGGCCACCTAACCAACCAATTTCTCAACCATTCCTATCCCTTTGAGCCCTATAAATATAAGCTCATGCTCCATGGTTGGGAGGGGGAAAAAGAAGTAAAGTTATGCTGTTGAATTAACATCCTAGCCTAATCCATTAGAAAGCATAGTGGAGCAAGTTGGAGCTATCGTGGATGAGGTGCTAGTCTTGTGAAGGAGTGCATCGACACTAAGTAAAAATGGTTGTAATCTCTTTCATTCATCTATTAATGCAAAGTTGATTTCCTTCCCATATATCTGTTGTGTTTAAATGTCACATACATATTATTGGATTCCTTAGTCACTAATATGGATCTATGAATAGTTTTCTGGTATCTTTGATGTTGTTGTATGTTTGATGTGCTTCTGTAGGTCTACAGGTATTTCATCATAGTTTTATTCCAGGCATCCATAGCTTTCATGGAAAGTATTCAACCTAGTGGTTTCTCATTTGTTCTGGATCTGAAACATTCAGACCAGAGGAACAGCTTATGTTCGCAGAAGGTGCTATATTCCTGATAACAAATTTGGAGACTCTGCTATGGATGTACTTATTTGTTCTGGTCTTCCTCAATTTTTGAACTACTCTTGTCTGAATACAAGCTCTAGCCTCCCATCTTTGCAGTCAGATCTACATCTGGCCTAGTGAAGTTCTAGTTTGAAATCTTCAGATCTCTTCGGATCTGAGTCACCTTGACTTTATATGCTATGTATTGTTGTTGATTCATCATTTTTTGTATATTTTTTTCAATTTCTAACTTGAATTTTTCGCTCTCCATGTGTTCTGGATTGTTACAGGGAACCATGCATGTGCCTTAGGCAACAAGTAGTGCCACCGCCTGAGTCCAGTTAGCAATAGGTGGTGCCACCGCCTGATTCCAATGAACAAGAAGTGGTTCTGCTTCGAAACCGCTCTGTCAGTAACCCCTTCGGTGTGGTGCCAGGTAGGCCTATCCTAGACCTTGATTTTTTCATTTTTTTGCAAAAAAATTGTGATTTTTGGATTTTTGTGTGTTCGGTTAGTTTTTTCCAGACTTGTTTGAAGTTTCTTGAGTGATTGAAATCTAAAATTGTTTTGTGGAAATTTCTTGTTTGTCAAAATCAAAAAACAAAAAGCTAGGTTATATTCATCATTCATTACTGCTTGTAAGTTTGTTCTGAAAGGAGTTTTTGGAAGCTTTAGGTCAAATTAGATCTCTGCTTGTTATATACTGGTACTGAAAAGAAAGACTCCCTTAGATCAGTTTTCTTGTTTCTATTTTTCGTTAAGTGTGAGAAAGAATTATTTTCGCTCTAAAAAATAAAATTTGTTGAGACTAGGTTATTGTTTTATTGGGCTCAAGTCATTGGGTCTCTGATTAGCCTCACAAGCTTTCATGATTCCTTTGTTATTTTGTCTCTTTTGCATCATTATCTCATCAAAAGGAAAAAATATCAATATTTTAAGTTAAATCTTTCCATGTTTTAGAAAAATCGAAAAAATAGCTTGCATATGCATATTTGAGTGCTATTTTTCTTTCTTCTTCATTGAAAAGAGATCTTACCATACCTGTTTGCTTTCAAAAAGAGTTGATTTGAAGAAGTGTTGTTTGATTGTATGCTCAGAAAAAAGATTTTTGTAGTGTAGTTGTTTGGGGAATTTTTTTGGTTTTAAAGCAAAATTGAAAAACAAAACACTCTCTCTCCTTCCTGTAATTAGGCATACTGAATGGTAAAGTGAATGAAATTGCATTTTCATATTTGCATGGTTTTACTTTTCTGTCAAAACCTCATGCATTCACCTAACCGTGCACTTTAAAATTAACGGTAGTTATAGGCTTAAAATTTGTATAGAAATTTGCGTGATAGGTTAGAGACGTGTTCGGGCGTCGTTAAACATATGAGCTGTCGTTATTTGTCCGCACTACAACCTGGGACTCACGCGGTTCTTCCACGTACCGTCGGTATATAGAATGGCCTTTCACGCACCCTTGAGGTATATAGAAATGTACTTCACGTACTTGATTGTATATTGGAAGGCCCCTTGTGAACGGTTATGCATTAGATAACACTACTACCGATTTGAGCTTCCACGTACCTTGACTATATCGGGAGACCCCACTAGGATACCTTATCTATCTGAGAAAATATCTTTGGCCATATTGTGTGGAGCAATACACCAAAAATAGCATTCGAGGAGATTACTACACACGTACCCTTGTGGTATATCATGAGTTGCACCTACTTGACAATCCTGGTGAGAGACCGACCATTTGACCTCATCCTATCATTTGAATTTGCTTGTTAGCCTATATCTTGAGTAGGAGAAAGTTTTTTGGTGTGTTTTTTCTTAGCTTTGAAACCCTAGGTTAGATTAGTGACTATGCAATGTGGCTGAGTTTCAATTGAGACGGTCCAGAAGAACACAGGTCTTACCACCCGACTTTCCTCCCGTTGCAGGAGAAGGTCTAATGGGAGCTACTGACCAAGGAGCTACAACTACTTCCCAAGTGGAAGAGAACCTAGTTGTAGAAAGTGGAGACCAATTTGCTTCTTACGTTACTCCCTTGGTCCAACAACCTCCTGTGGGTGACACTTCTTTCCATGTTCCTGTGGAAGGTCGTGTTGATAGTCTTGTTCGTCCAGATTATGGTCCAGATGCTCCATTTTGGGGAACTTCTATGGGACAGGCCATTGCTTCATTTGGAGTACATAGGCCCTCTCCTAAACATTATTCACCAAGTAAAGAGGAATATAGAAAATTCAATTAGCTATTCACCGTGCACAAGATTTTTAGGAGAGAATTCAAAGACTAGATACTATCTTAGCAACCCCAATCCCTCATAAAGAAGATATGTCAGCTCTTCTCCCCCGTAATATGGATCCTTGTCCAGCCAGATATCGTTCACTGACTGATTCTACAAAACCTATCGATCCTGTTGAGACTTCACACCACCCAGGTCAAACTTCTGACCCTACAGTTGCAAATGTTAGGTCTGTTTCTAGTCCTCATGGGTATTCTAAGGCTGGGGAGCAACCTTCAACTCTAGTTGTATCAGTACCTCGTTACTCATAATAGAAAGGCCTCTAATGCAGGCACATCCATAGTTTACATTCCTCCTACGAATATAGCTACCCCTCCATTGAGTTTAGGTCAACCCTTAGGGGCACAACCTGTAGTTAATCAAGCTTCCTGGGGGTATGGTCACCCAGCAAATCAAATACCTATAGGAAATATGAATTACAAACCTACCCCTACAAGCATGTCATACACTAGAATTCCATATCTTGGAAATACCCTCACTCCATGGGGGCAACCCAACTGGTCCCACATGCCAGCATTGGGAGGAATACATATTCATATGGCTGGAGGTATTGGAGGGCCACCTTATGGAGGTCCTCCCCCTGTGGGTCCCAGTGGTCCTGGAGGTCCTTGAGGGCCACCTTATGGAGGCCCTCCCCCCGAGGGGCCTAGTGGCCCTCCTCCGGGTGGTCCTGGAGGTCCTGGTGGTCCTCCTCCTGTTGGTCCCAGAGGTCCCGAAGGTCCTCCTCCTGCTGGTCCTTGATGTTCTGGTGGTCCTCCCCCTAGTGGTCCTGGAGGTCCCGAAGGTCCCCGAGGTCCTCCTCCTGCTGGTCTTGGAGGTCCTAATGGTCCTCCCCCTGGTGGTCCTGGTGGTCCTGGAGGTCCTAGCGGTCCTTCTCCTAATCCTCCTAATGGCCCTGGTGGTTTTGGAGGCCCTAACCCTGGAGGTCCATCTTCCATAGGTTCATCATCTCATCATCCTTTTCAACAACATGTGTTTCAGTCCATTTACAGTCCTACTGGTGGTTACATGCCTTATCAATATTACCAGTATGTTGAACCAAATCGTTAGTTACCTTTCCTAACAACTTTGGACTTGCCTGATTTGTCCAAGTTGATCAACGACCCCATCCAACACAATCCTTCGTGGTCCCCCATTCCAGTCAAGTTACCATCAGATATTTCGAAATTCGATGGAAAGCAGGGAGATGATCCCAAAAACCACGTTATGAATTTCCATCTATTGTGTTCGTCAAATTCCTTGATGGATGATTCTATTCGATTAAGACTGTTCCAGCACACTTTGACTGGTACGGCTGTGAAGTGGTATATTGAACTTCCACAACACTTGTTTATGGATTTTAGTGCTTTGGCAACTGTCTTACTCACACACTTTCAGCTACCCATTCACTATGAAATGGGAACAAACCTTTTGACCTCTCTACATCAAAATACCTCCACACACATTTGAGATCATATTCGCGAGTGGAGAAGGCGGAAAAGGCTCATTAAAGCTCCTATCCTGAACCAACTCTTAGTTGATTGGTTTACGAAGTCTTTGTTGCCACCCATTGCCCAAGATGTGGCTATGGGGGGTACTGTTACTGAAGAGCAAGCCATTAGTCGCGCCCAATATCTAGACTTGGTATATTCCCAATCTGGAACTTTGTATGACCTTATTCCTCAAGCTCCTTGTCCCAACATGGAACCAGATAAGCCACCTGCAAAAACTCCTATTGATGGGGTTATCAGTTCAATCCAACCTCCGTCAGTTGTAAAAGCTGCCAAACAACCCAGTCCTTCGACTACTTCTCCTTCCAATCCTACGGTTTCTGCCAAGGTGAATTTTATTCATAGTATGCAATCATTCGATAGTAAGAAGAAAGGAAAAGGTAAAAACAAGAAACCCAGAAACCAACAGGAAAATCGCAAACCTACGGCCTTGGAGAATGAAAATAAAGGAAAAAGGAAAGCTAAATACCCCTTCCTATTATGCAGTGGCAATAATTTCACGAAGGAGTGTCCTCGACGTGATGAAATTAATAATTTTTTAAAGAGTAACCCCGCACCGGCATTTCTTACTGATCATTTTCCTTCACAACAATAACTGGTAGACCACATGTCTAACCAGGGAAATTCTAGTTCTACAGAGGAAATTTGAATGATGTCATCAAAAAATATTAATATAGCAACTTGAAGTTAGTCGTATGACAAACCTGAGGAGAATAAAATTGAGAAACCTTCTCCAGATAAAGCTCCTTCTATTGGTTCACGTACATCCTCATCTAATGGTCCCCTAACAATCGAGAAGCCTAATCTCGACATGATTTTGTGTCCTCCCAAGAGTACTCTTAGGAAGGTTGTTTTTAACCCTAATGCCCGAGATACACAATTATATAATTTTGTAGAGGACCTATCTCAGGCACCATGTGCAATGTCTACCTTAGAAGTGCTCCAAAGCTATCCCACACAACGCAAAAAATTATTGACCGCCTCAAGAGCCATGGACCTGGGTGACACGAATCTGATTCATTTCAATCCGGAGAACCTCCAACCAAGATTACGTCACCAACTGGCTTTTCAAATCGTAACAAGAGTAGTTGGGAAAAATGTCTTTAGGAATGTTCTAGATGAAGGTGCTTCAACCTCTATTTTGTCTCTATCCTGTTGGAAAGCCATTGGCTCTCCCGAGCTTGTAAAATCATCGAAAAACCTAAAAGCCTTTGATGAGATAGGTTTACAACCCCATGGCCTCATGCCGACCCTTTCAGTAGAGCTAGGGGGGAAAATTGTTTCCATTCAGGTGGAAGTAGTGGATGCCCCGCTAGACTACAATCTTCTCTTAGGAATAAATTGGTTTTACGCTATGACCATTGTCGCTTCGACGATATTTAAAACCCTCCAATTTCTGCATTTGGGAAGAATTGTGATGATTGATCAACTTTATTTCTGCACGTCAGACGTTACTACCGCTACGGAAAATAATTTCCATTTTCTAAGTCAATCCCCTCCTCCTTACCAGTCGATTGGGGTAGGGATGTTGAAGGACTCCGCTCTCATGGGTGTGTTTGCATCAGCCCCTTCTAGCACAGAAACGGAAACAATTAATATGATCTCTTCGTTTAGCTATGATCCTAAGGGTAAACAAGTTGTTGAGACATCCTCCCTCATCCCACATGAAGCAGTTTATGATGCCATCCAATATTTTTTCTATGTTCCTACAGATGATATTCATATTGTGCCATTGGATCCTTACCACCTACCCTGCTGGTTAGAACTATCGCTTCCTATTCTGTATTATCTCTCCGAGACTTTTCCATTGGACAAGTCTATTATCGATATTATGAATAAGAAAGAATCAGCATGGGATGATCACCATTACAGATCCTTGTTCCTCCCCAATACCAGTTCGGCAGATAATGATTTTTTATCTCTCTTGGGTACCGATATTGTCGATGATCCGTAAACACCTGTCTTGTTGCAAGATTCTGAGTCTGAAGGAAATTTATGCAACATTACCAAAACAGCTCCAATCAACATATCGGTCAAGCCTAGAACTATTGAACATGTTCACCTAGGGAAAAATTGTTCAATAGACGAAACTGAAGAGTATCGAGCACTTTTTAAAGAATTTCAAGACATTTTTGCCTAGTCTTATGAAGCCTATGCCTGGGATAGATCCATCTATTGTGGTCCATGAGATCAAAACCTATCCTACAGCCAGACCAATTAGGCAGAAATTGAGACAAGTCCATCCGTGGAAGGTTGTGGCTAACAAAGCAGAGGTCGAGAAACTTCTAAAGGAAGAATTCATCTATCCTGTACCCCTGACGGAATGGGTATCGAACATCATTCCTGTGAATAAAAAGCAAGGAACTATTCGAGTCTATATCGATTTCTGAGACATGAATAAAGCTTGTCCTAAGGACAACTTTTCGACTCCACACATCGATCAGATTATCGATAACTGTGCTGGGAGTGTCATCTTCTCATTTATGGATGGTTTTTCCAGCTACAATCAGATTGAGATATTGCTTGCCAATCAGCATAAGATGGAATTTATATGCCCATGGGGAACCTTTACCTACAGGAAGTTACCCATTGGTCTTAAGAACGTTGGGGGCACATTTGAGCGTATTATCACCTATGTGTTTCACGACATTAAGAACATCGTGGAGCCGTACCTCGATGATATCCCTGCGCATTCACAGCAATGAGAAGACCATCCTCAACATCTTAGATACATTTTCCTGAGATGTCACCATTACAAAATATGGATGAACCCACACAAATGTGTTTTTTGCGTTGAAAGAGGATGTCTCTTAGGCTTCATGGTTTCCAAGGATGGTATTCGGATTGATCCATTAAAGATTGCTGCAATACTTGCTCTACTTGCCCCAACCAACTTACTTGAACTCCAAATTTTGCAAGGGAAGGAAAACTTTCTTTGTCATTTTGTTTGTAACTTTGCTGAGAAAATGCATGGTTATATGTGTCTCCTTAAGAAGGATACTCCATTCTTCTAGGATGACCAGGCCCAGTGAGCCTTTGATAATCTTAAGCACGCTCTAACTCATTCACACGTGATACACCCCCCGAATTACTCGAAGGATTTTCTCTTATATGTTTCTACCTCTATTACTACTATCAGAATGGTTTTAGCCCAAGAAGACCAGAATAGCCTAGAACACGTGATTTATTACGCAAGTAAGAATCTTCTCAATTTCGAAACTCAATACTCGCATGTGGAGAAGCTAGCATTGGCTACAGTCATTGCTGTCCAAAAGTTTCATCACTACATCCTGCTCCGCACCACTATCGTACTTGCAGACCAAAACCCTATGTACTACATCCTAACTCGTCAGATGCTAGGGGCAAATACTCCCGATGGATCGTCATCCTACAGGAGTTTGACCTTGAGTTTACCAAAGCTAATTCGAAGAAATCATTAGTCTTTGTAGAGCTAATGTGTGACTTTCCCTGTGCTTTAACGGATTCCGAACCCAGTGATTCATTCCCGGATGAATTTATGTTCCTAATAAGCACAACTGATCTATGGTATGGAGATTTAATCATTTATATCCAGCCTACTATATCTCATCATGATCGTCACCGAATTCGTCACCATGTGAAGTACTATCTTATCCTCAATGATACATTTTATAGACGTGGTATATATCCCATTCTCCGACGATGCCTCACCCATGATGAGGCTGAACAAGTTCTAAATGACTGTCATTCTGGAGCATGTGGCGGTCATATTTCTAGGATGGCTACAACTCAGAAAATCCTTCATGCTAGCTATTTATGGCCTTCTATTTTTAAAGATTGTCACGAAGCTGTTAAGAAATGCCCACCCTGTCAACACTTTTATCCAAAAAATTGCACCCACCCTACTCTGTTACACCTCGTCATTGTTGTTGGCCCTTTCTCCAAATGGGGGATAGATTTCATGCATTGTAAACCTACCTCAGTCGGGGGGCATGGTTACATCATTGTAGCCGTGGATTATTTCACTAAGTGGGCCAAGGCTAAGCCTACATATGCAGAGGATGGTAATACTGCCACCCTATTCCTTGTTAACCATGTAATAGCTAGGTTTGGAGTTCCTCAGTCTATTGTCACTGATCATGGATCACATTTCCAGAATCAAATGATGGCAGAGTTAAGTGCTAAGTTGGGTTTTCGCCATGAAAACTCAACTCCCTATTATCTACAAGCTAATGGTCAAGTTGAGGCCATTAACAAAGTTTTAAAAACTATGCTACATCGGATGGTTGGAAATCACAAATCCAACCGGCACCAGACTCTCTTCTCCACTCTTTGGGCTTATAGAACTTCAGTGAAAATAGCAACTACACCCTTTCAGTTAGTATACGGACTAGAAGTTGTCCTACCTACTCAGTGTCAGATTCCATCTTTGAAACTTACTGTTGAACTTCTCCCTAATACTTCTACCAAGGAAGAAAGGTTTTTATACTTGACTAACCTTGGTGAGACTAGACGAGATGCTGCCTTAGTTAATGAGGCACATAGGAAATGCTTCAAGGCACATTACGATAAATCTATCGAACCTTGTGTGTTTAATTAAGGTGACCTGGTCCTGACTTATGATTAGAGACATGATAAGTTAAGAAAATGGAAGTTTCAATCAATTTGGTGCGGTCCTTTTATCATTTCCAAGGTTTTAGAAAAAGGGGCCTATGAGCTCGTGGACTATGATGGAGTCCCCTTCGAGCAACCTCGCAATGGGTTGTACCTGAAGAGGTATTATTCCTAAATCATTTATGTATGGTACCTTGTATATATGTACATTGTTTGATTTTTCAATGTGTTTTAGTATTTTCAATATGGTTTTGAGTTTAATGTCTAGACTATTTATACCATGTTTTGGTTATGCAGATCAGATGGATTTTTATGGCTTCGCTGATGGTGCTTTCCGCCATACCATGAACCTTGCTTAAGCTTCTTGGGTTTTGTATTCCCCTGCACACGATCTATTCAGTTTGGGAGCAGTTTTTATTGGTCCTGCTACCAACAATATCGTCGAGTATGAAGCAGTCATAGGTCTTTTGACTGAGACTACATCCTAGGACATTTGTGACTTGGTAGTTTTCATGGACTCATAGTTAGTGGTTTGTCATTTGAACCAGGTCTACACCATCAGAAACCCTATACTACTATGTCTTTATCAAAGGGTACATCTATTGGAAAGGTCATTTGAGGTTATCACTTATAGGAATATCCCTAGGGAATACAATGCAGTTGTTGATTCATTGGCAAATTATATCTTCGACTGGTATATTTCCCATTCATAACATGAAAATTAAACATGGTTCATCATATTGTAAATAAACAGTGAAAACATATAAAACTCATGTAAATACATTTTCCATTTGAAGTGTATAAACATCATAAGTAAAAGTCTATATATATATATATAAAGTGTCTTTACAAAATAGGTCACGAGACCTCATCTGAAGCACTCTAGATTTCAGGCAGCACAAAATCATACAAAATCTTGAAGCTATATTAGCTTTCAGTAATACATCATGCAGAACTATCTAATGATGCTTATGGTAGCATATGACCACCTGCACTACCCTAGGTAGCAAACGGCTAAAATGGCCTAACACTCCTACTATGTTCCTCTGATATCGCATCGGGAGATCATCAATGGATGCATCGGGTATGTCCAGGGTCAACCTCTCCCATCGGGTCATCGCCTCGTTGAGCAAACCAAGCTCCTGCTCATCTATCCAGTGGGGAAGTTCCCCCAGGTCGTGCCACTCCAACATTTGCATGAAAATTTTTAGGTCTTGTTCCTATACATAAAAAATAAAAAACATTAAAATACAAAAACACAAATGGTCATCTTATGGTTTTGTTTCTTACCCATGTCTCCCCACTATCCGTCAAGTGGAAGTGGTAGGTCAGGGTCGCCTCTGAAATCTGTACCAGCATACGCATAATCCTCGACCATGAAGATCTGGTCGTTCAGCCAGTAGAACAATGGAACCCCAAACTTCACTTTCCCTCTTCCTTCTCCTGTGCGGGCCATGATCCTAACCCACCTCAGCATACAAGGGTCTCTTTCCCTCAGCTCAGTAAAAACCACTTGGGGCCTCAGATGAGGGACCCGCTCAAAAAAAAAACAGGCTAATATGGAATCATAGCCAAACTATTTTAACTCTCCCTGCCGACACTTGGTCAGCTGGTCCTTGAAGACCGGTAGTAATGCCTCTGCTCAGTTAAATATAGTAGGTTCCATATCCTCTATCGCATATAACATGTGTGCTCTAGAAGCCTAGTGAGGCCCTTGGCTCCCATCTAGCCTTTGCATGGTGAAAAGAATAGTATGGAGAGAATCATCCCTCACTTCCTTGATGGGAATTTTCTTCCCTGGAGTTCTAGTACCAGGAAGGAAGTAACGGTCGATCAACTCCTAGGTATTCACATCCCCTCCACGGGAACTAGTCAATGAAATCGAAGCACCCCGTCTCGATAATCTGGTCAAGAAGTAGATATCTTCTACCTCAATTTTCAACACGTGCGCTCCTACCTCGAAGTATTTCTAATTCAGGTTCCACATATGGAGGATATACTCCAGTAATCGCTCATGAGACACCATGCTAGGTGTGCGGAATAATTTGAGGAGGCCACAATCCCTCAATGTGGCTATGCATCCCGCATTTCTCTCGGCAAAATCATCATCATCATCGTGTTTTCGTTCTTTCCATATGACCATTTTTTATCACTTGGGACCTACCAAAAACAATTAATGGACTAATTAGAAACACAACCAATCTTTAAAATGAATTAAAAACTCGTGCTTTTTCGTATCCATTCATTTTTCCCCACTCACGGTCGGCACATCCTGAGCTTTGTTTGCACAAAGCGGTGACACTGCTTGAGTGCAGTGCAAGATGCACGGTTCTCACGGTGCACCGCCTATCCCGTAAGGGGCAGGAGCGGTGCCCGCATTTGAGGTTTAGGGATTGCCTAAAACATCCCAATACCCTCATAAAATAAAATAAAAATGGATGCTTTAAAAAGAAAGGTTGGGATTTTGTCATTTACCTGACTCTGATGGCGCTTGAATCGAACGGTTGAATCTCCCAAAATCTCTGACTGAATATCTGGCTTAAATTTGCTCCAAAATGCTCTCACCAAGTGGTAAATAGTAAAATGGTTTGATTTTTACTATTTAAAATGATTTTTATATCTATTTTAGGGTTTTTTAATGCTATATTGATACTTTAAAATCATTATTATTATAAAATCCATCTATATAATTCATTAAAGTCATTTTTTGAGAGATTAATATCATTTTTGAGTCTTGCAAGGGTAGAAAAGGAAACAATAAAGTCTATGGGGAGTTTGTTTTTTGACTTTTTCGTACTTCCATAAATTGGAAAAAGTCCCTGAGTGTTTGTTTCAACACTTTGGTCATGCTCTCAAAACTCAGTATCGAAGTTTTGAGTTCTTTTTCGATTCTTTTTAGGCTCGTAAAATTTCTCGTCGTAAAAAGGACCTAATGGAGTCTCCTTTAAGCTCTTTTTGGACTCCCTAAATATGAAAATATTTTCAAGTAATTGTCTTCTTCATACTCATAAAAGTATTTGAAGAGCCATCTCTCTGATGGTAGGTTATCTCTTTTTCGGTTTGGATAGACTATTTACGAAAAAAGGACCTTTTGGAGTTTTGTTATTCTTCGTTCAGACTCTCTAAACATGAATGATACCAAGTTTTCTTTCATTGGACTCGTTAAACTATACACTGAGAGACCCTTTTTTGGGAACGAACCCCTCCTTTCTCATGTTCATGAAATATATGGGAATGGACTTATCTTCGGATGAGCTAAAACGAGTGTTTGTTACCCTCTTTGGACTCGTAAAAATTAAAAGAGGCACTCATCAATCATGATGGGGAAATTAAAGAAAAATAATCATTTTGCAAATCAAATTGCAGTTGTTTGTCACCTTTGAACATGGCACTTGTCTGCATATCATTCAGTCAATTGGGTATTCAGCTGACTTACAAGTTGATCCACTTTCATGAGTCATGTCACTCCTTTGAGTCTTTCAAAAGAATGCATTTTCCATAGTCGTATCATGTGTATGTCTGGTCTAGTCATGCTGCCAAGTCTTTTGTCGTGCCGCCCAATGTTCAAAAAAAAAAAAAAAAAAATTTACCCCTGCAGTTGAAACAGTCTTTGTGTCAGTACTTTGAGTCAGTCTTATGGTTACATTATCTACAACATTCCAGAACTTTGTTCCAATTTCTGTGTCATCGATGTGGGATTCATCATGGCCCTCCTTCGACAAGACTATTCCTGTCAACATCAGCTCATCATCCGGGAAATAGTCTTAGAAACAAATTTAGTACCTTGAGATCTGTATGCCTCAATGATATATTCTCTCACTCTCGACATAGGTTCACATCATTGACCGTTGATCGAAATATTCCACTGGGTGTTCAACATCAAAACATCTATTCACACGTAATCGATTGTACTAAGGTACCTTGGGAATCATTGACATCAATGGTAATATCCCTCGCACTTGTTAATGGTTCACATCATTGGCCAGTAATCAAGTGGTTTCTACCATGTTCGAGTTTAGATCATTGTAATCACATGGATAGAATCCTACTTTGTGGGAGACGAGACAAAGACCCTGGGTATTTGTTAAGTACTCATAGCTTTCTCCCCAGGTTGCGATGGAGTATATTGTATGAAGCACCAGCATGGATCCACATTTGTATGGTCGTGGCTATGCTCAAATTTGTGTCTGTGTGACATAGATATACGTTGTATATCTGGTAGCTATGTCCAAGTTTGATTCCTCTATCACATGGGTCTACAATGTATTCTAGTAGCCATGGTTGTTCATTCCTCTCATGGATCTGTCGTGTATTGGTCTGAAGCCATGATTAGGTTACATTTATTCATGATTCAAAGTATTGATGTATTGCAAATGCCTACTCGATGAAACTCTCCAATCAAGCTAGCTCTTACCTCGAAGTGATAACTTTCTCTATCAAATCTCTTTCCTATCATATCCCTCTAGCGTCATGCTTTAGGGGGCATTCTGTTACACTAAAAATATGTCACCAGCATGTGTTATAGCGGATTTCACCACACTAGGTGAATCACACATTGTATGGCCTTCCCTTGTCCCGCTGCAGACTCATTAGCCCCTTTGGACCACTTTA
>LPNX010302372.1:3531-40065 GCA_001517045.1 Pseudotsuga menziesii
CCCATAGAATATCATCCAAATATACAAATAACCAAAAAGACTGCATTGCATCAACATTTGCATACATAAAACATAAAACCATAAAAATGACATTTGCATTCATAGGGGCATCCATGTGCCTAGTCATACATACATCATATCATATCAAAAAAGGGGCATCCACGTGCCCAACATCCTAGACTACTTGCATCCACGTGCAGTATCAACATAGAACACATCATAAAGCGCATCCACGTGCGTACAAATGAGACAATATCACCAAAAAATGTGCATCCACGTGCCTATATATATATATAAGTCAAAAACACATGTTCAGAACTATACATGTTCTGAGTACCCCAGTACTCAGCTATACAAAAAATATATATGTACATCCCTCAAAGCTCATAAAATACAAGCCGCAGCTACAAAAAATCAGGGAGAGTCCCCTGCTCTCCCTAGTGGGAATCATACCCTGGATCACTATCCGTGTCAGCAGCCTCTGACTCCTCCTCCTGCTCCTCCTCCGACGAGTCCTCATCTCGCCTGGGCCTCGGTGCCTGTGCTCGTGCCCTCTCCGCCAAGAGAGCCACCCGGAGCGCTATCCCTCTGAAATCCCGAGGCGCCCGCCTACAATCCTGAATCACATCTCGAGGAAGGTCCTCCCACCCCGCATCACTCACTCCCATCAGCAGTCGGCCTAGCAACACCCGTACAGACTCCAGTGCCCCATCCGCGTCTCGCCGATGCACCTCCCCTCGCCCAGGTAGAGCTGGCATGGCCACAACCCCTCTACGGGGCACATGATCTCGCGGCGGCCTCGGACCCACATCTGCAAACACCTAGTTGTCAGTCACCATATATATCATATATAACATAAAAAACTGGACAAAACAATTAAAATCATACATACCGTCTGGACCCCATGCCTGTCCAGGTGGCCGTGGCGCATCTGGATCCCCTGTGTAGTCCATGCCTCTGTAAGGATAGTCCTCCAACGCCAGTGGTAGCTGAAGCCACTGCATATACAGCTCCTGAGTGAAATACCGCCCCACGTCCCCGCCGCCCCGGTGACGCATCATCTCTCCCCACCGGATCATCCGGGGCTCCCTCAGGCCTCCCTCTCTGACCGGCACCCGCGGCCACAGGGTAGGGACCCTCTCCATGAAGAATGCCACTAGAAACGAACCAAAATGGAATCCCTTTCCAGCTTCCTTTGCCACGGTCAGCTGTCGCTGCACGCAGGTCAGGAACACTTGGCCCCACGCATAGTACGTCCCAGCCAACACTCGCTCTACAATCTGCATCTGACCCCCAGACACCTTCTCAGGTGACTGGGATCCCAAAATCCGTACGACACACACTGCCATCGCCTATAGAGCTGGCTCCTGTAAATCCTGAATCCGGAGTGCATTCCTATGCACCCTCGTGTCTGCCCTGCAAAAGCGCGGTGCCAGGTCATCTATATCGAGATCCGCGGAGACCCGCAGCTGTGTATCTATTACCCGCCCCAGGCAGGGTAACCCCGTCATGAAATAAACATCGACCAGGGTGAGGTCCACCCTCTCTCCCTGCACCCGAAACTCCTGTGTCTTGGGCTCCCAGAAATCAATCAAGCGGTTCAGCAGTAAACCTGCTGACCGTATCATCGGAATCTCTGCGAACTTTAGTAGTCCGAAGAGCGCCAACATGGACCGCACCCGACGGTCCTCTCGAATGGCAGTCACTAGATCCTCTGGCATCTCCCTCTCCCACCATATCACCCGTGGCATCCTGCAAATCAAACAAAGAAGTCTCATTAGGCTCATGACCAAATAACAGACCTGCCCCACCCATCCATAACCCAGAACAGCCGCGGTCTATCAAGCCCGACAGTCGCGGTCCAGTCCGCGGCTGTCAAGCCCGAAAGTCGCGGTCCAGACAGCAGCTACCAAGCCCAATAGTCGCGGTCCAGACCGCCGCTGTCAAGCCCTACAGTCGCGGTCCAGACCGGAGCTGTCAAGCCCGACAGTCGCAGTCCAGACCGCAGTTGTCAAGCCCGACAGTCGCGGTCCAAACCGCAGCTGTCAAGCCCGATAGTCGCGACCTCTGACCGCGGCTGTCCATGTCAAACCCACAGTCAGAGACCGTGATGTCGACCGCTGAACCCGCGGTCCACACCTATAGACCATACAACATCCCCCCATGGGCCCCACCAACCCCCCAACCCAAAAAATCACAACAAGTGTCGGTTTAACGGAATACCTGGCTCTCCTGAATCTCGAATCCATCGGTCAGATCGTCTAGAAATCACCCGTAAGCTCTAGTTCACTCCGATCGCAAATCAATCTCGCATATTACAAATGACGTGTCACATTGGGCCCACTTACTATTTGTAGTCCGTCGACTTTGTTCTTGTTTTGGCCATTCTGAACCCATCCGGAATCCGTTTTCCGAACCATTTCCACCATTGGAATCAACACGACTAGATTATCCTAATGGTCACCTCGTTGCATCTTTTTGACTACATCATTTTTTGCCCATTTTTTAGACACCAATAGTCGTCTCGGTTTGCGTGCCACTTTGGCCGCCCTCCGTTTTTAGTACTTTTTATATCACCGAAATCACCTTTCCGAGCTCGTGATGATGCTTGAGATACTTTCTCTCTCTCACCTAGGTACAATCATAACATTGTGTCCTGACATTTTGCTACCTTGATTAGCGCACCACATCGGCCGCAGTCTGATTGTTCCACACTTTTTACATGAGCCACTCACTCCTGTCATACTGCAAAGGTTTCGTTCTTTTGCCACCATTCAACCACCCTGCAAGGAGGCCCACCAGTGTTCCCCCCCACCATCAGTTCTGCTCATCATAAATGTTCCTTAATTGAACACTTCCTCCTTGCCTGACCATTCCAAATACAGAGTCTTCTTATTTGCTTTCAGACTCCTTAAAATTGAAAGCAACCACGAGCATGAACTGTCCTGGGCTCGAAAAATACACATGACAGTACCATTTCATCAGAGTCTTCTTATTTGCTTTCAGACTCCTTAAAATTGAAAGCAACCACGAGCATGAACTGTCATGGGCTCGCAAAATCCACATGCCAGTACCATTTCATTCCATCAATTCAGAGTCTTCTTATTTGCTTTCAGACTCCTTAAAATTGAAAGCAACCACGAGCATGAACTGTCCTGGGCTCGTAAAATCCACATGACAGTACCATTTCATTACTTCAGAGTCTTCTTATTTGCTTTCAGACTCCTTAAAATTGAAAGCAACCACGAGCATGAACTGTCATGGGCTCGCAAAATCCACATGACAGTACCATTGCATTACTTCAGAGCCTTCTTATTTGCTTTCAGACTCAGTAAATATGAAATCAACCACGAGCATTTACTGTCATGGGCTTGGAAAATCCACACGACAGTAGCATTTTATATATCCACACTTCTTCTCGTTCCATAACCCATGAAGAAGTCACCCCCCGCCTCTTGGCGCTATGATCGATTCTCTCGGTAGCACCCCCAATCAGGTCGCCTTTGTTCAGAGTGTTCTGCAATTTCCTACCATTCGACCACAGCATTGAGTCTCCCTCAGCCCAGTCATCCTACAAGATCCCATACAGCTATGATCCCTTTACCACCCGTCAGTTTTAGATGCTGCCCGATCATCCTCGCCATCATACTCTGAACAAAGGAAGTTTGAGTCCATCCACTCTGCTTGCCCAGTTTTTCCCCCCAGTTTATCACCCCTGCCACCAGTATTATCTTAGTTTGTTTCTTCACCTCGTGCTCTTGTCAAGGAAACATCATTGCCTTGATAGTTGCAGGTCTCCCTCTGTCGACGACAACCCCTCTATTCCAGAGGATAGACCTAGAGGTCCCTGCGTCTTGGACTCATCACCATCTGTGGTGAGTTCCTATGGACCATCTTGGGAGGAGTTATCATTGCCTCTCCGAATAGTTGTTTCTCACATGCTCGACTTCAGCACCCTAATCGCATCGTTGAGAATCGCGCAGGGTTTATATCACTTCCGTTGTTTGTCGAAGACCCCAGATTTCCCCCGACTCTAGCACATTGGTGAGTCACTTCGGAACGCCCAGTTATATGTTCCCGTGGATGTCCGGGCTGCATTGGCGATTGTATTCGGAAGCCATCCAGTTCCATGCTTCCTCGAGTACCCAGTTCAGTTCCAGCTCAGCGCACCATCGCAATTATGACCATTGTCACTATGATCCAGCAGCTTATCAATTCCTTTGGAACCACATTCAGTAGCACTGACCTCATTTCAGTGCATCAGTTGTTCAGCTCAGACATGGTTAGCCCAGCAGTATGTTCCAGATTTGTGTCCCCTCTGGACTCTCATGATATACACAGTTATTTTTATGTATCTTGATACGAGCATGGGTATGCCCGCCTCGTCCATATATTGAGATTTTTCCTCATCCAGTATTTGAGGATCATTTATATTGCTATGTTATATTCTAATACGAGCATGAGAATGCCCGCCTCGTCCATATTATCAGATGATCCCTCATCCATTATTGAGGTTATGTACTTTTCAGTCCTTGCAGGTGGTTCGAGATCGGTGTCCTAGACTTCAGTTGCTTCCTTCTCTTCTCCACACCCCAAGAAAAACCAAATATGACTCATGATGTCCATCGGCCATACGATGAGCTCCTGCCCTCACACATCAGGGGGCAATCTGTTAACACCCAAAAATGGTTAACTACCTCATCTCCCCCATTACATGGCTCATTTGTCCACTTTCCTACCATATCTCCATAAAAAAAAACCCATAAAACCATCTAAAAGGTCACCGAAAAGATTAAAATGCCTCCAAAAGGCTATAAAATCCTTTTTTCCTCCAAAAATATCCAAAAAGGAATAAAAAATATAAAATAATGAGGAAAAAATAAGAAACCCTAAACAGCTAAAACCCTAAAAAGCTGACCTAAACCACATGGTTTTATAAATAAGTGATGGAGACCCATTATTCCATATCCATTATCATAAGCATCCTCCCTCTGCCGAAATCGTTCTTGAAACCCTAGCTTACCAGTAAGCTATTTTCACCATTGAGAACTATTTTTGGCCCATTTCCACCACCGGAGAAAGGGGAGAAGCAGCTTGGAGCTCGAAGCCACCGACATCGGACCAGCGCAACGGACTCTATCAACCTCCTCATTGGAGGTAACATCAATAAAGATAATTATTTATTTCTTTACCGTTTCTGCTTTATATTATTTACTTTTCACCGTATTGTTTCATGTTATTTGCTTTTTACTGTTCTAGCTTCAAGAACGTATTTAGATTTTTTTTTTTGTTTCAGTTTATCATTATTTAATTCATATATCATTGAACTGCTACTAAGGAATCCATATTCCTTAGTAGGTGCTCATTCGCACAAGCTAGGGTGAAAACCCTAGCAACAATGAGGTTTTCTTGTGATCCACTATAAAAATGAGTATCATTGTTTGTATGTTTAGAGATTACTTTAATATGAAATAACTCACTCCTCTCTATTTCATCAATGGCAAGTTCATTTCATGAAACATAACAAGAAGGAATTTTAACTTGAATGCTTGTAGAAACCACCTTAGTTTCATCCCTAGAGTCTGACCCCAAATCATGTTGGATTGTTACTGCAGTAGTATTTTTGTATTCTTTATTCTAAAACTTCTTAGTCTTGAGCTCCGAATGAAGTTTCCAACATTTGGAAGCATCATGACTTTTATTCTGACATTGAGTATAGGTAGGTTTATCTCCTCCCTTCTTCATAGTAGATGTGTGTTTACCTTTTCCCTTACCTTTCGACTTGTTTATCAGGTTTTAAAGGTTTCTTAGAAAATTTCTCTTTGGCATTCTTCCCCTTCGTCTCTATGTGATTTTCTTGAACACACACCTCATCAAGGTTAGTCATATTAAACATCAATATCATATGATGTAAATAACTATGAAATCATCCTATATATTTGATAAGAGTTTCCTAGGTGTAGAGAGGTATACCAAGTACCAATGCTCTTTTTCAAAATTATTTTGTGTAATCTTTCACACTTTGTCCCTTATCTTACCTCGGATTCTGCCAATCCATCATAGTTTAATGTATGTACCCTAATGGATAGAATTGTTTTTTTAGTGTTGAAGTGAACTCATACAAAGAGGAGATGATTTTTCCTTTTGTGGCAAGATCCTCTTAAGATCTTCTCTCCCACCAGATGAGAGCAGTACCTCCAAGTCAGAGATAATCCAACTGAGTATTAATGTTTTCTTCAATAAAATTTAGAATCTTACAATAAATTTCAATTTGTCGGATCCAATTGTCCAAATTTTCAGCATTAATCTCTCCATTATACATAGGTAATTCAAACTTAGAATCTATCTTTAATTGAGGAACATTAAGTTCATTTTTTTGTTTTTATTATTATTTTCAAACGGAGAATGTAAAGATAAAGAACCATCGATATAAGACAAAGAATATGGCAGGCATTTAGGAGGTTCCTCACCACCTACTTCCTTTTTACCTTTCGCATGAGATTGACCTCCTTGTTCAGATATCTTTCGATATTGATAGAGCTCTTGTACCATTGTTTGCATTATCATTAAATATTTCAGAAATTACCCTTCATATGGGATAAAAGAAACAACTTCTTCTCCTTTTGGTGAAGACATTTCCCCTCTTCTTGAACCAATATCTAGATAAAAATCTTCAAGTTCTCCTTCACCATGTTGTAGCATGGATCTTGTTAACATAAACTCACAATGCAATGGTTATATTTCTTTGATACCAAAATTGATTTGAAATTTCAGGATCTTTTTTAACCATAAAATTTCATTTGAATTTGCATGTTAAATACTCATAAAATAGGCTTAACAACAAAAATTTTAAATGCTTTAAATCATTCACAAAGAAAATAAAAACATATATCCAAATGAGAAATAGAAGACATAACTAATAATGGAGTTCAACCCTCTTGGGATACGTCTCCAGGCCACTTCCAATGGGAAGGAATATCTATTAACTCTTCAAAATCTTACAATTAAGTGTTCTAGAAACACTTCGGAATTCTATCTTTCAGAAGCACAAATCAACAACACCAATGAATTCCTTCCGAAATTATGAGAAAAACAAGTATAAACTAGAATATATTTTCTTGAGAACACCCTCTACCCTGCCTGTATTGATTGTACTTTCTTTCCTTCGGAATTGTGCACATTAATGTTTGTATAGTTTTCCTTGAAATATGTGCATGCGCTCTATCTTGGGATTTGTGCCAACGCTATGATGAACTTTGAATATGTACCCCCATTTCTGGTTATTTCATGGGTTTTAAAATGTTTAAAATATAGTTTTGGGGTCGCAGGACATGGGCCACGCGGCCTTTTGGAACCCTGCACCTCCGCTGCAAATTTTTAACCATAAATTGTTGTGTCCTATGAATGATCATTTCCCTAGTGGTAAAGACGCATTGTTGTGAAGGCATAGGTCTCGAGGTCAAACTTGCGGGCATGTCCTTCCCTTGTGCATTTTATAAATGGTGGTACAAATCTATATTAACCACGTTTTATGATGGTTATGAGGTTCAACATGTTTGTTATGATATGGTTTGTTGGCATATAATACATGGTGGCATATGGTGTTATAAGGTTGGTTCGTTTGAATTGGATAAGGTTTGGCTCTACCGCTTACTATATGGTATAATACACATCACAATAGGGGCCTCCATGTTGGCATGGGTTCGAGGGCTAAGCCTTAGCCCCCCCGCCTTTTCTATAACCAAAACCATACAATCTTAAAGAATATCTATGCCATATCCTTAATAAGGAACACATGTGGAGGATTTGTCTAGTGGCATATTGTGAAAACTATGAGGAATTGGAGGTCTAGGGTTCAAATCCCATAAACTCTAACAATTTTTTTCCCAAACCATATGTTAATTTTTTTTTACCATTTTTACCATTTTTAGCCCTTCTTGTCGAAACTTCTAATGTGGACAACTTATGCATCCAGAGGTTGTTTCACATGAAATGAACTTTGCTGGAAAACTGCTGAGAAATTCTTTCATCCTGTAAGATTTTGTTTTCATTTTGAATACTTTAACTTTGATCGACTTTGAGATGATCCACCTGGACCAGCTGCGTAGAGTGTATCGAACATAGCGGATTATTTGCAAAGATAACTTTTGAACCATTGAAGTAGATATATCATACATGTGGTGGATCAAAACCTGGAGTTGATTCCAACAATTATGGAAAATTTGAGGCATAATGAACCAGCTTCAAGTTGGTACTATTCTTGCATGCAAGCTATCTCCTTCCCACTTGATGTGACCTTCGTTACAAACCATGTATCTACCACATTGAACTAGACGATGACATGTATTAATGCCCCATCCTTCCTTCATGCTCCAATTATCATTGTGGGTTGTCATGTCCTTGCGCCACATGAGCCTCCTCATGCCACTCGTCATGGGGTTTTTTATTTTGAATTTTATTTTACATTTTTTTGTTTTAAATTGGGGAATTTTTTAATTTTTGTTTATAATTTTTTTTATAATATTCTAATTTTTTTTTTTATAATGCTGTAATGTTTTAAAAATATTTTTAATTCGTTTTTTTTTTAATTTTTAATTTATTTCTTGTTTCGTTGTTTGTTGTTTTGTTTTGTTTTTTTAAAGCGATTTCTTTTAAATTTTAACATCGAATAAAAATGAAGGTGATTTTAGGAGGTCCATTTTTTAATTTAATGGTTGATTTAGGGTTTCGATTGGAACGACACCACCCGTGGATACCAAAAATTTGTAATTTTATCCCCCCCTAAAAAAAGGGGGTGATATTGGTATCAACATTTTTTGTTCTGGGGTTGATTTTGGTGTTTTTGATGAAAAAATATGATTTTTTATGGATAGAGTTCTCATCCTTTGTATATAGTTCTCAATCTATTGTATACTGGGTTTGATTTGATTTTTTCTTTCAACCACTCCATTCTTTTATGGAGTATATATTGTTGTAAACTACCTCTTGATATGTTCTTGTATACAAAATTTATAAAGTCTTTTGAATCATATTCACCACCACCATCTAACTTGAGCACCTTGATATATTTGTCATTTTGATTTTCAACCAAATCCTTGAATTCCCTAAACTTTGAAAATGTTTCAAATTTTCATGTTCTTCAATAGAAAGGTTAAAACGCATGTATCACGCCGTGGCTATTTATTCGATTACATCTGAATGAACATTATTTCCATAATGTACACACAATTTATCTTTCCTTCTTTTTAACAATTTGCGAGCTTCTATTTCCTCTAGTTCTTGACTTGGATTTTGTCCTTCAATCAAACCCTTGATGAATAGTAAATCACAGCTAGATTCATTGGTAATTGAGTTATATACATATTGACTAATATTAATACTATTTTTCATTTTTAAGAGGGTTTATCCTTGTAGGTGTTCCATATGTTATTGTTATTCAATGCTTTCCTATATATACAAGACTTGTAAGTGTTTCCTTGTTTTAGACTAGAAAAACAAGTGCTGATAATTATTAAAGTAACGTATAAAATCCTATTATATTTTTAGATTTTCTTGTTGGTGTATATTTTCTCTGTATTTTAACCCTACCTATGTATATGGTCGAACTAGGGTAAACTAAGTCACTTTTCAAAAATATAAAATAGAGCATGGTTAGTGTTCATATGTATAAAATAAAAATTCGTGAAATCCTTTATAAAAGTTAAATAAACAGTAATGAACCTCTAACATGAAATTAACAACAATGTATTTAAAGTTCCACTTTTTGTAAATAATCACTAGAACACAATCTATCTTTTTCTTTTTTTTATATAAAAGAAACTTATTCATTTTTTCCATTACATTTCATAGCTATGCCATTAAATATAATAATAAATAAATACTGAAAAAAAAAACCGTCTTAACCAAAAATATTTACAAAGATTAATTGTGTATAAGTTCCTTTTGATAAATCTTTCCAACAAATCAAATGGGCAGTCATGAACCACCCAACCCTAGACCAACAAGGACACTTTAATATATCTACCATTTTTTGTCACCTCTAAGTGAGACCATTATTATTACCACTAGGATTTTTTTCAAGTGAATCTATCAGTCTCAATCATATAGGACTAACAAAGTATTTAGTAACTTGTACATACGCCTTATGGTTCCACACCTCACACTTTTTTAATTCTTATAAAAATGGAAAACCTAAAAGGATTATGGTCTTTGTTACTACAAAAATTCAAGAATAAATTTTATCGATCATTTATAGGTTCATCACAAGCAAATATGCACCTAACAAAACCTTTACACAAGTGAATTTGAACCCAAAATACGACAGAGTATACATCTGATTTTTGGCAACAATATGCCAACTATCCAACTAGGGACAACTTTTATAAACGTCGGTCTCTTTTCGTTGGATATTCGACCACTTTATTATGTAGACGGCTATCTAACGCTATGACATCTGATATTCGATGATGTATTTATCATTATATGAGTCATAGATATGACATATCAATGTTGAATATTATACCACCAACACTTATCAGAAGGAAATATCTTCGACTACATACACGTCTGGAATGTCAGAGATCTAACAGATATACGTACAAAATAAAATATAAATACCGACAGAATCTGTTGTCATTCATATGGCATGATCAGTAGATATCATGACTGTCACCAAAATAGCTGTGTGGAGGTATTCACGGCATAGGGTGAATGAAATCGAAGAGGTGTGCGCACCATGCAAACATGGGTGATGCCACAAGGCAGGCACGAGAGATCGTGAACCTCTTCATGAGTGAAGGAGGGTTTGGGATAATGAAAATTCAAGGGAAATGGAAGCTAAGTACGTCATATCAGACTCGCCAACCTAAGAACCTATTATGAATTTTTGTTTTGTACTATAGGAGGTACAAACCATAGAATCCATGGAGTCTTATGTGCCCCATCTGAGAGTTGTGGAAAGTACATCAAGCCAGTTCAGATCATGAGGGATGACGTTAATCTGGCCGTGGCTGAGAGTTGAGGTGGATTTTGGATATTTAGACCATGCTAACATGATTTTTTTCATTATGAAGAAGAGTGACTTGGTCGATGAGACAGGTCATTCCTATAGTAAATACAGGAACCAACTTATCTCTGAATTCATTCATCTTTGGAAATAAATTCCTAGTTGTGAGAGCCTACAAGCTAATTTCCCCCTATGCAAATAGGTTTCTAAGATGGAATCCACTGACGAGAGTGAGCCTTTCTTCCCGCAGCATGGCCCAGAAGAACTGGGACACAGACCAAGGAGAGTTAAAGATGATGTGGATCTTCAAAAGCGTCAGCTTTGCTGACTCCAAGGAGGAGTGAGGAAAAGTTTTCAAAAGGTTGCAGAGGACCTCCATGATGTGAGATCAATTCAAAGGTAGAAAAGAGTAGCCAAGGAATCCCGACATCAGGAGGAATCCCCCACCATCCAAGAGATCGCAGATAGACTGAATCATGTCAAGATTTAGGTAAGAACTATGGTCTTTGAAGCCTGAGTACAAAATGAAGTAGATAACTAGAAATTTGTTGATGGAAAGGGTTCTAGGACCTCTCTAGGGAAATAAACATGTCTTTATGTTTTGTCTGTATATTTCAGAATATATCCATTAGTAACTTATATTCTCCTTTTGTTTACTACTGTGAATGCTATAAAGAAGACAATGATAGTAAGTACATAAGATACAACTTTTCTTTAGAATAAGAAGACAATGTATTTTTTGTATATATGCATATATAATATTTGTACTTGTTGTCATGCAATATTATATCTGACTTTTCTGAGAATTTTCTGTATTTGTTTCCATACTAGTTTTAATACAACTTAGATTTCATATTGTGAACTATTCCTTTTCGTTTTTCTTTTCTTTTTTAGTGGTTCATTGTGAACCATGTCTTTATCACATTATATGGCAACCACTAAATCTCTTTTAACAAAATATTGTTAATCCCTCTTAAAGCTCATGTAACAGGGATTTCTCCCTTGTTACATGCAAAAGCACCATCTCTACGTCATTGGGACAGTAAGGGAGAGTTCATGAAAAAATGAGAAAATAAAACATATTAGTAACAAAAAGCATGTATATATACGAGAGATAAACTAAATAAAGTACAACATAAACAAATGTTATACCTTATTTCTATAAAGCGGGCCACCGTGGCCATCTCGGAAGTGGTTTTCCCCTCCATAGGCTGGTTCTCCAAGTAGGTTTGGAGAATGTCTCGACACACTAAGTGGGAATGGTATGGAAAAATGATGTTGGCTAAATGGTGTGTGAATACCTGAGAGAAAAAGGTTTCTCAGCGTACTCACAATAATGCAAAAAAGGTAATGTGAGATAGCCCTTCATAATGTATTTATAGAATGGATCTAGGGTTTTTTTATCCAATGTGGTTAACCATGGTATTTTCCTATGGTTTTTCTCCCTTTTATGGTTTTTACACCCTTTTTAGGGTTTTTGACCCTTTTTTTGGAGAGAATGATGGTAAACCATAGTAAATAATAATGTTTTGGACCAATTTTTGTGGAAATACAATTGTGAAGGTCAAAAGTAAGGGGAAAATGGTAGGAATATGATGTATGTATGAGGTTTAAACCATCTAGAGCTAGGTGAATATTTTTTTGTGTTAACAAGTCATACGTTTTAAAGGAGTACATCATTGTTATGTAGTGGAAGTATTTGGCACTAGATTTTGTCTCAAATCCACTTGAAAAGTGATGTTGAACTTTATATTTCAGGACTAATTCAAATGGTACTAATTTCTTGGCACATTAAATTTTTCTAAGTATAATAAGAATGGATGCCAAAATAATATGAGATATATGAATATATTGTGACCTTATACTTCTTGAGAAAGATATGAATTTTGATCACAGCGTTCCTTCTCACCATTGGTTTCTATTGTCGCAAGTCTTCATTTAATTCATTCTTGGCACACCTATGCAACATTTGTTTGGTAAATCATTTTATAAATTAATTATGAGTATGATGACTCACTACAACTATCACTATATTTCATTGGGCATGCATCTAAGATTGAACTGATACAAATTGTCTCTTTGTTACCTTTTAGATATGTCTTGATTACTCCACTCTTGGAGATTCTTGTAAGGAATATTGGTTGACTATTTCAGTTGTAGCGTAAGCATTTTAAATTCATAAGTATATCACCTTGAAAAACATCTCCTCTAGATAAATATTGTGCAATGCTTTAGATACAACAAGTTATCCTTCGGTAAGTTTTGAATGTTATTGGAATTTAACCTTTAGAGCTTAGTCATATAGATCACAAGTGTGAAGATAATCTAAAGTTTTATCAATGTTCAATAAATATTATATGGACATATGATTAATTAGAAGGATCTTTTTTGCTCATTATGTACTAGCTCTCACAAATTATTAAATGCTCTTGATCCTTGTTAGTATTGAAGTGAGTGTCTTTGGTTTGATAAAATGTTATTTACATTGGGCTAATGGTTGAGAATATAGTTTCTTTGGACTAAATTGAACTTATAGTCAAAATAATAGGATCTAATTTGTGGATTAATTAATCAACACTTACAACACAGGCTAACTCTTTATCAGGTCAATCTTTGTATTTAAAAACAATGGATGACATAAAACCTGCTATTATACCTTTTAATCAATGTTTTCTATTGTTTTATGCTAATTCAATAATACTTATGAGAAAACAAATTATATGATATGTTTTATATTGGTGTCTACTCATACAAGCATACATTAGGATATGTACAACGCTAGGTTATAACAACTTGGAGCTTCTACACATAATGGAAGCATTTGAGTGTTATTTGATTTCTTGTACCAAAGTATGTTTGGTATCTACAATTGTAAAGGGATAGAAGCATAGGTTCTCAAATTTTCCAAAGTATCACATGTACATTTTCCATTATTTATACTAGGATGAAGTCTAGATAGGTACATTATCAAAATTAATGCTTTGGACCTCTTAATTCTGGGAACTTCTATGATGAGTGAGTGAATGTATTAATTCTGCATGAATCAAACATAATAATTGTATATTAGTTCTATATGAATAAAGTATTATAAACAAAATATTACCTATTTGTATCAATGAAAACAATAAAACAACTTTTGAAAAGAAAAACCACATAAGCTTGCAACTAGAACAATTGGTAGCTTTTGAATGGGTAGTTGGCAAGGTTGAATCTCATTTCCTACAGTCCTTAGTAGCTCCAGGTGAGATGATTGGTTGTGTTGCGACATAGTCTATTGGTGAAAAAACTACTCAGATAATAAAAAGATGAGTATGGAAGACATTGTAGAAAATATCAACGTTGAGTTTGATGATGATTTGGAATGCATTTTTAATGATGATAATGAAGAAAAAATTATTCCCCGTATACATATTATGAATGAATAGGGTCCTAAAGGAGACTCACAAGACAAAAATTTCGAAGATGATTTATTTTTGAAGAAAATTGAAAGTAACATGCTTACAAAAATGACTCTCAAGGGAATTCCAGATATTAATAAATTTTTTACCGAGTCTGGAAAAATCAACAAGTTTGATGAGAATGATGGATTTAAGCCCAAGACAGAATGGACACTAGATACATAAGGTGTCATTATGTTAGCTATGATGTGCCATGGCGATGTGGATTCTACTAGGACAACAATTAATCACTTGATTGACGTTATTGAAGTGCTCATAATTGAGAGCCATGTTTCAAAGAGAACTTGTTGCACAAATAATGATGAGGCCCACTTAGATATGAAGAGATAAGGTGCACATCCATACAAACAACTGACAGACTATATAATGACTAATATCTCTCCCAACCTTGTATCATTCAAAATCTATAGTTTCATCATTTCAAATAATTTGTGGTTCCAAGTCAATTTTCCTCCAATGGCCTTCCTCTCTTCTATCAATGACTCAATGAATATAGGATTTCATCATTGCAAAGAAAAATAAATCACAAAATCATGGTACTTCAACATTGATTGTATATGTGATATTAGTTCAAAATATAGGGAACCCTCCAATATGCATCCAATGTCCTCAATTACATAATACTATAGATGTATCCTTTGTCATAAGAAATTCCACTTCTTATTGATAAGATTGGAGCTCATTTCTACCCTCCACCAGCCTACTAAATATTTCTAGCATACCCTCCTTTCCAAAAAATACAACCCTCCTTTCTTGTCTCATTCCTCCACAAGTTCCACCTTCATAGTATGGATCCTTGTCTCCTTCCTCCATGGGATCCATACCATGGGAGTGTTGGAATCAAGGAGGGAAATATACCCTTTCTTGGCTCTTTGGTCATCATAGGAGATTGCCTCCAATGAAAGCCAACCCCTCATTGTATGAATAGTCTTCTTGTTCCTTTGTATCATCCATACATTGAGATTCTTGACCTCAGGGAGGTAACAATACCCATTCTTGGTTCTTTGTTCATCGGAGAAGTTTGTCTTCACAAAACCCTTTGGGTGGAAGCAATGTTGTTTCTTTGAGGCCTCTTTGCTACTTCATTTTGTTGGCATCTATATTCTTTAAAGTATTCCTTGAATGTCCCCAATCATATTTTTCTTTACAAACAAGAATTAATTATTATACACAATGTGATTAGAGAGGACCATATTGAATAATATCTTCCATGGCTAATAATAGTATGGACCATATTGAATAATGATGGCACATGTGGATGTTTGTTGGAGGGGTCAATGACCAAGGGTGGGATGAATTTGATGATGTGAGATTTATGGCGTGTGTCGTGCCACCAGTAGGTTTGTTAGAGGAGTGGCATGTCCACCTCTAGTTAACATATATGTATCTTAGGCTAAACCCTAAGAATATGTTGGATTCAAACCCACTTAGGATTAATTCTTGATGAGCTTTCCTTCCATGTTCGAAAGAAACCAAGACAACACATGCTTAGATAACAATAGAAAAAGTGAATTTATTTATGGAAATGATGGATTCACACATCCCATGATACAGAGTCAAGGCCATGTCACTTTGTCCATGCTATCCTATGCTACTATCAAATTTTATCATGGAACCATATTTCGATTGAGAACTTCCATCGATAGTTGGTGGGAATCAACCAAACTATTTTTCTTAGCATACTAGTAACTAGTTTCATATCTAAAAAAGTTTTTTCCTTTAACCCGGAACAATAAAAATAAGAGAATGGACTAGCTTGGCCTCTAGTAGATATTTCTAGTCAAGACATGCATGCAAAACCATGGTATAGATACAAGAGTCTAGGGTAAGTACATTTTTCAATTGGCCTTGCTTACACATTGTGTTTCCCATGTCCATTACACATAGATTCCTATGGATATTGAAGCATTTTATCTCTAGTGATGACACCTTATTTTAAGGTGGACAAACCAAGGCGGTCCTCATATTATTCTAGTGAGATAATTGTTACACCATGGCCAAGGCTAATTCCATAGGTATCGGTGGTTGTGTGTCCAATGAGATGGGGTGTTTCCTTTCCTAATTGTAGGTACAATGGATCCCAACTCAAACCCATGCTTGAACTCACCCTATGACACTCTAAAGAAATGTTATTTGTATAGTTTTGTTTAGTTTTGTTGCTAGGCAATTTCATCCCCATTCACCAAATTTGTTCATTTGTTGATACAAATATAATTTCTCTCTTTCTAAACTAGAAAATTATTCCCTAACTAAATAAATTACACAACAATTAACTTATTTCCAAAATTTATATACTATTAGACAACACTTATTCCAATATATAGTTTGGATATAATGAAAGTAGGACTTGGAAATCAAAATTGTGTACCTTTCTTATGTAGGTTGGTCCAAGTTTTTAGTAACCCTTCAACTTCAAATTCCAAACCTTCAACTCCTTCACTTGAATACTTGAAAAATAGAAACAATACCTTCCTCAAAATCTTATGGCTGCAGTAAAATAACTATGAATTGAGACAAAGATATAATCCTGCATTTAACCATACATTCCACATATAAATTTGATGTGTTTACTTTTTAAGGAATGCTTCAAAATTGCATATGTAATATCAAGCATGAAAGTTTTTATTAACAACCGTTAAAGGTGAAAATGATAGCAAAAAAATTGTAGTAAAGTTCATATTCAAAGAAACATTATGAGAGTAAAATATCTTATGTTTCTAACTTGTCCGGCAATAAAACTGAAATATGAAAAGATGCAAATTTTCAGCTATAAATAAAAATTGTTTAAAAGCAGCTACAATTTAAAAGTATGCAGCCATGTTAAGGCATAATTTCTATTACTCGTGTCCTATAAATACGCATATGTTGTCCATCAAGGACCAGATCTATACTTCTTTCATGCCAAGATACTCCAAGAGTGAAGTTATGAACATAATATATAAAATTGGAATGTCTTCTAGAATGGTCACTTAGGAAACCTTAGGTTTTAGGGTGGTTACCATAATACAAAATAAAATAAAGTTGAGTACACTTAGAGTAGGGTACCAAAGATCATGTGGATCTTCTTCTAGGGCTTCTAGAATGGTCGCTTTCATGTAGGAAAGAGTCAAATGGAGGTGTGGGTACAATTTTGCATAATATTGGAAGGCCAAATAATCGAAGGCATATACCAAGGAATTGGCAGTAAGCACTGTTAAACTGAGGTAAGGTAAGGTCAAGCTAGTCTGGTCTAAAAATCCTTTGCATAGGACCTATTCTGTAAAATAGGGTTATGCTTCTTTGTTTGGTCAAGACATGCAAGTCCATCCATATTCAAGACTAGTGATGGGAAAACAATGTGTATTATTAAGGATTATTTTACCATCCAAACCTGCACTCAAATATATTCAAATCCTTGAACAAAGTGAAACCCTATGGGCACTTAAGAGGGTTGTATATTGTTGCTACAACTCTTCCTCTCACTTTAGGCCGACTCTCGTCTAGCACAAGAGGAGGAACCCTAAAAAAGGATGTTTATGATTTTCCTAAATTTAGGGATGGTGTATTATCCAAATTTGTGCCTAGCCAATGGATGTTGGATGACTTGTATGAAAGAAGGTCTACCTAGACTATTATAAACATGCTCTAACAACCATGCAGATCTATTTCAATAAGCCAATAATTTTAGGAGGGGTCTTCCAAAGATGTTCATCACAAGATTCATAATAGGTACAAAATAAACCAATAATTATATGCAACCATGAATGATTAAAGAACAATCACATATGAAACCATTAATGAAATCATCCTTCAAGAATGACTTCACCCAAATATCAAGAGGGCCTTAAAAGTTCGATACCTAACCTTCAAAACCTATATAGGGAAACCCTCTAAATAGAGTGAATGGCCCTACTTGAGCCATTACATCAACAAATATCCTATCGATGAAGGGAGGGTTTCAACTCAACCCTAAATTATTCAACTAATAACTCCATAGCCCTAGGACAGGGCACGGTTCTCATCACTTTCACTTTTGGTTTTTTTATGATATTTTACTTAGAAAATGTGTTTTGTGCTCACTATTAAGTGCATTCATATCTCTGTTATACAAAATCATCAGATAATTTATTGTTAAGTGTTCCTATAACCTCAAAGAGATGGCATATTTACATAGACACTTAAAATTTGAGGCACCATACTCCTTAAAGCCTTTGAATTTACTCTATTCTCATTTTGGACTAGAACACAATTCTAAAGGATTAAATTCAGTTTTAATCCCTTAATGATAACACATTACACCATATAGTGTAGCACATTAACCCCTATATTGTGTTGCATTACATATTATTTATGTAGGCTTGGGTATATTAGTGAATTTATTGGTTTTTATTGTACACCTTTATCTCCAATATATAGGAAGGAGATCTTCTCATTTTAGTCATCATAGTATCTTATCTTGTCTTGTGTACTCAGTACATTGTGTAAGGAGGTTCCTCCCTCGAAGAGGATTGATAATTTTCTATGCTATTCATTTTTTAGGCATGGACTACTCTCTTATTGTCTATTTCTTCTATTTTTATGCTATATTGAGGACTTGGTTGCATAACATTTGGTATCAGAGCTCTTTCCTCGAGACTGGCTTCTGCAAAACGAGCCATCTTGGAAATTTTGCTACAAATTTTTTATACAAGGATTCAGAGATGCAGGTTAAAAAAACACTTCCAAAATAGGATGAAATATCTCTAGTAAAAAATTCATATCGTGACCCATTACAGTTTCAGAGACAATTTTGGAGGAATCTAGGGTTTTTTACTAGTCCTACAGCTAGTCTAAAACATGTGTTCTTGGGAAAAAGGTCATATCTGAGGAATCCAATTTCCAAATGGAGTGAGACCAATTGAATATTAAATAATATGGACTAGGGTATCTATGGTATAATTTTCATATACAGAAACAAAATATTAGACACATGTCACAAAATATAAGTTCGCTCTTCTGGATAGGCCAAAAATAAGAAGCTTTGGTCTATTTGCAATAAAAAAAATTTGGCTCATCCAAATTAGGTCATACCTGCAGCATTGGAAAGAGGAAATATCATTTTACTATAGGCCAAATTTTTAGACTCAAAGGAGTCGAAATTCAAATGTTAACTCAGTTACAAGCAGGCAATAAAACAGTCTCCCAATCAGGGTTTTAAAAGGTACACCATTTTGCATTTGAATAGCTTTTAGTAAAATGATATATTTGTGGTAAACCCTAGGGTGTGATATTGTTAAAAATTCCACCAAAAGGAATTGTAAATAAAAACACTCCACTCAAAACTCTAGATAATTCATCCCCGACATACAAGGAAATAGAAGACATTTCTTTTTGAGTGTCCAAGTTGGAAGATATGATTAAAGGAAATGTGGAAATTGATGACTTTGCTAAATTGGAAAAGAAGATGGCTACTAAAGAGGGTCTCAAAGGGATGGCTACTAAAGAATATCTGAATGGGATGGCTAGTAAATAAGATCTTCAAGACTTGAAGGAGTTTATCAAGGATATCAAACATAACTTTATTCCTCAATTATCTACTCAAGAAGAGGATAAGGAGGAAAAAATGACTTATTCTAGTAATGTCTGGAGAAAATTGAAAAAAAATTGGAGAGTAGGAATTTGGAGTCCTCAAAAGTTGATGATTCACTACAACATCATGGGTTCAATTCTGGTCCAAGAAACTACTTTATCCCCAAGATTGGTATGCGAAAGTTTGATGGCAATGATCCAATCACATGGTTTTTTAGATGGAGCAATTCTTTGATCTACACCAGGTGCCCACTATGCAAAATATAACTATTGCATATTTGTATTTAGAAACTGATAATTTTGTATGCTCTCAATGGATTTGTGACCATAAAAAGGATACTATTATCACTTGGTCTATGTTCACTAAATAATTGATTGTACATTATGGGTATATAAATAACAAAACCTTCTTTACTTAGTTGGTAAATCTCAAGCAAAAAGGTTCAGTTACAAATCACATCAAGCAATTTCAACACCTAAGTCTTAGAGTGAAGAATATTTTAGAAGATAATTTGTTAGATCTCTTTATTGGAACCTTGAAAGATAACATTCAACATGCGGTCCGTCTCTTTGAACCATCATTGCTAGAGAAGGATTTCATGACGGAAAATATGGTTGAAAATAAAAATATGGAAATGACTACTAGAAAGGCATTCTCCAACATATATAGAGAAAATAATGTTCCTTCATCTAAACCACCACAAAGGTTGACACACCAAAAAATAGATGAAAGAAGAGAAAAAGGATTATGCTTTAATTGTGACAACAAGTATAGTAAGGGACATAAGTGCAACGAGAATAAATTATTTTGCATATATTGTGAAGAGGAAGAACCAAAAAAAGAGGAAGCATATCAATAAGAGGTGACTTCAGAAGAAATAGAATAGGCTACTTTAGAAGAAATTACTCCCAATATATATTGTCGTGCATTAGCTAGTATTAGCACTCCTCAAACTCTCAAGATAGAGAGATACATTAAAAAGAACAAGGTAACAGTGTTGATTGATTCTGGTAGTACTCATAATTTCATTATCTGTAAATTAGCCAAAGTTCTTAATTGCTTTGTTTATCTAGCACCAGAATTTCAAGTAATTATTGCATATGGAGGAACTATAAATTGCTCAGGGAAATGCCATAATATCAATCTAGATATGGGGGAATATGTATTGAATAGTCCAATTGTTTCTATCCCAATGGGTGGTGCTGATGTTGTCTTGGGTGTCCAATGGTTAAAATCATTGGGAACAATGGATTTTAATTTTCAAAATATTTTCATGAAATTTTTATGGGAAGGTAAAGAATACGAGTTAAATGGTATCATAGGAAAACCAAGAAAGGTGATAAGCTGTAATGGTATGAAAAATTTGTTAAAAAGTGACAGCAAGGCATAGTTGCATAAGTATTCTCATTAGATGTTCAAACCTCAAAATTCCCTATCTCCCTAGATCTCCAAAGGGTCATTACTAAGCATTCCAAGATATTTGAATATATTCCCAAAGGTCTTCCACCTATTGGTGACTTTGATCATGCTATCCACTTAATTCTAGGTAGTGTTCCTCCTAACATTAGACCTTACCAATATCCTTATAGCCAAAAGAGTGAAATTGAGCATATGGTTGATGAAATGTTAAAGGATGGCATAATTAGGCCTAGAAAAATTTCATACTCTGCACCAGTGGTAATGGTACGCAATCCAGATGGATCATGGCGTATGTGTCCTGATTATAGAGAGCTCAAAATGATCACCATTAAAGATAAGTTTCCCATTCCCGTCAGTGATGAATTACATGGAGCAGTTGTCTTAACAAAGTTGTATCTCTATTTCAGGTATCGTCAGATTCGAATGAAGGATTAAGACATCCCAAAACAACATTCATAACTCATGAAGGTCACTATGAATTTTTTGTAATGCCATTTGGTATAAAAAATGCACCTTCCACATTTCAAGGTTTGATGAATTCTATTTTCAAGCCTTTCCTTAGAAAATTTGTGTTGGTATTCTTTGATGATATACTAATCTATAGCAAGCCTTGGGAAGAACATGTTCAACATGTTGACAGGTTTCTACAACTACTAAAGGAGAAAGAGTTGTATGCAAAATATTCAAAATGTTTCTTTAGGATAAAGGAGGTAGAGTATTTGGGTCATATTGTATCTCATGAAGGTGTTAAGGTATACCCTAAAAAAATTGAATCCATGATGGACTGTCTGATTCCCAAAACCCTGAATAATATTCGAGGATTCTTAGGTCTGACAGGGTACTACTACAAGTTTGTTTGGAACTATGGAAGAATAGAATATCCTATAACATCGTTACTGAAGAAAGATGCATTTTCTTGGACTCCGGAGGAAACTCATGCCTTGCAACAACTCAAAGAGACCATGTGTAAAGCTCCTATTTTGGTGACACCAGACTTTAGAAAAACCTTTATTGTGGAATGTGATGCTTTAGGAAATGGAATTGGAGTTGTACTAATGCAAGAAGGACACCCTATTTCCTTCGCAATTCATACAATCAAGGGAAATAACTTTAAAAATCCCATCTATGAGAAGGAAATATTGGCAATAATACATTCCTTGAAGCAATGGCGCCCCTACCTTATAGGGATACATTTGAAGGTTAAAAGTGATCATGAAATCCTTAAATACTTCTTGGAACAAAGTCTATCTTCAGAAGAGCAACAAAAATGGGTAACAAAGATGTTGGGATATGGCTTTGAAATCATCTACAAAAAGAGGAATCAAAATGTTTTCGTAGATGCACTCTCCAGGAAAGATGAGGATTTTGAAGCATTACTCTATTCTATTTCGACCATCCAACCATATTGGATAGCCGAAGCAATGGACGAATATAAAAATGATGAAAAAATATGTACATTTATTCAAAAGTTGTAGCAAGATCCTAGTGCCTCTAATACATTTAGGTGGAAAGATGAATTTCTATGGTACAAGGATCACTTATATGTTGGTAAGAGTTCCCAGCTCAAGCAAAAGGTACTTTCTAAATTTCGGTCTTCACCGATAGGAGGGCATTCATGTTTCTTGAAAACCTGCCATAGGGTAAAGAAATTATTTTTTGGGATGGTCATAAAACTAACGTTTAAAAATTTGTGGCAGAATGTTTGGTTTGCAAACAAAATAAAGTGGAAAAAATTAAGAATCCTGGTCACCTACAACCACTTTCCATTCCAAGACAAAGGTTGACTAAGGTCTCGATGGATTTCACCACAGGTTTACCAAAGTCTGAAGGAAAGAGTGTCATCATGGTGGTTGTTGATAGAATTACTAAATATGCACACTTCTGTGCACTATCTCACCCTTTCAAAGCAAGCGCGGTCGCAAATTATTTTATGGAGACAGTACAAAAACTACATGATACTCCAAATATTATAGTAAGTGATAGAGATCCCATTTTCTCTAGAAATATTTGGATCGAATTATTTTCTTTTTTGGGTACTCAACTGGCTCATAGCTCATCTTATCACCCTTAATTTGATGGACAAATAGAGATAGTAAACAAATGTTTGGAAGGGTATCTTTGATGTTTTGCAGATGATAAACAAACATAATGGGTCAAGTGGTTACCCTTGGCAGAATGGTGGTATAATACTTCCTTCCATACATCATAAAAAAATGACCCCATTTATGGCACTGTATGGCTACCATCCACCATCCATCACATCTTTACTAAGATATTGTAAGGTTCAAGCAGTGGAAGACCACATGGAGCATCAACAACAAGTTCTTCAACTCTTAAAGGAAAACCTGAATCCAGCACAAAATAGAATGAAACAACAGGCAAATCAACACCGTAGTGAACAGAGCTTTAATGTTGGGGATAAGGTGTTTTTAAGTCTACAACCATACAAACAGATGTCACTGAAGAGCACCAAGAAGGATAATAAATTATCACCTAAATACTACAGTCCCTACAAGGTGCTATTAAATATTGGTAGGGTGGCCTACAAATTGGAACTACCTGCATCTTCATGAGTCCATCCAATTTTCCATGTTTCTTGTTTAAATAAGGTTATAGGTGACAAGCCACCAGTTTAAACGATGTTACCAAAACTTGACGAGGAAGGAAAAATCATCTTGGGTCTTGAAAAAAATTATTGAAATACGAACTAGACAGCTTCAAAATCGATCAATTTTAGAGTATCTCATTAAATGGAAGAACTTACCCACAGAAGATTCAACATGGGAAGATGAGTCCTTTATACATCAACACCCATACCTACTTCAGCATTGACGACAACACTTTTTGAAGGGGAGGGGCATGTTAAGCCCTTAATGATGACACATTACACCATATAGTGTGGCACATTACCCCCTATATTGTGGTGCATTACATATTATTTATGTAGGATTAGGTCTATTAGTGGGATTATTAGTTGTTATTGTACACCTTTATCTCCTATATATAGTAAGGAGATATTCTCATTTGAGTCATCATAGTATCTTATCTTGTTTTGTGTACTTAGTACATTGTGTAAGGAGGTTCTTCCCTCGAAGAGGATTGATATTTATCTCTACTATTCATTTTTAAGGCATGGATTACTCTCTTATACGGTCTTTTTCTTCTCTTTTTATGTTATATCGGGGACTTGGTTACATAACATTCTGCTTCATTGAGACCAAATGGTTCTCCTTCAGATTTTATAATGGATGATTCTGCGAAGGGACACAACCAAAAATGGTTGACATTCTTAATTCAAAATTATTATCCTTTACCCAAAAAATGGTTGGCATTCTTAATTAATTGTAAGGGGGTAAACTTTGCTAAGAATGATCTTCCTTTAGGATATCACCAAATTCATATGGAACCTACAAATGTATGGAAAATACATATAAAGACTATTTTTGGTACCTATTAGTGGTTGGTAATTCCCTTTCATGGAATTACGAATTTCCCTAGTACCTTCGTCTATACCATGAATGGAATCTTCTTCCTTCATGTTAGATGATTTTTATAGTATTGGATCAAAGGTTTACTGTATTGGATGAATAATACTTACCTGCCAAACTATTTTTCTTCAACCCAAGGCCTTATTTCTCTTAAGATTATTCGCAATAAATAAACTAGAGAATCAACAGGTTATGTTTTCCTGGAGTTTGTAAGCCATGTGGTAGCCCAAATGGCTCTGCAAAATCACAATGGTGTACAGATGCTAAACGCTGAAAATTTTTACAGTCTAAATTGTTTTTTTTGTCAAATTTGAAACCTATTATTTTACTCTGTTTCATAATATAGTCCTTAGTACCTGATTGAGAATTCATAATACTTTCATAATACCTAATTGACAAAAACATAATTTCACTTGAATTATTTTGAACCGTAATCATAACCTAAGTTTCATGCCATAGTGAGTTTTAACGTTATCAATGAAGACAAATACTTTCAATGGTGTAGAATGACCGAAGGAAAGCATCATCAAGTTGTAAATTGAACCTCCATATGGAACTACATGCAAGCTTGTTTCTTGAATGGAAATACCGAATTTCATCGATGCCCCAAGGAAGAAGAATTCAGTTGATGATGGAAGCTCACACTTCTTAAATTTATAGACATTTAAATTAATGATGGATCTCAAAGTTATTAAATTTATAGAAATTTTGGTGTTTGGAACACCATTGAAAATATAGAAAGATACTTTTACTAGCCTAAGATGCATGCATATATTTCAAGTTTGATCATAGGTTGTGTAATTTATAGCACGAGTAACCCAAATAATAGGGAACTTATTTGCACTTTCCATGACCAATACCAAGTAGACCTTTTGAAAGTATCTCAATGGATTTTGTTGGAGATTTGCCTAGGTTAAGGAGGAAAATCTATTACTTTTCATGAAAGTATCTCAATGGATTTTGTTTCGCATGTAGTGATAGCATTTTAGTGGTGGCTATTCACACCCCTTAACCCTAGAGTGTAAAAATAGGGTAATTATAATTTCCATGATTGAGCTTTAAAACTATACAATAGAATATGGATATGATTAGAAGGGAAAAGGGATCAATTTACCAATGATAATGTTTTTTATTGATTACCTTATGATCATATTCTGATGCAAAAAATGTACCCAATGTTGTGACCAAGTAGAGGGCCAAGCTTAACCAAACATCTTAACCAAACACATTCCTTATGCCCATATTGTTAATGGTATAGTCATATATAACCCAGACTAGTTATCAGAATCCTAGATATTGTCTTACCTCTAACGCATATTGTCTTGAATCTAACCCATAAACGTATAGGTATGTCTAACCCCCGTATTCTTTGCATCTTCACACACCCCTTCTTCAAAAACCCTCAAAAGAAACCAATGTTCCATACTAAGAAAATCATTTACCAATTCACCATGGGGTGATCATGTGATAAGTTCTCTCTTTGTGCATGTTGTTATCTCACTAAATTAAATGATTGCAAATGAAGAACGTGTGAAAGATGTAGTGCAAGAATCATTATAAATACAATAGGGAAAATCTTACCCATTCATATGCATTCATATAGTAAAATTCACCCTAAACCAAATCTAACAGATTAATTTTTGCAAAATCATTTTTCTATTAATAACATTGAAACATTCAAAATTTTTATAGAATAATATGGGGTTAAATGGAAGGCATTGACCGATTTTTGGGGCATTGTATCCTCTCGATGACCTCTGTGACCTCTTCTCCGCGGCCTCTCGACCTTTGTGACCTTCAAGACCATGACAACCCTTACAAAATCTCGGAAACCTCCGACATACGGGATTGGTTAGGTAAGTGAAAATGCAGTCTCTTGGCAAACTCTGCGACCTCCAGGCTCTAGGATTTGTGAGGTAAGTGGAAATGCATTCCCGCGACTGGGGAGGTAAGTCAGTTTGAAATGTTTGGTTTGTTTGTTATTGTCATAACCCCAAATTTTCACAAAAATTAAATTTTTTTGATGTAACATAAATTGTCTATAGTCGCAGTTTGTTAACTGCTAGTGGTTAATGGAAAAATGAAACAGTTAACAAACTAATGATTAACTTAAACACATACAAATTAATACTATTTTAATTTTGATATGTGATATAACTAATTTGCATTTAGTTGTTTCTAGTCGTACTGATGATTTGATTTTGTCAAGTAGGTGAGAAGTTACGTTCTAACTGGGGCTTACTTAGCGATTGCTAACTTAGCTGGATTTCTGGATCTTACAGGCTTGATAGGTAAATTTTGAACCAGTAGGAGTTTATTAAAGCGTTAATCCAGATATACTTATTTAACATAAATATACTGCTAGAGTAGAAGTTTGCTTAATAGAATTCAAGGGTACTACGAGGTAAAGTAACTTTTCATTACTTGTTTTGCAACTATGACAGTATTTTAAAATTCATGTCGTTAAGACAAATAACATTACCATACTCAATGTTTTTCATTAATATGACTTTTATTTCGGACAAATCTTCTTTCTAGCTATTATCCAAGTTCTTATAGAGCTCAAGATTTTGTAGAATAATTCCTTTACTGACATAAGAGTTTACTGTTGTTGTTATTTCTAAAATTTAAAATGCTGCTTATAAGCATGGAAATAAAACTAAAGCCTTCTAAGGACAAGCTTACAAAAGAACCCTCAGTTCTACTTTTAATTGAGCTTTAGTAGAGGAAATTTATCAGCTTGGTATTGTATTATAGTTGTAAATGGTCATTTGCACAATTGTCGTCAAGTTGTGATTCCTATCTTCCAAGTTTATTCATGACATAATTCATGTGGCGAGATTACATTACCCTATTATTTATTTATAATAACAAGCGATACTATAATTATTCTTGGATAGTTTTACTATATTTTACTACCAAGTCTAATCTAACCTTGGTTTGTTTTAACTTAGAGATTTGGTATTTGATGGAGACCAAATGATCATGTACTTTCAAGAAGTTTATCTTACTCTTAGTACTATAGACTACATTCAAAAGTAAGAGTTATTCTAGGGTGTAATTACTATTTATTTTTATACACACCTTGTTGATTTATAAACTAGTTCTTACCTATTAGTGTTTACATAAACTAGTTCTAACAGCATAGACATGCATCGTTTATGGTTATAAAAATGGTCAATAGTGGTACTATCAACTCATGTTCAACGACTTTTACTATACTAATGATCTCTTCATAAATGTTTTACTAACAAAAGATTATAAGGTCATTATAAAACAAGGATATCGATGCAATATATGTTTTGGTTCATTACCAACGAATATTCCAAGGTTTATATATTATAAGGTTTAACGATACCATAAAAATATCACTCTTCAACATAGTTTGACTTAATTTTTATCATTGAAACGATATGTTTTTGACCTTGTAGATTTTATTATCATTGCAGTTTTTATTTAAATTATTAACAATTATTTGGTTCCCGACAGGGCAGTGGAAACTATACAAATCGACCCACTGTGGACTAAATAATTTGGTGGCCACGAGGAACATCCACCACCGTGCAATGCATGATTTAAAAACCTACTTCGCATCCCTAACTTCTCATTCTTCACCGAGGGTTTTGGTCTTGGCATTGTTTGGTTTTACTGCGGCCATGAAAGCTCGCTTGTTCTCGTCTCCAGCTCCATTTTTTGTGTATAACGAAGTGTTGCCACTTTAGTGTATGGGTTGCAAAGTTCATAGCTCGCATTTGGTTTTTCTTCCTGCATACATTACGCTGTCGTGATAATAGTGAAACTTCGTCAGTAGTTTTTAGTGTTGTTTCCTGTCATGGCCATTGCCAAAGCTTACTCCTGCTCTAGACATCGGTGTAGAATGTATTGTGAGCCCCGTCTCCTTTGTCACTGGTGAGCACGAGGGTTTGTGTTGTTCGTTGTGCTGGTTTGTTTCCTTAATGGCTCCAGATTCCTTTGCTTCTAGGTAAATAATTTATCTTACAATTCTTATAAATTTCAAGTTATAGTTACAGTTATAAAACTTAGTTTCTAAAAAAGGTTTCTAGTCTTCACTTGCAGATTACAGTTCGCCGTTACGCTTGGAATAACCCTCTCCATGTTTGAATTTACATCAAGACCTACAGGTAAGCCCCGGTTACAATGTGGCAACTCCCCGCTTGTAAATATTAGGGAAAAAGGGTTTCAGTTGGAGAAGAAATACGACCTCGGTTCTTTTGGTGTCTAAAATGCTTATTTCAGTTCTTATTTAGTATTTTTGGTTTTTAAAACCCTTTCTTGTAGTAGGGTAACTCCATCCTCGATGCCATGACTTGTATTTCACTTTTCTCGACTTATTAACAGGTTTACAACCTTATGGCTAAGTAATGACATACTCTGTTCTTATTATGTGGAGGTTCTCCTGTCTTCATGGTTTTAATGGTTCTCTGTTTCGAATACTCTAATAAAATATACATTGTCTTCTAAATTTTATTACAGTAATGAAGTTTTTATAAGTTGATTATTAGTTTTTTCTTTCAAACCCTCGCCACGATGTTGGGTGTAACCGGTCTTGAGTTGGGTGAAGTAATTTTGGTTAAAACTTTATCCCTATGACCAGACAAAGTAATACATTTGGTTTAAAAGGGTTTTTAACTTCGAGCTCTGTCTCGTTTATAAAATAGTTTTATAAACTTGTAAATTATGGCTCTGTGTAAATTTGAGTCTTTCCTTCTTCGACTGTTAATAATGGTAATTACTTGTTTAATGTTTTTCTCTTGTAATTAATAAAGTAAATGTGCTGACTGTAAGCTCAGTTTTAAGATAAAATTTATATTTTATACTTATCAATTCGGATAAAATACTAGGGTTACTGTAAAAGAATCCTTAGATAAATATATTCTTAAATTTATCAGTTGTGTTGGTTTCTGTTTACCTATTTCACGTTGTTACAATAGTATTGATATAGTTTATCCTGTTTAAATATTTTCTTTTCTTTTAGATAAAAGAATTTATACAAATACTGTAAGTTCTTGTTATAAGACTGTACCCAGTCTAGTGCATGCTTTAATATTATAGTTTTTAATTTTAATTTGTTTATTCTGTTTAAAAGAATACTTCTATAAAAAGAATGAAAGTATAATTAGGGTTTGACCCTCAGGTTAAACCTACAGATATTTAGAGCCTTTTTGGAAAATAATTATTCTTAAATAGGTAAATTCTTAGCTTTATTCATTTTACTGTTTACATTTAAATTTTCATTTGTTTACTACTCTGTTAATTAGTAAAGATTCAGAGTTATGTAATGATTAAAACATTAACTCTGAACTTTGATTATTTCTTTATTACTAGTATTTGTAACATAATCCTATGCTAATATATATTAAATAATAGTTTAAGCTAAAATATATAAGTGTGGTTAAACCCTTGTTTTAGATACTTACTGTATATCCTATAATTTTATTGAATCAATATGTTTCTTTACTATAACTCTATTTGTAGTTCTAGTGTCTCCCTTCCAACATTTTTTTTGCATAGATATACTCATAAAAACAGTAAACATAAATAACCAGAACACTGTTCTTTTTAATAATAATTTATACACTGAATTAAATTACTCTTCTATCTACAAAATGCAGAACCCTACCTATTGTATTCGATCTCTTATAATTTTATTTCATCTACTTAAGATATTCTAACTGTGCTGGAGTACGGCCTAGTTTTCCAGGTGTGGAAAAACACAGTCTAGAAATTACTTCCATTTTAACACATTACTTTTCTGAACCACATTCATTTCTTTAAACATCTAGAAAGACCACTAAATTCTAATATTTTACAAACTAACTCTGTAACATTCATATATCAGTCAAACTCAGATTGATTTATCTAATACAATAAAAATAATAATGTAGAACCTGTTTAGGAAATATGACAATAGCATTAGGAGGCCGTTCCTCCCTACCAATCTCCTGGAGAGCACTTAAACAACGCTTCCTTAGGGGCCCCGATCCTGTTCTTGGTCTTCTTGGCTGAGAACTGGTGGAGAATGCAAACAGTAGACTAGTCCAATATCTCAGTAAAACACTTTGCTCTCAGCAGCATGATCTCTAGATTAAAAGATGCAACTAGATCAATCAACAGTTATCCCCTCAAACACATTCCACATTTCCCTTCCATTGAATTTATCTGAAGTACATTCATTCACCTAAATGATCACTTCTCTAGAATGAGTAGCCTCAACTCTTTTCAATGGGAATTTTTATAAAGATTGCCTAGGTCTTTTGGGTTAGTTTTAATTAATTGAGCCATTTGCTCTGATTCCACTTTCTTGGGGAATCATGACCCCAAATGTAGGGAGGTTTCCACCTGCAACAGTTGGAAGTGATTTGAGGATGCTGCCACATGTCAGTTTGCTCTCCACCCAGTCTCTTCCACCAATTTGATCAGTAAACACTCTTTTAACAGTCGCTCCTAAGCTGTTGTCTCCTCCTTTATTTATTTATAAATAAAATATTCAGAATTACATTAAATATCCCTGACTCTGCTGAGTCATCAATTACAAATTAGTATAAAATTTAACATATTTTCCTCAAATAATATCAAATAATATAAAATTGCTTTTTGCAAAATTGGGGCATGTGACATACACACCTCCTCAGAGAATAACATCGTTCTCGATGTTATTTATTCTTCGTCCTCAGAATTCCCCTGGAACAGAATTGGATATGCATCTTGCATATTACTTTCCAATTCCCAGGTGGCTTCTTCTGGACTAAGGTGCTCCCATTGCACCTTCACCTGACCAATGGTGCAGTTCTGAAGTGTGATCTCCCTCCATCCGAGGATACAGTATGATTCCACCAGAAAATATCCTTCTAGTTATACCTGTACATCATTCTATTTAATAACATGAGTAGCATCATGAACATATTTCTTTAACACAGAAATGTGAAAAACATTATGTACTCTTAAATTCGGTGGTAATGCTAATTGATAAGCTACTTGTCCAATCCTGGACAATATTTCAAATGGACGACAGTAACAAGGTGCTAATTTTGCACAAATACCCAATCTCAAAGAGCTCTTTTTGGGCCTCACCTTGATGAACACATGTTGACCTACCTGAAACTCCTTTGGAGTTCTTTTAAGGTCTGCTTGACTTTTTTGTCGATCCTGCGCAACTTTCGGATTACCTTGTACCTATTTTATAATTTCTTCCATTTCCTTCAATAGTTCAGGACCTAATACTAATCTATCCACCGGATTACTCCAAGAGATAGGAGTATTACATTTCCTTCCATACAATATTTCGAAAAGACTAAATCTGGTTGACGCTTGATAATTATTATTATAAGCAAATTCTACCAGATGCAAATAATTCTCCCATTTACCCGGCTGGTCTTTCACATACATTCTTAGTAAATCTTCCAGTACTTGGTTTACTCTTTCAGTCTGTCCATCTGTTTGAGGATGGAACGAAGTACTAAAATTTAGTGTAGTGTTTAATCCTTTAAACAGAGATTTCCAAAAGTTACTTGTAAATTTAGGATCTCTATTTGAGATTATAACTTTCGGTATTCCACGCAGTCAAAAAATTTGTTTTAGAAAGATATCAGCTATGTTTGCATCTTTATACGTAGTTTTAACATGTATAAAGTGGGCTACTTTACTTAATTTATCGACCACTACCATGATAGAATCATTTAAATTCTAATTTTTAGGAAGTCCAGTAACAAAATTGAGACTAATTATCTCCCATTTCTAGCTAGGAATGGGAAACGTCTGAAGTAATCTAGCTGGGTGTTGATGTTCAGTTTTCACTTGTTGACATTCAAAACACCTAGCAATATATTCCACCAGTTCAATCTTCATGTTTGGCCAAAAATATTATTTTCTTAACATAGTTATAGTCTTTTGATAGCCTGGATGACCTGAGTATGGAGTTTTATGGATTTCATCTAAAATTAATAACTTAAATTTAGCCACATTAGGTACATACATTCTGTCTTTATACAGTAAAAATCCTTTTGCATTCAAATTGTACCCTTTACTTAAGCTTTCTGTTGGATTTTCTTTCATTTTAGCTTGTAATTTTTGGTAAATTTCATCTTGTTCTACCCCCGCTTTAAGTTGTTCATCTAGATCTATTGTATAAGTGCTAATAACTGCTGTGAAGTTTTTCCTTGCATTCCTACTTAATGCATCGACAACTTTATTTTCTTTACCTTTAATGTGCTGAATTTTGAAATCATACTCACTTAGAAAAGCTAGCCACCTAGCTTGTCTAGCATTTAGATTAGGTTGATCTAACAGATATTTTAGTCCTTTATTATCAGTCATTAAAATAAATTTTCTACCAATTAAGTGATGACGCCACATTTTTAGAGCATGTATAACAACAACTAATTCCAGATAATAAGTTGCATAATTCTTTTCATGGATTTTTAATTTCCTAGACTCAAGCCAATAACATGCCCTTCTTGAGTCAGAAAACCGCCTAAACCATCATTGCAGGCATCAGTACACACTACAAATTCTTTATTTGGATCAGCTATTCTTAAAATAGGTGCGCTGGTTAATAAAGTTTTTAACTTTTTAAAGCTATCCTCGCATTTCTGGTTCCAATCAAATTTCCTTCCTTTATTCTGCAAAGAAGTTATCTGATTTGCGATTCTTGAAAAACCTTCAATGAACCTCCGGTAATAACCGGTAATTCCCATGAAGGATCGAACATCAGTTACATCCTTAGGAACTGATCAATCTTCAATCGCCTTTATCTTTTCGGGATCTACCGAAATCCCTTCCTTAGTCACCACATGACCTAAGTAATAAATATTATCCTTAAAGAAATCATATTTACTAAAATTTGCAAAGAGTTGATGATCTCGTAGCTCTTGCAAAACAATTTTTAAATGTTCTTTATGTTCTTCTCCCATTTTTTAATAGATTAATATGTCGTCGATAAACATGACTACAAAATTATCTAGATACTTGTGCATAATGTTGTTCATTAAACACATAAAAACAACTGGGGAGTTAGTAAGCTCGAATGGCATGATGACAAACTCATAATGGCCATATCGAGTTCTAAAAGTTGTTTTAAAGATGTCTTCATCTTTAATCCTAACTTGATGATATCCAAACCTTAAATCAATTTTCAAGAACACCATGGCTCCACGTAGTTGATCAAACAGATCATCTATGTGAGGAAACGGGTATTGATTTTTAATAGTCATCTTATTCAACTGACGGTAATCTATGCAAAGTTGCATGGTTTTGTCCTTTTTCATAACGAAGATGACATGTGCCCCCCAAGGAGACACACTAGGTCAAATATACTTTTTGTCAATAAGTTCTTTTAATTGTGATTTTAGTTCATTAAGTTCAAGTCTGTTCATTCGATAAGGGGCCTTTGAGTTGGGTACTGCACCAGGTACCAGCTCAATGGTAAAATCTAGTTCCCTTTTCGGAGATAGTCCTGGAATTTCTTCCAGAAATACATCAACATATTCTCTTAAAACTGGTATGTCCTCCAATTTTAATTTGTCTATTTTATTTAGATTCTCCTCATCAGTTATTATTACTCCATAAGCTTTACAACCCTTCCTAACAACCCTCTTAAGCTACAGAGCAGAAATCTTCCTTATGGTAGTTCTTCTAGGGATTCCCTTTACATTTATTGATTTTCCATCATTATTTATACACGTAAAGGTTTTATCATAACAATTTAAAATCACCCTATGTTGTTCTAACCAATCCATACCGATTAGTAAGTCATAAGAACCAAGAGGTAATACATTAATATTTACAACAGTTTCAACTTGATCCATAACTACTGCACATTCTTTTACAAAACAAGTTACCTTCCTTTTTGCACCAGTGGCTAACTGAACCAACCAAGAATTTTCAAAATTTTCAACAGGCAGCTTACATTTTTCTACCAATTTAGGTGAAACATAACTGACACTAGCTTCTGGATCAATTAAAATAGCTATAGGGGTTTGGTTTATCATACCTTCTACTTCCACCATGGAAGTTTGATATTCTTCTTGTCGATTCTCCAAGGCTGCATTGATTTTGGGCATAGTCCTCGCTAAATCTCCAACAGGCATTTCCTCCTATATAGTATGAATATTACTGACAGTCTTTTTCTGATTAGGATATACTGAGGCATAATGTGGGCCATTACACTCCCAACACTTTATAGGTTCTTTGCGTTCAAAGTTCTTTGTGTAATTACCATGATTATTAGTAGACTCTTTACCCTTTGGATTGTTCTGATTGCTTGGTGAATTATTCTTATTCCCTTGGAAATTCTTGTTAGGAAAATTTCTGGCCTTATTGTTTTTAGAATTTCGGTTGGGCACAAATTATTTCTTATTTTGATCATAATGGTTGTTATTCTTCTTGGCCTTCCAGTTGGCCATGCTCTCCTTCTTTCAATTCTGTTCATAACAGAAATTGTCTTTCCTTATAGCTTCTTCCAGAATTTTTGGATTGTCATACTCAATCGGGCCTGTGCAAGAAGATGAGGGACCTTTTTGGCGCGTTAGATGCAATAGAAACTTGAAAAATCAGGCATCCCTCAACTTACTTGGATTTTTTGAGATACTTATGCAAAATATCTTGCATTGAGTAAAAAACATGAAATGTAGGAAATTGAATCACATTTCCGAATATATAACTTTTATGTATCGAAAATTTGCATAGCTATGTCAAATTTCATTTTTCCTAACATGCACTTTTTATTTTTCAGGGAAATTATAAGGTATATGTTTTTGTGGGTGCAGCCTTTGAGGGCCTAAATGATCGAATCAAGATACAAAAATTGACATCCATGTAGAGAACCCATAGCACTAGTGCGGGATTATTTTTAGAAAATTAAATTAGTAATTTTATAATATTTTTACAATTTTCTAAGTGAGAAAACCTCGAAAATGGTACGTGTTTTGTGGGTGCAGCCTTTGAAGGTCTTAATGCAAAAATCATGAAATGGGGTTTTTATAGAACGTAGAGGTTAGTGTCTACTTGTGCACCATACAATTTTTATTTGAAGTGATCAAGAATTGAAAAATTTATAGAAGAAACACTAACAGTGTGTTTCACGAGTTAAGGAGGTAGGAGAGAAAAGAATTTGAAGAAAAATATGAAAAATTAATAATTTTAAATAAAAGTTACATATTTGGAATCTGTAAAAAAAACCATATTTGTGTTTAAGATTTCGTCAAAAATGATTGTGTGTAGCATACTGTGAAGAGTGGTTAAACACAGGTTTCTTCAGAGACTGGAAGAAACACCTAATTAGCTTTGGTTCATGATTACCATAGCACAGGTTTGGTATTACCGAAGCAAACACTAAACCATACACATAGGATTAAGGTTGACATGTGACCAAGTGATTTGGATTGTTTTTGACTCTAAAAAACATGGCGCATTTTATTTGAATTCAAAAAAATATTCCCGCTCATAGAATTTTGAAACGCGCTCGCATTATAGTGAACAAAAACGCGCTAGCGTTAATGAGAACCAAAACGCGCACGCGTTATTGAAAACATAAAAAATATTTTTTAATAATTCAGAGGGGGTAGGAAAGACTTTGGTTAATGTTTTAGAAGGGGTGGG
>LPNX010302415.1:18161-68308 GCA_001517045.1 Pseudotsuga menziesii
GAGGATACCGACGTTCCCAGGGGAGGCAATCTGGTCGCAGTCCATAGGATAAAAAAGGGCCCAATGAATTTTGTAATCCCATTAACTCTAGCAGCGTAGGAATTTGGGAAAATACGTCAAATTTTTGAACCAATACGGATTCGGTACAGTCATACTGAAATTATAATTTTTTTGATGTGCTACCATTGCTTCTATTATCGGTGGATTTAGTAAGGGTTTTCTATTATTGGAGCATCTGAAGCTCCTTCTTAAATTCAGGGAAAAGACATATGGGTTGAGCAATGCAATCTAGTTGTGCTCTTGTATAATTTTCTGAATTATGGCACAATTTGCAAGATTTTGTAATTTTATTCTATTTAATGGTCCAGAACAGTGTGCAGAGTCCTGTAGGAGCTATAATTTGAACTAGTTCAACCGATTCTGTTGAAACTTTGAACCTGAGACATGTTTCTTCTAAGAATTTAATTTTTCTTTAATAATTAGTTTTACCTCAATTATGGCACAAATTACAAGCTTTTGTTATTTTATTCTATTATATGTCTGAAACATTCTATAGAGTGCAAGCTTGTGTAATCTTATTCTATTTAATGGTCTAGAACAGATTCCTCTATGAGCTATAATTTGAACTGATTCTGTCAAAAGTTGAATGTGAGACCTCTTTCTCCTTTAAAGACGCATTTAATTTTTCTTTGATTGTCATTTTTACATGGATTATGGAACACTTTTCAATCTTTTGTGATTTTTTTCTATTATGGGTCTAAAACATTTTGTAGAGTGCCATAGGAGAAGGATTTATAATGACTGCATACAATTCAACCTAAGACCTATTCCTCCTTTAAAGAAGCATTTTATTTTATTTTTATTCTTACTTTTACCTGAATTACAACACACTTTGCAAGCTTTTCCCATTTACTAGTTTGGATTTTGGAACAATGTATAGTTCCCTGGGACTCGTGGGCTATAATTTGAATTGACTCCAGTAAATTGGCCCTCATACCTCTTTCTTCTTTAAAGACACATTTGATACAAGTATTATTTTTCAACGACACTTATATCTTTTTGCCTCTGTTTGGCATATACCATGGTAATTAGTGTGGTCGCCTCTATTTGGCATATTTTAAAGAGTTCGAAGGTTATCAAGAATATTGTAGCATGCATGTGTCTTCATTAAACCCTTTGCGAGCATTTCTTCCTTAAATATATGCTATGTAATTTTGATCACATCATATCTTGCAAAATACTATCCTAAAATCCTTCTCAACATATGCAGAATTCCCTTTATAAATTTCTGTTTATTAATTTCCTCTAGCTTACTCTTTTATTTCACCAAGAATATACAAGCATACTTTTCTAACTTTTGGTATAGTTATATTTTTCACATCTTGACCATCTTTAAACAAACTGAGGGTGTGGCTAGTTATCCACCTCAACTAGGAACAAGACCATGTCACCTAAAAACCTTACTGACAAACAAACAGTCTCTGGTAGTCACTTTAAAATGGTCTTTCAAACTACTCAATTCAACACTTAGTGAATTTGCCAGGCCCTAGTCATTATTGTGCCAGGAGGCATTTTGGCAAACTCATATCTCACACGTGCGAACACCCAGAGGGAAAATGAGATCATGAGTGGATGCCCAGATCATCAAAGAATGGACCCATAACATTTGATGAAATTAGTAGTTAAAGAGATGACTCTGGCATGCATTTCGAAGTGGGCTCTCAACCTCCTGTTTTCAACACTCGGTCAATTTTTCATATTTTTGGATATGCAAGCTAATGTTTTTACCTCTTTTGGCAGGCTAATATTTTTCTCATGTGGTCACCATAAGAAAAACTAAGAACATGTATGGATAGCCAGTTCATTAAAGAACATGCCTATACCTTCTGATGAATTTCTCATCACTCAGACATGATTTGGCAGGCATTTGCAAATGCCTCTTCAACCTTGTGATTTGACACTTATTTAATTTCTTTAAACCCTATGTCTCAAAGGTGATTTCAAATTTTCATAAAACTTGGAGTGTAAGACATCCAATGGATGCAGGACAACCAGACGAATCCATTAAGACCAGTTTCATCCTCTGGAACTACATTCTCTCTCCTCGACGGGAATTTGACTGAAGTATGATGTAAAAGCTGCTTAAGACTTGTTTTGGTAGATCCATAATTTCTGCCTCGGGTACTTTTAGGTCAAATTAAGAACATGGTCAGGTAGACAACACAACCACCTATAGGATTCCCATATGGTGTGAGAATTTATTTCAACCCACAAATTATGGCCAACATTCTCCTAGATCAACTTGTATAATTTGACCAAAAAGAACTTCTTTTGGGAGGCCTGCATCTTCTTCCTTAAAGAGTTTTTCTAAGAACTGGTGCCACGGTTGGATAGATACTTCAACCAAATATGGGATGACAGGACATGGCAGGGAATTTTATCCTTCTGATGAAATATGGTGGGCATTTTCATAAGACTACTGCTTTAGGACAATTTTTCACCACTTAGTCTTTTTCCAACTTTATCATACATGCCTATGCCCATCAAAAGTTCTTTTTTCATTAATGAACATCTCTAGGATATGTTTGTCCACAATCATCAGTTCACCAAATGTCACCAATTCTCAAGACTACCTATAATTGGTCTAAATTTGGTGACATTTCATAGTGTTATCCTATTTAAAAAAAATCAGGCACATAGTTAGAGAAGGAGTATTTTGCACGAGGAAAATTGCATATCAAACCACTGTGGAAGAGGGAGTGTTAGACTAAAGTCGTCGAGTTTCGGTGGGAAATCCATGAATGAAGCTATATGACCACTGCTCGTTCCAAATTGAATCCCCAACATGATCTATATGAGGGGGAACCCCATACCTCTTTGCATGCATTAACTAGTCAAGTGGCCCAAGAAACACACTTCTATATCCATGTTGTGAACAAATTCCAAACCAAATCAAATCGTGTCTTATACTTAAAAATAATTCAAATATAAATAACTCTAAAATAAATTACACCTTTGAGAGAAAAATAGCTTTTGGTAAAGTTTTTGGGAAGAAAAAACTTTTGATATTAAAACATTACAAGTAAATATATTTGCACGCTAAATTATATCCGCTAAGTAGCTTATATTATTGTTTTATTGAGTGCAGGTACCACCAAATAGGTATCTATCAGATCTATCTTCCTCTAGCGATGGTGAAGATATACTAGGAGAGGTTGAAAGTGATACGTGTTGTACTAGATCTACCAGTTCTATATCAACTAGATATGAAAAGGTAAGGAAAAGATTTCGTAGACGCATGCAATATTTTATTGCCAATGGAGGGTCATGTAATTATGATGCTGAGAGCATAGGTGACATTGAGTTTCCCTTTAGGTATAGACATCTAGTGCAATGATGGGTACCTAATAAGCTACCTCAAGTGGACACAGATTTGTTCATCAATGGGAGGATGTATCACATTGCTCCTTTGTCCTTAAATGGATTGGGGATATTTTCCATGGATGGCGTAAAGGTCGGCTATGGCACTGTAACTGAATTGATGGAGTATGTCATACCATTATATAGATACAATAACTGGTTGATCTTGGTCCAATATACTCGAAGTATGAGGAGATACGGAGTTGCCGCAAATTATATACAACTAATAGAACACAATAAAAACAAAGGGGTGACTATGTATGTTAATGGGAGACCAAAAGTGTCAGGAAACATTGCTGGCTTTGTAAATAGTACACGGCCAATGACAACAACTAAGAAACCGAATTGCAAATTTGAGGAACGCGAAGAACATCGTATATTTGTATGTGCAACAAAAACAGTACTTCCAGGTGAAGAGTTGTTGATCGATTACAACTTAAATCAAATAGATGTGGCTTCCATGGTCCAGGGTAACTGTGGAAGGTCACACGCTATGCCTCATCAGGTAAATGCTAAATATAGTAACTAAACATGACTACAATAACTAAATGTTTCAATTTTTTTTGTTAACATTCCATTTCCACCATTGACATTCACTTTTTTCATGCATATTATGAATATTTCCATGTGATAACTTTCTTATTACACTGTTATGCTTATCTCAATTTTTTTTATGTTACAATTATTGACTCAACTTTTATTGATTGATTTATTTTGTCAGGGTTGCAGCAATGGAAAGTCACATGCTGCTTCCATGGTCCAGGGTGACCATGGAAGGTCACAATCTATGCCTCATGAGGTAAATGTTAAATATAGTAAATAAATATGACGTCAATAACAAAATGTTTCGATTTTTTCAGTTAACATTCAATTTTCACGGTTACCATTCATTTTTGTCGTGCTTATTGTGAATATTTCCATATGATAACATGCTTATTACATTATGGCAGGGGTTTGTTCATCCCCATGGAGCAGAACATGTATCTCCTCCTTCGGAGGTAAAAGTAAATATTATTGCAGTATCTCATTTTTGTTTATGTTACAATTATTGACTCAACTAAATATAGTAACTAAATATGACTACAATAACTAGAAACTCCAACTATAGAATATTTCCATGTGACAACATGCTTATTACACTGTGGTAGGGATCTGCCCATGGTCGTCATGCAACAAAACATGTGTCCTGTACTTCCATGGTCCAGGGTGACTGTGGAAGGTCACACTCTAGGCCCCATCAGGTAAGTGTTAAATATAATAACTAAATGTTGAGATGTTTTCTGTTAACATTCAATTTCCACTGTTACCATTCTCTTTTTTCATGCTTATTGTGAATATTTCCATATGATAACATGCTTATTACACTATGGTAGGGGTCTGGTCTTTGCCATGGAGCAGAACATGTATCTTCTCCATCGGAGGTAAAAGTAAATATTATTGCAATATATCATTTTTGTTGATGTTACAATTATTGACTCAACTAAATATAGTAACTAAATATGACTACAACAACTAGAAACTCCAACCCCAAAATATTTCCATGTGACAACATGCTTATTACACTGTGGTAGGGGTCTCATGCCCATGTTCGTCATTGAACAGAACACGTGTCCTCTACTTCTGAGGTAAAAATAAATATTATTGCAATATCTTATTTTTTATTATGTTATAATTATTTTCATAACGTTTATTTATTGATTTATTGTGTCAAGGTGGCGCCGGTGGAAAGGCACCTACTGCTTCGATGGTCCAGGGTGATTGTGGAAGGTCACACTCTATGCCCCGTTAGGTAAGTGTTAAATATAATAACTAAATGTTTCAATTTTTTCTGTTAGCATTCGATTTCCATTGTTAACATTCGCATTTTCCTGTGCTTATGGTGAATTATTGATTGATTTATCATGTCAGGGTGGGGACTGTGGAAAGGCACCTACTGCTTCCACGGTCCAAGGTGACCATGGACAATCACCCACTAGAAGTATATCAGTAGAGGGTGACCGTGGGAAGTCACCAGCCACAACATCGCATTAGGTAAGTGTTAGTTCTTAATAGTAACTAAATTTCATTACAATAACAATGTTTGAATGATGTTAAAATTATTTTTCTTAATTTTATTGTTTGATGAATTTAGTCCAATGCACTTCATCTGGGTGATGAGGAGCTTGAGGATGAAATTTACTATTCCATAGACCCTATGGATACTATAAAGAAGGCCCTGAAAAAGGAAAACATAGAAATGATCTCCTTGGCTTGCATAGCGTCCCATGACACAGGAGATCATGGTAAGGATTGAAGAGCTGAAAGAACAAATAAAATATTATGGGGTAAGTGGCATCTTCACATATTTTTTTAAGCTATGCCATGATTTCATATCTGATATTATGTTTTCTATTTTCCCAACTAATCTAATGAAGTAAATTTTTTCGTTTGTAGGATTTTTTACAACCTGTGACTAGAGAAATTGTCGAGACAAGTATAGGTAGCAGTCATGCTCCAATGCAACAACAACGCTGGAAAAGCAATGTACCAATGAGGTTTTTTGGCACTCCTCTGGTTGGCCTCAAATCCATTGATGAGGGCACCGATTTTTATTTGTATGACATGCCAAAGCATGATGAAATAGAGCCTAGGACTCCACATGACTCCGGAGATGAACCTACTGTAGATGACCAGGAAAATTTTCTTGGAGCAGCACGAGTTAAAAGAACTGGATCACTATATCTAACCTTTCTGGTGGATGACGCTTGTGTTCCGATCAAGATTCAAAAGATTGTAGGTATTTATTAATTAATTTATTCATTTCAATCATGAAATTGAAATTGACATACGCTGAAATTATTATAAATTAATGGATTACATGTTTCTGCAGGAAACAATGTTTTCTACAGGAATTTGAATGACAAATCATTAGAGATGTTTGGCCCCACCATTCGCACACAGTGGAATAGACAAGATAGTGCAAAGAGATATGTATTGATAGAACAAATGGTAAACTTGTTTGGTAATACATTCAACAAGAAAGTGGTTGCAAAGTTAGCCGGTGAGAATTTAAAATATACCAAGGACCAATATAGGGATAAATTTCAACTTGACCTCAACCATGAGCGCCCTCCCATGGTTTCGGAGAAAGAGTGGAAGGCACTCATAGAGGATGAAAAGGAGAACTTGCTAAAAGGACAAGGAAAACGACCACAGCCTGGAAAATCAAGGTACAACACATATAATCTTTTTAGTGAAATATTCTCATTTTTTTTGTTTTTTGTTTTAAGCAAGAATTCTGATATCTAACGTTTTTCAAAATTTTCATATATAGGCTACCGGACACCTCCAAAGCAACCAAGGCTAGAGTGGAAAAGCATGGGAAACATAGATTGGGCCAGGGTGGCTATAGAAAACTAAGAGCCTGAATCGTAAGAATTAGATGATTAACTGTGGGGAATATTTATTTCAAAGTAGTGAACAAATATCTATTTTTGATAGAGGGAATTTTATATGTATTATGCATTACAGGGAAATATGTTCCAAGATGCTGCCACCGAGGAAGACCTAAAGCTTGGTTTCAAGTATGGTTTTAAAAGTGTCATTGAATATCGAAAAATCTTGGGGGAAACTACAATCTCCCCAATGATGCAGATGCAGGTAAATAAAATGAATAAGGACATCATTGCAGTATACTATTAAAGTCTATTCAGTTTTTATTATATCACCCATAACTAAATATTTATGTTTTCTTTTAAGCAATAGTGCAACCGCAGCACTAAATCTAGTGGTACTTTGCATGTACTAGATGATGTTGGGGTGTGCATGTCCCATGATAGTGGGGAGCAGAGTGGCCATTCTGGTATATGTGCTTTGGAAATAGAAATATCTACTGTGATGATAGTTATTTATTTCCTGACGTATACTTTTAAATTTTCTTCTTTCGATTGAAGACTGTGAAGCTCAAGAGGGTGAACCGCAAGAGGAATTAGCAAGTAGAGAAACAATTAACACACCAGTTGTCACACCTACATAGACAGGTAAAGAGAAAAAATGTAATTTTAATCAAAATGATGAACTATTAATTTCAATAATATTTCAACATATCGATATGCCCATTTTCGTTGTTGCAGTTCACACCCCTTTAGAACTGCCTCCACGCCCTAGTCAAGGACATACAAGAAGTATGATACATGAGGGCATGGAAACAAAAACACTAACATGACATGGATTTGTAGATAATCCACCAAATGATGATGATGATAATATCCCAATTATCGTCAGTTATTTCAATGCAAAAAAATAGATATCAAAGAAAAAGTAGATGTATAAATTCATGACTTGTATTTGGATGTATTTCAATGTTGTTAGTATAAAACAATGTTTATATGAATTAACTCATTATGATTCAATGTTTTTATGTTTATATGTTATGATTAATATCCTAGTTATGCATGACCATTTAAATGTTTTCTATGTAAACACCATCATTTATTGGGTATGGGGAATTGAGAGCGATGTGAGGGGGGGAGGGGCCATATGAGCTTGCACCTTGATGTAGTTGGCCCTGTTCAGTAGGGAATATAAAACTGTTCTTGAAACAGAGAGGAGCTCAATAAGGTATAAATACTCTTTTATTACTATGTATTAAATATGGCTGTAAATTTTAAATGCATGTCTATTTCTTAAAAAATTGTTAATAAATTTAACATTTCACGGTTGATTGATTTCTACAGGACTTTGTAGTAGGATTTAGTCATATAAAAAAATTTCTTTGATGATTTATGCAGGTCTTGGTGATGGAAATGCATCTTGCGGACAACTCTTATCAAGTTGTATGGGTGAATGGATCTAGCGAAAGGACAATGATAAGGTAAGGGTTTTGACATGTTCTTTATCCTTAATGTGTTTGTATTTATCCTTAAATTATATTTCATTCTATTAAGATACAAGAGATACAACCAATAGTAAATAAATACTTTTATACTATCATCCAAACTAGGAGACAACCTTCTACATAAAACACAAATGCTTCTTAGCAACGTAGAAAAATAGAAGAAAAATCACGTAGAAGAAATTAGGCTTTTGTTGGCCCTTCTTCCTATAATTTCGGCATGATGAAACCCTAGGTTAAGAAATTTTAATTTTTCAAACCCTAATTGTTCATCTATCTTTCAAAACTAAAATTTCTAATTTGTATACTTGTAAATATTATTCTTAGGTTATTTTTGTTTCTCTTAGGTTTTAGACTTAATTTTTATGTGTTTTTGTAACTTTTATTTTATAAAAAAAGAAAGCCCTAAAAAAAGAATTTCTGTGTAAAACCCTGAAAACACAGACCTGTTGCTTCCACAATCTGAGCCCTCTACTTTATCAAACATAGGTCTGCAATATGTATTGCAGACCTCATATGCCCTAGCTTCCTTCTTTGCACACTCAAAATATAAAACAAGTTAGTATTTCAAACTATTTAGATGGTGGTGTATTTTTTATAAATATATCTTATTGATTTGATTAGTTTTCTTCCCTATTCACATTAGTTTTCTGGGTAAATGTAAGTTTGATTTTTTACTAAGATCTGGAACCTTACATCTCTAAATGCACAGTGATATAATTCTGACATTATTTTACTGAGTATTGTTTTGGATTTTCTTAGTACTAATTATTGCTATTGAGAGTTGGGTGATGGTAAGGGACTTGATGATTTTATATTTTAGAGCTTACATACAGGATCGAGTGAATGATAATAACATTATGGTTAGCTTGGCACTAAATTTTCATTAAGTTAGTATTTTATATCTATGCTATCACATACACAGATCTGGAAATCATATGCTAAATGGCACTTTAAATGATTAACATTGGTTATTGGTTGCACTATTTTACACGTTCTGATTACTGTGATGATAAACTTTCAGTTGTTGCATGGTACATATGTGGACCATAAATTCATATGTCTAGATCTTCAAAGGTAGCAGATAAAGTGATGTTACATGAGGAGTGTCTCCAAGGAAATTATGATATGGTTTCTAAACTACAAATTGCATACTCAACTGTGAAACCTACTTCTCAGTGCCAAAAGGTAATTTATGATGATTTTTTTGCTACATGAGATCAATCCTAAGTAATAGAATAGAAATAATTTGTCAATTCTTTGTTGACTAACATGTCTCTTTCCCATCATGTGCTTAGGGGACTGTTTTTATCTTATGGGCATATTTGATACTAACTTGACCAATTTTGGCCATGCTTGAGGTGGTTGCATAAGAAGGATAAAATTTTCATATTCACCTCTTCCAGTAATGAGCAACATCAAAACAACTTACCACCAGTTGGAACTACAAAGATCCTACACAGATTTTCCAGGTGAACAACTTCTCTTTTTCCCTAGGGGTTGAGTTATTTTTTTATTATTTATTTATTTTTCAATAAAGACGAATTCAAATTTGCACCACATGTTTTTCGTAGTATGATGAATTATCACTAGTATCTCTTCACACGTAGTAGAGCAAGTGATGATATTTTACGAGGAGTGTCTCCAAGGCAATTTTGATATGGTTTCTAAACTACAAATTGCATGCTCAACTGTGCAAACTGCTTCCGATCAATGCCAAAAGGTGATGTATGATGAATTTTTTGTTATATGAGATGATGCATAGTAAAAGAATACAAATAAGTTGTCAATTTTTTGTTGATTAACATGTCTCTTTCCTATCATGTGCTTAAGGGACCTTTTTTTCTTCTTTCGGGCATATTTGGTACTAACTTTGATCGATTTTGGCCGTGCTTGAGGTGGTTGCATAAGAAGGATTAGTTTTTCATTTTCATCTCTTCCAAAAATTGTGGGATTGACCTTATTTGGCTTCATTTACACCTGCGGGTTTCCTCAGTCTTCAAATCTCGAGATCCCTTCATCTTCAGAACATGGGCTTCCTTTACTTCTGACTTGTGGGCTTATTTAAGATTCTACGGGTATCTACAAGCCTATGCGGGCTTCTTCCAAAATTTACGGGCATCCTTCCAAGCCCTTGTGGGTCCTTTAAGCCCCAACGGGATTAACCTGATTTTGGATCACAATAAGTTGATCCGAGCCCAGTGGTGCCTATGTCTTTTATCGATGGTATTTTTATAGATGTACCCCCATACCTTATCATAGAAATCAACTCTCAGTTGTGCCTAGAATATCATTTAATTAATGTTTATACAATCCCTGTGGTGGTTACAACATATTTTATCGATGGTATTTTTATAGACGTACCCTCCTACCTTGTCATAGAATACTCTCTAAGAGGTGCCACTTTAGCCTCTAATTATATATTTTAGCCAATTATCATGAATTTGTATAATCCTAATCGAAAAATAGTTTTTGAGGCAATAATTAGGGTGCTTAGGGGCACTTTGCGTACTTTTGGGCACTTTTTAAATCACTATGCCTTATTTTTTAGAGTCAGTAACACTTTTTGACTTCTCCCCTGAACTTCCCATTTATTTTTTTCCTTTTACTTCAATATGTTTTTTCCCATATCTTGCTTTCTCGATATATTTCTTTTCTATAAATCACCTTTCTTGTGTTATATTTTATCCATTTCTTTGCTTTAAAATATAGTATGTATTTTTTCACAAGCACTGATTGAAGATCCAAAACTGTGGAAAGGAAGGTGGCTTTCCACGGGTTTTAATTTTTTTTGAAACCTCCAGGTTTCGTCTCAATATCGACCAACTTTCGTCGTGAGTATTGCAAAACCATTGAAACCTGAGGTGGCTTTCCAGGAATATCGTTGCTATAGAGACGTAGTTTCGTGGAATAATTACCGTTCAACTTGCAGATTTCATCAAAAGTGTTTCGTTTTCCATGGTTTTACGTGGAAGAAATTTCTGTTCAAATTCCAGAATTCGTCGATAGAGTGACCAAATTTCGTCGAATGTGTTCCACGGTTTTATGTGGAAACTAAATTTTGTCTAATAGTTTTTGGCCATATTTTCGTTGTTCTAGGGATGAAAAATTGGTCAATAGAGTGACGAACGTGTGGAAGAAATTTCTATTCAAATTCAAGAATTCGTTGATCGAGAGACAAACTTTCATTGAACATGATCCACGGTTTTGTGTGGAAACAAAAAAATATGGTTGTTTTTGGCCATATTTTCATCGTTATAGGGACGACAACTGTGTCGATAGAGCGACGAATGTGTGGAATAATTTTCTGTTAAAATTCCATAATTCATTGATAGAGAGACACATGTTCGTTGAACGTGTTCCATGATCTGTCATGGAAACTAGATTTTGTTTAGCATTTTTGGGCCATATTTTCGTCGTTATTGGGATGAAAACTGTGTCGATAGAGAGACGAAACATAGAAAATGAATTCTAAGAAATCAATTTCAAGGCCACCATATAAAATACATGTGGCATCCAATTTTCATCTCTATATTGACGACTTATAAAGTTCGTCGATATATCCACGCAATAAGCACCACGAAATGTAGCGACCGTTATTGTCACAAGTGAGACGACAAAACGTGGGAATAGCAACGAAAAACCATTGCAATTTTGCTCCTATGTATTAGTGATGGAATGCCAGATTCTCAATCATCTTTATACAACTCTGGTTGTCACATAAAATTACTGTGGTGTCCACCTCCATGTCAAATATTCCTCACATCAGCTTTCGAAACCATATCACTTCACAACAAGTGGAGAAAGCTGCAATATACTATGCTTCAGCCATGTGAGAGAAACACTGGACTGTTTCTTACTAAACCATGTGATCATGGTAGATCCCATACAATAACATCCACGTGAGGTGCTCTTTCTATCTGCAACACTTCCTTCCCAATTTGGATCTGTATACCCATACAAATTGTAGTCATGGTCTCTCCCATAGTACAGTACCAAATCAATCGTACCTTTTAGGTATTGTTGGCCTAATTTTCTAACCTAGGCCAATAAGGATATTATGCCCACATAATCAGCTTAAAATAGCGTCCGGTGTGTTTAGAATAGAAAAATATCACAGGTTATGGTCCTGTGACCAACTGAGTTTTTCTCTTAGGGAGAAACTAAAATTCAGTTAAAATCTATCCTAAAGTTATATCTATCTAACTAAACCCTAAAATTAGTTTTCAACTACCTAAATTATCCTACACTTGCTTTCTTAAGGAAAGTCTTCGATTTTGAGGATTTTATATTAAATATTCTAAATATAAAAGACTATTAATATTACTTAAAAAGAATTATACAAATACCATTTAACAACTGTTAAATATAAACTATACTTATGATAACACTAACTTAACTATTCTTACTATCCTATCTCAGCTGAGAGCGATTTGAATATTTATATTAATTATTAATTAATATAAGGATAAACAGAAAGACAAGGAGTAAGATCTAAACAAAAATATTTAAACCATCCATACTTAATCATTCTGTTATAAAATAACTTGACAAAGAAATTGAAATAAACAATTTACTTCGAACTTTCTGAAATGTCTAATTAATTAACAATTAATTACCAATATTAGATACTTGAATAAGAGATAATGTTCAGTATGAGATCATTGCAACAATACAAATGATATCAAACAGACATATATATATATATATATATATATCATATCTTGAACTTTTAGTAGAAAGACTAAAAATTCAGTTACAATAACATACTAATTCAAATATAATACTGTGTTGACAGAGTGTAATACTGATTTATAAACACAAGCATAACCAAGTATACTGCATCAATGTTAAAATAGAAAATCATATACTGAAATATAAAGAGTATTCAAGATAATACCAATCACGATATCAACTTGAAGATTTCCAGTCATTTTCCATTTCCAAAGGTAAAACTTCAGCAGGAACAAAAACTAGTAACAAAGATAATATTTCAAATATGTTTCTCCTCCGTTACTCCCCCCTTTCTCAGAAAAATTACTAACTTATATAATACTACTAGTATTTCGATTCAGTTTTCCCATAAATGCTACATGCAGTATTATAGGAGTCTTATCACTATCAAATAGCATCAACCCTTTTCCATAGACACTTGTCACTAAAGGATAATAATAAAAACAACTAGCCTGAAACATTTGCTGGTTTAAAGGAACTGCAAAATTCGTGGCTGTGTTAAAATTCCAGTATTCAATAAACATCCACGTCTTCCAACTGAAATACCTAATATTAGAAATGTCCTGAAACTGTAAAGGATAGCGATGACATGCCCACCTGTTTTTAAACAAACAAAAGGATCTTATTAAAAACCGATTAAATAGAAATAACAAAAGAAACCATAATTTAAATGTGTGCCTGTAAAATCTGTGATTTTACAGGCATGCACAAAAAAGATTTTATTACCTCTTGACAGAGAGACAAACCATATAACTGAAAATGGAAATAATCATCAGGTTCTATTTTGTAGATCGACCACTCTTCTGGCTTCGGCTAGTTTGGCTTTGAGCCTGATGATCACTAGATTTTGATTTTCTACTTGTTCAAGTAAATGTTGATTTGTACCTATCATTGATTTCTTTTCCCTTTTGTATTGGTTATTTTTTATGTTTACTTCCTTCCACCTATTAATCCAGTTTAACAATGCTTCCCTGAACGTCTTGTTTTCCACCTCCATCAAAGCTGCATTAGCTTGACATTGTTTAAGTTCAGTTTTCAGTTCTATAATTTTAGTCTCGTATACCCTGTCCAAAACCTGTTGGAGGGTTTCCTCCTTTTTATCATGACACGAGTCATCCATTTGAGAAGAATCATGATGGTCTATGTCTTGACCAGGTGATGGAAAACTCATGAAAGATGGCTCGGGACCTGAACCATAGGCGTCCATATACGATGGAGCAACTTCTGCCTTACCCAACTCAGAAATGTCTTTAGCCAATTTTGCACTTTCATTCTTTATAAGAGTAGGTTCATCAATATGAATATTTTTGGGAACAAATGGTGGAATGTCATCCTCAAGATGGACAACCACTAGCTGAGTACTCTATTGAGTCGCCATAGAAACAGAGGCTATAGGTGTATTATTCATGCTTCTAGTAATTCTCCTTGTTCGAGAAAACACAAGATGTTTTTATTTAAAACCCCCTCTGTCACAGCACCCCTCATGAACATTACTAACTTCGGATTTTACAGGAGCCTTTCGTTTCTTATGAGTCTTTGGGGAAGGGTCCGGCCAACATTGAGTCGACCCTAATTGACACTCAATCAAAAACTCATCCCACGACTTGCCAATAAGAGACAGTTGATGCTGTATTATAATTTTGACTAAACTATGATGAAATAGACTTGTTTTAGGATTACTGAAACTTTGAACCGAATGCGACATTTTCTTTAGACTATGCAATAGGTAGAAGGGTAGATTAAGTTTATAGCTTTTTAATGCTAACAATAGTCATAGGTGATAATAATGTAGGTGATAGAAGCGTCCGTTGCATGATACATACCTGACCAAGATCTCATAGAAGGCTCACCACTCTGGCTTCAAAAACCTAACCGAAACCCTGATTTTCAGTTTCGCACTAGCTGGCAACAGCAACAACAAGGACTGACACTTCATTTTATTCACTTTCCCACCTTTGAACCATCGCTCTCTAGTTTGTGGGAGCTTCGTAGCCTCTACGATTTTGTCTTCGTCAATGATAAAGTTAAAATTCCCAATTTGCGCTATGTTTTCTTTCAACCTCAAAGCAAACTGTTTAGTCACCTCTGTGTTATGGCCACTAAAGCTCCTGAAGAACTGCCCCCATCCAATCTTCTCAAATAGCAGGGCAACTTTCTCATTGGCTTCGACAAGCTCTGACCCTGAGATTTCAAAACGACTAAGTGGAGCCATGGCTTCCTCATGGCTATCCTGATTATGAAATGAAATGAATGGAGTCGTGAAGAGGGAAGGGATAGGCACCCAGGTGTATGACATGATCCGATATGTCAAATCCTCACATGCTTCATACCTGACAGAGATGAGGGCTCTAAGTTTGGCCATTTTAACCGGATTTAGAGATGATGAATACTACAGCCAGTGTTCTGCTATGATAAATGCATGACTAACCACGACTAACTGTAAATCTTAACCAATTCTACCTATCAAGGATCATTCAATTGATGAATCGTAAATCAAGGCATTGATTACACATAGTTTGTCATGATGAGCTCGTATAGCGTTACGAAATGGAATGGTTATCAGTCATATATGACATTAAATCCTATTGATACGATTCATTAATATATTCACATTTGTCAATTAAAACGAAAGGTGTTAGCCAAATCCTCATGCCAACGCAGCGATCCAAGTAACATGTGTTGTTTATTTGGAAAATAGGTCATGTATCCTCATAAAAATGGTCAATCAATGATCTCCTCCAGATTTTACATGAAAGGTGGTCGTTTTTATTAACATGACAAAATAACCCCTAGCGTTTTTGCAATACAACTCACTACTGATCTAACTTAATGCTTAAACCATGTATATACATAAAATATAGTTTTAAAACTTTACCAAATCCCATCCATTAATATCCAAATTGAATTTAATAGGATACAAAGCTATAAAACTATGACATATGAAAATTTCCACATGACATTCATTTATTTGCTTTTTCACTAGCTATATATACAATTTTACAAAATGATGATATGATATTAAGTTACATATAGAATGTGGACTTTTAGGTCTAATAAAAAATTTAATTTAATAATTTACCTTTAGTTCTAGAGATTTTCAAAAATTATAATATCTTATCAATAACCAGCTTCAAACCAATTCAAAATGTGTTTTTGTTGAACCCCAATTAGCATACTGTCCCTCTAAATTTCTTAAATCAACATATATAATCAGATAGATTAATTAATGATGGAATTGATTATATAAAAATCTATGAAACTGACAGCTGCTAATTATCAAAATTATGAAAATGTTGTCATTTGACTCTTCTACAATTGAGAGTATCTTCAGAATCGAAGATTCTGAAGGAACTCTTTTATAATTTTTAAAGATAAATCATAAAAGAGAGCTGATCCCCCTTCATCTCAAATGACAAATGAAGGGGTTGTTACTGGCTGCCAACAAATGGCGATGACCTGGGCGAACCAATTATCTCTGCTCATACAACTCATAAATGATATAAACAAAATCTTAAAACTTATTAAAAACAATAAAAAAATTCTTTGTCTAGATAAAAACCATTCTTTTATTCATATTCATAAGTATAACTCAGAAATATTCTACCTTTTGAAACAGAGATCTAGTTAGGGATAAACTTAAAAATATCATGATCGAAACAAAGTACTTTATAGTAAAAATGACCTGCACCATCAATATAGGATATAGAAATCTACTTTTTCGAAAATTTTCCAGAATCTATTCCATAAACATAATAATTTTTTTTTTAAACATTAATTCTGACTGAAGACTACTATCTAGGTATGGTATCCCAATGTGATAGTATCATTCACAAGAACTGTCTAGAATAAGCAAGTCAGCTCGTGATGAGACCTCTTGTCTTTTAATTTTAAAATCAAAATCCATCACCTTGGTGATAAAAAATGAAGTTATTCTAGACAGCACTGATGATCATGATTAGGCCGGCTCGTGATGAGACCTCCTATTCCTCAGTCAAAACTTATGTTTTCTTTATTCACTTTCAACTTTTAAATTTTATAAAATGAGAGATCACTACCCAGCATGGTGACCAAATGGTAATGTCAGTCATTAATATCAACAGAAAATGAATCAGCTGGCTTGTGATGAGACCCCTTATCTCTTTGTTTGTTAAACCAAAAGCCATTACTAGTTTCCTAATAATGTCATATTAGTGATATTTATGATTCTGAATAGACCGACTTATTACTAAGACCTTCCGTCTCTCATTTTAGCATTTTATTGACTGGAACAAATTCTAAAAAGTTTTCAGATTGTAAATACTTTTGAAGACTGATGGTGGAGATCTGTAAGAATTTTTCAAAAGTACAAGCTTTGAAAAGGACATTTAATAAGCTATCCCAACCTTTTTAAGAAATCAAAAGGTGAGGAATAATCTGAGTAACACTTAAAAATAAAATAATGATAGGTCTTTTATAGATTTTAAGAAACCTTGATCATCCTGAACAAATTTTTAAACGATTTTCGTCTAGTATCATAAATTTTCAAGCTCATGAGCAAACTGACTCTTTTTCAACTAGAAGATTTATTTATTTACATTTATTTCTTCAGTTGTCATTTAAAAATTACTGACTGATTATATACAAAATTTGACAGTCTAAAATATTTAACTAACAGAATTAAAACTTGCTACAATAATAGAATGATGTTTAAAGTTATATAAGTTTTATGAATTCATCATCATCCTAAAATTCTATGAACTATAATTCAGTTTATATATAAAAATATACATTTATTTACAAACAGCAAACAAATTATATACATTTTAAGACAAAAATATTAACAGAAATATTTTTTCAGGATCAGTCCATTCACTGGGAATGTTTCGAATTGACCTTCAAGTGTTTGTAGTCAAAAGGTACTTGGACCTATCTTCTCAGCAATAACAAAGGGACCTAGCCAAAGCTTCTAAAACTTAGTATGATCTCCTTTGTCTTCATGAACTTTATCCCATTTTAAAACTAAGTCTCCCACCTGAAATTCTCGATTGGAACTGAAGGATTGGTTGAACCAAGACTTCACAATTTGTTGATTTTTTGTAAAGTGCTGTTTTGACTTTTCTCTTTCTTCCTCAAGCTTTAACAGAGTATTAATTCTCTTTTCCATTGCTGGACACTCTTCATCTTGAACAGAATGAGCTAACTGCAATGAAGGTAAGAATAAATTTGGAGGTAAAATAGCTTTAGTTCCATATACTAAGAAGAAGGGTGAGTTACCTATTGCAGCCTTAGGAGTTACTATGTCTGCCCAAAGGGCATTGACTAATTCTGTATGCCAATCTCGATGGTGAACTGAAATAGTTATTTTGAGAATTTTCAATAAATTTTTGTTTGTTGATTCAGCTAAACCATTTCCATGAGGATGGTAGTTAGCTGAATACCTGATTCTTATTCCCTTCTCTAAGGCAAATTGAGTCAACTCAACTGATGAAAAATATGAAGCATTATCAAAGACGAGGGAATCTGGAATACCAAATCTTGTTATAATAAATAATTCTAAAAATAATATAACCTAATTGGTATTTACAACACTTAATGGTGCAGCTTCTGCCCAGCGAGTAAAATAATCAGTTGCAGTTATTATATATTTGTGTTGCTTAGACGAGGGAGGATTTATTGGTCCTACTATATCAATACCCCATTGCTGAAAGGGTCTTTCCACTGAAACATGCTGTAAAGGAAAAGCAGGTTTCTTAACCCTTCCCACAGCAAGTTGACACTCCAGGAATTTTCTAACAAAAGCATAGGAATCTCAAAACAAGGTAGGCCAATAATAGCCAGCCCTAAGAATTTTATGTGCAGTAGTTTCTCCACCAAAATGATCTCCTGCTGGTCCAGAATGTAACTCCTTCAGAATTATGTCTATTTCATCTTTGTCTAGACATTGAAGCAATACTCTGTCTAAATTTCTTCGAAAAAGAACATTATCAATTAATAAATAAGGAGCATATTTCAATCTAAGTGCTCTTTTCTTCCTTGGTTCTAGGTAATCAGGGGCAGTCCCTGTTTCCAAAAGTATTCTTATGTCTGTATACCAGGAATCTTGTGGTGGAGGATAAAAATAAATTTCTCTGGTAAGTAAAACTTCATCAATAACAGTTTCAGCTTTATCATTAGGTAGATGAGCAACTTCAACAGCTAATTTACATAATCCTTGACCTTTGACTATCGTTGAGGGTTTGATTTCTAAGTCATACTCTTGAAGGGCTATCATCCAAGGTGCTCTTTTCTCACCTAAATCCTTTTGTACTAACAAGTTTCTGATTGAGGAATAAGGGACTATTATTTTCATTTTAGATTTCAATAAATATGGACGAAAATGTTTGATAGCTTTAAACACAGCAAAAGCTTGTTTATCGACTTCATGATAATTAAGTTTAGCACCTTTGGAATTTGAACTCATGAAGGAGATTGGTACTTCGTTATTTTGCTGATTTAATTGGGTTAAAACGGCTCCATATGAAATATCAGAAGCAAAAGTATACAATATGAAATCTTTGTTGAAGTCTGGGCTTAGAAGGCTAGGAGCTTCTGAAATGGCTTCCAAAATTTTCTGAAATGATTCTTTTTCAGTTTGTCCCCAATTAAAAATAACGTCTTTCTTAATCATTTTCTGCAAAGGACGAATGATTTCGGAGAAACTGGGAATGAATCTCCTAACAAAATTTATTTTACCGAGAAATGATTGCATTGCTTTCTTGCTAGAAGGATAAGTTATTTTTGAAATGGCTTGGGTTCTTTCGGGATCAATCATGATTCCATGTTTTGAAACCACGCAACCTAGTAAAATACTTCTGAAATAGCAAATATTGTTTTTTTAGGATTTAATGACATTCCAAATTTTCTACATCGTTCAAATACCTTCTTAAGGTGATTAAGATGATTAGGTCGATGTTTAGAATATACAATAACACCATCCAAGTAGAGAACTACTGAATGGTTAATTAAGCCTCTGAAAGAAATATCCATTGCTCGCTGAAAAGTTGCCCCGGCATTGATTAACCCAAAGGGAATCTTGCGCTAAGCATATGTTCCCCATGGAGTTCTAAAGGTTGTTTTCTCTTGATCATCTAGGGATACTAATATTTGATTGTATCCTGAGAAACCATCAAGGAGTGACAGTATCTCAGACCCAGATACCTTTTGAAGAATTTGTTCCATGGGAGGGACTAGGTAATTATCCTTTTCAGAAGACTTATTCAGATTTCTAAAATCTACACATAACCTAATATCTCCATTTTTCTTCCGGACTGGAACTAGGTTGGCTACCCACTGTGTATGTCTGATGGGAAAAATAATCTTGGCAACTAACAATTTATTTAGCTCCTTCTTAATTGTCGGTTCTAGTGACGGGTGATATTTCCTTAGCTTTTGTTGAAAAGGTTTCGACTCCTGTTTGATTAGAATTATGTGTTGCATGACTTGTGTGCTTAAGTTTTTCAGGTCATCATATGTCCAAGCAAAGACATCCCTAAATTCCTTAAATTTTTTTATAAATGTTGTTTTTTCTACGGGGTTGCAATCTATTCCTAGATTTATAGTTTGAGGATTTAGTTATGTTCCTAGATTTATGGTTTCATACCTCATTTGAGAGCTATTAGTTTTACAATTAGGGACAGATCTAAATTTATCTTGCAGATCAAAGAAATTTTCTAATATTAGTACTGAATTAGGGACTGGTTTTACCTTTTCAAAAGCTTTTTCAACTGAACAAAAATCATTTATTACCGAAAAATCCCGCAGATTTTCGTCATGAGTGACTTCATCTATGGCTGAATATTTAAAGGTATCCTCACTCATCAGAAAATTCAGCACCTGCACATCATTATCGAATACACGCCAGTTAAAAATATTATTCGGTATAGAGGGCCTAAAAATCAGTTCAACTGAAAAGAAATCTGGTGTAAGATTTTATGACGGAATTAGCTTTGATGCTACATTTGCTAACAAATGTGCTTCTTGATTTTGACTTCTAGGAACAGAAATTATGTTAAATGCATCAAAATATGAAATAAGGTTCCATACCTCTCATTGATAACTCTGTAAATGTTCAGATAGGCAGTGAATGGAGTTACGAACCTGTCTGACCATAATTTCGGAGTCACCGTATGCAATTAATACTTTGATATCCAAATCAATCGCCTTTTTCAAACCCTGTATTAAAGCTTCATATTCCATAGTATTGTTTGTACAATTAAATTCCATCCTACAAGCTATACATGTTTTATTTCCCTGAGGGTCTATCAACAGACAATCGGCTCCGGCTCCTTCTTTAGATTTCGCACCATCAAAATATAAAGTCCAAGTAGAACTATTAACAACTACTTTGCTTTCTATAATATTTACAATATTGAGATTATCTACATCATTAATAGTTTCCTTGAGTGAAGAGTTCGGAGAAATAGATGTCACATTTCTAATTTCTGATTGTTGTTTATTTTTAGGAAAGGCATAATTTTCAGCTTTAAAATTACCAAATCCCAATTCATACATAAATTCCCCATAATGCAGTCTGAAAATAAAACAGGTTCACTAGGATCATGTAGTTCTATGACAGTATGTTTCATATATCTTTCTCTATTTATCTTTATTTGATTTGACTTTCCGTTCTTCGGTAACCATAATGTTGACCAGTCCGTGGCAAAGTATCCATTCAATTGTTGAGACCAATCTCTACTTAAAAATAGCCCATATGCATCAGGAATATCTAAAACAACAATATCTATAATTTGATAAACTGAAGGGTTACAAGCAATCCTGGCTAAGACATCTTTCATTTCCCTCACAACCTTCACATTTGTCTTGTCCAATTGAGTTATTTGTGAATTTGATGGAACATATTTCCCATTCAACCTTCTGCATACTGATAAAGGCATCACATTGGAGGATGCCCCGGAGTCTACCATGCAATTATGAACATTCCTATTGAAAATCTCAAAGGTAAGTAAGAATGGAGGTGTGGTTGATTTAGAATTCTTACCTATTAGCGAGGCTTTGTTAGCCGTTGCTTTTCCTTTATCAGTTGCTGTTGAATCATTATTAGAACTGTTTGCAGCAACATTTTGTTTTGCACTAGGAATAATTGAACTCATAGCAGGATTTATAACATGACTGTTAGGCATTGGTTAAATTTGAAGAAGATCGTACATACTGATGTTTGCACGTGTCTTCTTTAAATATTCAATTATATCATATCATAAATCTAATTTTGGAGCATTTTGAACAGGCTGGGTAATTTTGTTTGTTTGAGTCTGCTTGCCAGATTGAGTTTGTTTATTAGGATGTGAATTATTGTTGTCATGAGTAGAACTTGATGAAGCTCCTGGGGTGTTTGCGAATGTTCTACTACGAGTATTATAGGCATGTTATCCTGTAGGTGGGATTTTACTCTCATATTCCTTTACAAGACTATCCCAAAAATGACCATTAACTTGTTGAGGTTCTTCTGATTCTTCATCATCTTCTGATTCCTCTTCTTCTTCGTTTTCAACTGTTATTTCTTGATTATAAGGAGTCTCAGATAAAGATAAAATAGATCGAATTGTGTTAAAAATTTCTTCTTTTGTTGTTATGTCAGGTGGTGTATTTGTTTTATTAGTTGTATTCGGACTTTGCCTGAACTGATTTCTGAAATATCCCCTAGAAGAGGAAGCTTCAGAATTGGTTTTCTTTAATCCTACAACTTCATTGGTTAATGCACGAATAGCATTTTGCAGCTGTTCTACATCAAATACTTTATCTTTTTCTGAATTAAGTTTTTCAATCTTCCTTCAAGGAAAGGTATCAGATTTCCCACTTCTATCTGGTTCATAGGACATAGAATCCTTCTTGACTTTAATGGCTTCCTCAAAAGTTTCTACTAATGTTGTTTTCCCAGCTCTCTTAACAAACATCCCAGAATATTTTGGTAAGGCTGAAGTATAATTTTCAATAATTATATCCTCAGGTGGTTGAGAAGCAACTGGAATTTTATTTTTTAATGTTAGAAACCTTTGGTTAAAATCTTTAATTCTTTCTTTAGATTCCATTCTAATTCGAGATAATTCTAGGGCTAAAAGAGCAGGTGTTTTATCTTCCCCAAATTTATCTAAAAAAGCTTTATTAAATTCACCCCAATTTGTGATTGATCCCTGTACTAACGAGAAGTACAAGGTAGAGGCTCTTCCTTCAAAAGTAAGAGGAAACAATTGACAAATGACATCTTCATGCTGAACGTTCAAAGTTTGAACAACTAACATGAATTTTTCAACATGCACCTCTGCAGGTTCTTTGTCATCCGGGTTAAACTTAGGAAGAAGTTTATCTGAGTGTTTAGGCAAAGGATGTTGTATACCAGGGACGGCTACAACAACTGTTCTTAGCCAAGGGAGTTGTGGATTAGGTGGAGGATTAGCTCCTCCTCCCACAGGTACATTTCCTGCCATTGGACTTTGGAACTACCTGAATTGGATGATCTTGGACTATCGGGTGGTGATTCAGGAGGAGAAGGTGGCTGATCAAAACCGCTTTCTGCAGTTAGTCTTCTAGTAGTGTTTGTTTGAATAGTTTGTCTCTGATGACTTCTCATTTGATAACATGGAGTGATATCAACTTCTTACAAACCTTGAGAAACTATGCTCAATTGCGGATTACAACGATGATGCCTAGGTAGACCATAATCTATCGGAGATACACCAAGTTGATTGGCATATGCTTTTGTAAGAATATGTTGTGATTCCTCCAAAGTTTGAGTACTTTGTTAAGGAATAAATGGAGATGTGATATGATCACGTTCAAGGATACTCCTAACATTTTCTATAATCGGTGATTTGTTGACTTCTGGAGGATGTTGGCTCGTTGAAAAATTCTCATTAGTTTTTCTTGCCATTAATCATTAACAGGCCCTCCTTCTAGCGCCATTTGTTGGCCTGATTTTCTAACCTAGGTGAACAAGGAGATTATGCCCACACAATCAGCTTAAAGCAGCGTCTGGTGCGTTTGGAATAGCAAAATCTCACAGGTTATGGTCCTGTGACCAACTGAGTTTTTCTCTTAGGGAGAAACTAAAATTCAGTTAAAATCTATCCTAAAGTTATATCTATCTAACTAAACCCTAAAATTAGTTTTCAACTACCTAAATTATCCTACACTTGCTTTCTTAAGGAAAGTCTTCGATTTTGTGGATTTTATATTTAATATTCTCAATATAAAAGACTATTAATATAACTTAAAAAGAATTATACAAATACCATTTAACAACTGTTAAATATAAACTATACTTATGATAACACTAACTTAACTATTTTTATTATCCTATCTCAGCTGAGAGCGATTTGAATATTTATATTAATTATTAATTAATATAAGGATAAACAGAAAGATAAGGAGTAAGATCTAAACAAAAATATTTAAACCATCCATACTAAATCATTCTGTTATAAAATAACTTGACAGAGAAATTGAAATAAACAATTCACTTCAAACTTTCTGAAATGTCTAATTAATTAACAATTAATTACCAGTATTAGATACTTGAATAAGAGATAATGTTCAGTATGAGATCATCGCAACAATACAAATGATATCAAACAGACATAAATATATAAATATATAAATATATATATATATATATATATATATATATCTTGAACTTTTAGTAGAAACACTAAAAATTTAGTTACAATAACATACTAATTCAAATATAATACTGTGTTGACAGAGTGTAATACTGATTTATAAACACAAGCATAACCAAGTATACTGCATCAATGTTAAAATAGAAAATCATATACTGAAATATAAAGAGTATTCAAGATAATACCAATCACGACATCAACTTGAAGATTTACAGTCATATTCCATTTCCAAAGGTAAAGCTTCAGCAGGAACAAAAACTAGTAACAAAGATAATATTTCAAATATGTTTCTCCTCCGTTACTCCCCTCTTTCTCATAAAAATTACTAACTTATATAATACTACTAGTCTTTCGATTCAGTTTTCCCATAAATGCTACATGTAGTATTATAGGAGTCTTATCACTATCAAAGATCATCGACCCTTTTCCATAGACACTTGTCACTAGAGGATAATAATAAAAACAACTAGCCTAAAACATTTGCTGGTTTAAAGGAACTGGCAAATTCGTGGCTGTGTTGAAATTCCAGTCTTCAATAAACATCCACGTCTTCCAACTGAAATCCCAAATATTAGAAACGTCCTATGAAACTTTAGAGGATAGCGATGACATGCCCACCTGTTTTTAAACAAACAAAAGCATCTCATTAAAAACCGATTAAATAGAAATAACAAAAGAAACCATAATTTAAATGTGTGCCTGTAAAATCTGTGAATTTACAGGCATGCACAAAAAAGATTTTATTACCTGTTGACAGAGAGACAAACCATATAACTGAAAATGGAAATAATCATCAGGTTCTATTTTGTAGATCGACCACTCTTCTGGCTTCGGCTAGTTTGGATTTGAGCTTGATGATCATTAGCTTTTTCTTTTCTACTTGTTCAAATAAATGTTGATTTGTACCTATCATTGATTTCTTTGCCCTTTTGTATTGGTTCTTTTTTATGTTTACTTCCTTCCACCTGTTAATCCAGTTTAACAATTCTTCCTTGAACGTCTTGTTTTCCACCTCCATCAAAGCTGCATTAGCTTGACATTGTTTAAGTTCAGTTTTCAGTTCTATAATTTTAGTCTCGTATACCCTGTCTAGAACCTGTTGGAGGGTTTCCTCCTTTTTATCATGACACGAGTCATCCATTTGAGAAGAAACATGATGGTCTATGTCTTGACCAGGTGATGGAAAACTCATGAAAGATGGCTCGGGACCTGAACCATAGGCGTCCATACATGATGGAGCAACTTCTGCCTTACCCAACTCAGAAATGTCTTTAGCCAATTTTGCACTTTCATTCTTTATAAGAGTAGGTTCATTAATATGAGTAGTTTCGGGAACAAATGGTGGAACGTCGTCCTCAAGATGGACAACCACTGGCTGAGTACTCTGTTGAGTCGCCATAGAAACAGAGGCTGTAGGTGTATTATTCAAGCTTCTAGTAATTCTCCTTGTTCGAGAAAACACAAGATTTTTTTATTTAAAACTCCCTCTGTCACAGCACACCTGCACTAGTTGGTATAGTTTATGCATGGACTACTGCCATGTTTATGAGGAGTATTCATCTCTGAAGGGTTTTTATAATAAACAACATTAACATCTTCATTTTTGGTTAACTTGTCCCTTGTCTTTGCAGGTGTACTACAACATTTTTCAGATGGGGATTGATTAAAGGGAGCTTCAGAGTAACAGGGGGCTATGTTCCCGACCCCATTATCACTGATGCCAGTATTAATGGGTGGATTAGCTTCCTGGAGCTCATTATCCTTTGATTCATCCTCATGAACATTACTAACTTTATATTTTACAGGAGCCTTTCGTTTCTTACGAGTCTTTGGGGAAGGGTTAGGCCAACATTGAGTCAGCCCTAATTGACACTCAATCAAAAACTCATCCCATGACTTGCCAATAAGAGACAGTTGATGCTGTATTATAATTTTGACTAAACCATGATGAAATAGACTTCTATCAGGATTATTGAAACTTTGAACCGATTGCGACATTTTATTTAGACTATGCAATAGGTAGAAGGGTAGATTAAGTTTACAGCCTTTTAATGCTAACAGTATTCATAGGTGATAATAATGTAGGTGAGAGGAGCGTCTGTCGCATGATACGTACCTGGCCAAGATCTCATAGAAGGCTTGCCACTCTGGCTTCAGAAACCTAACCGAAACCCCGATTTTCAGTTTTGCACTAGCTGGCAACGGCAACAGCAAGGACTGACACTTCCTTTTATTCACTTTCCCACCTTTGAACCATCGCTCTCCAGTTTGTGGGAGCTTCGTAGCCTCTGCGATTTTGTCTTCGTCAATGATAAAATTAAAATTCCCAATCTGCACTATGTTTTCTTTCAAACTCAAAGCAAACTGTTTAGTCACCTCTGTGTTATGGCCACTAAAGCTCCTGAAGAACTGCCCCCATCCAATCTTCTCAAATAGTAGGGAAACTTTCTCATTGGCTTCGCAAGCTCTGACCCTGATATTTCAAAACGACTAAGCGGAGCCATGGCTTCCTCACGACTATCCTGATTACGAAATGAAATGAATGGAGTCGTGAAGAGGGAAGGGATAGGCACCCTGGTGTATGACATGATGCGATATGTCAAATCCTCACATGCTTCATACCTGACAGAGATGAGGGCTCTAAGTTTGGCCATTTTAACCGGATTTAGAGATGATGAATACTACAGCCAATGTTCTACTATGATAAATGCATGACTAACCACGACTAACTGTAAATCTTAACCAATTCTACCTATCAAGGATCATTCGATTGATGAATCGTAAATCAAGGCATTGATTACACACAGTTTGTCATGATGATCTCGTATAGCGTTACGAAATGGAATGGTTATTAGTCATATACGACATTAAATCCTATTGATACGATTCATTAATATATTCACAATTGTCAATTAAAACGAAAGGTGTTAGACAAATCCTCATGCCAACGCAGCGATCCAAGTAACATGTGTTGTTTATTTGGCAAATAGGTCATGTATCCTCATAAAAATGGTCAATCAATGATCTCCTCCAGATTATACGTGAAAGGTGGTCGTGTTTATTAACATGACAAAATAACCCCTAGCGTTTTTGCAATACAACTCACTACTGATCTAACTTAACGCTTAAACCATGTATATACATAAAATATAGTTTTAAAACTTTACAAAATCCCATCCATTAATATCCAAATCAAATTTAATAGGATACAAAGCTATAAAACTATGACATATGAAAATTTCCACATGACATTCATTTATTTGCTTTTTCACTAGCTATATATACAATTTTACAATATGATGATATGATATTAAGTTACATATAGAATGTGAACTTTTAGGTCTAATAAAAATTTTAATTTAATAATTTACCTTTAGTTCTAGAGATTTTCAGAACTTATAATATCTTATCAATAACCAGCTTCAAACGAATTCAAAATGTGTTTTTGTTGAACCCCAATTAGCATACTGTCCCTTTAAATTTCTTAAATCAACATATATAATCAGATAGATTAATTAATGATGGAATTGATTATATAAAAATCTATTAAACTGACAGCTGCTAATTATCAAAATTATGAAAATGTTGTCATTTGACTGTTCTACAATTGAGAGTACCTTCAGAATCGAATATTCTAAAGGCACTCTTTTATAATTTTTAAAGATAAATCATAAAAGAGAGCTGATCCCCCTTCATCTCAAATGAAAAATGAAGGGGTTATTGTTGGCTGCCAACAAATGGCGACGACCTGGGCGAACCAGTTATCTCTGCTCATACGACTCATAAATGATATAAACAAAATCTTAAAACTTATTAAAAACAATAAAAAATTCTTTGTCTAAATAAAAACTATTCTTTTATTCATATTCATAAGTATAACTCAGAAATATTCTACCTTTTGAAACAGAGATCTAGTTAGGGATAAACTTAAAAATATCCTGATCGAAACAAAGTACTTTATAGTAAAAATGACCCGCACCATCAATATAGGATATAGAAATATACTTTTCTGAAAATTTTCCAGAATCTGTTCCATAAACATAATATATATATATATTTTTTTAAACAATAATTCTGACTGAAGACTACTATCTAGGTATGTTATCCCAATGTGATAGTATCATTCACAAGAACTGTCTAGAATAAGCAAGTCGGCTCGTGATGAGACCTCTTGTCTTTTAATTTTAAAATCAAAAGCCATCACCTTGGTGATAAAAAATGAAGTTATTCTAGACAGCACTGATGATCATGATTAGGCCGGCTCGTGATGAGACCTCCTATTCCTCAGTCAAAACTTATGTTTTCTTTATTCACTTTCAACTTTTAAATTTTATAAAATGAGAGATCACTACCCAGCATGGTGACCAAATGGTAATGTCAGTCATTAATATCACCAGAAAATGAATCAGCTGGCTCGTGATGAGACCCCTTATCTCTTCGTTTGTTAAACCAAAATCCATTACTAGTTTCCTTATAATGTCATACTAGTGATATTTATGATTCTGAACAGACTGGCTTATTACTAAGACCTTCCATCTCTCATTTTAGCATTTTATTGACTGGAACAAATTCTAAAAAGTTTTCAGATTGTAAATACTTTTGAAGACTGATGGTGGAGATCTGTAAGAATTTTTCAAAAGTACAAGCTTTGAAAAGGACATTTAATAAGCTATCCCAACTTTTATAAGAAATAAAAAGGTGAGGAATAATCTGAGTAACACTTAAAAATAAAATAATGATAGGTCTTTTATAGATTTAAAGAAACCTTGATCATCCTGAACAATTTTTTAAAAGATTTCTGTCTAGTATCATAAATTTTCAAGCTCATGAGCAAATTGACTATTCTTCAACTAGAAGATTTATTTATTTACATTTATTTCTTCAGTTGTCATTTAAAAATTCCTGACTGATTATATACAAAATTTGACAGTCTAAAATATTTAACTAACATAATTAAAACTTGTTGCAATAACATAATGATGTTTAAAGTTATATAAGTTTTATGAATTCATCATCATCCTAAAATTCTATGAACTATAATTCAGTTTATATATAAAAATATACATTTATTTACAAACAACAAACAAATTATATACATTTTAAGACAAAAATATTAACAGAAATATTTTTTCAAGATCAGTCCATTCATTGGGAATGTTTCGAACTGACCTTCAAGTGTTTGTAGTTGAAAGGTACTTGGACCTATCTTCTCAGCAATAACAAAGGGACCTAGCCAAAGCTTCTGAAACTTAGTATGATCTCCTTTGTCTTCATGAAATTTATCCCATTTTAAAACTAAGTCTCCCACCTGAAATTATCGATTGGAACTGAAGGATTGGTCGAACCAAGACTTCACAATTTGTTGATGTTTTGTAAAGTGTTGTTTTGACTTTTCTCTTTCTTCCTCAAGCTTTAACAGAGTATTAATTCTCTTTTCCATTGCTGGACACTCTTCATCTTGAACAGACTGTGCTAACTGCAATGAAGGTAAGAATAAATTTGGTGGTAAAATAGCTTCAGTTCCATATACTAAGAAGAAGGGTGAGTTACCTATTGCAGCCTTAGGAGTTACTCTGTCTGCCCAAAGGGAATTGACTAATTATGTTTGCCAATCTTGATGGTGAGCTGAAATAGTTCTTTTGAGAATTTTCAATAAATTTTTGTTTGTTGATTCAACTAAACCATTTCCATGAGGATGGTAGTTGGCTGAATACCCGATTCTTATTCCCTTCTCTAAGGCAAATTGAGTCAACTCAACTGATGAAAAATATGAAGCATTATCAAAGACGAGGGAATCTGGAATACCAAATCTTGTTATAATAAAGAATTCTAAAAATAATATAACCTGATTGGTATTTACAACCCTTAATGGTGCAACTTCTGCCCAACGAGTAAAATAATCAATTGCAGTTATTATATATTTGTGTTGCTTAGACGAGGGAGGATTTATTGGTCCTACTATATCAATACCCCATTGCTGAAAGGATCTTTCCACTGAAACATGTTGTAAGGAAAAGCAGGTTTCTTAACCCTTCAGAATTACATATGTTTCATCTTTGTCTAGACATCGAAGCAATGCTCTGTCTGAATTTCTTTGAAAAAGAACATTATCAATTAATAAATAAGGAGTAGATTTCAATCTAAGTGCTCTTTTCTTCCTTGTTTCTAGGTAATCAGGGGCAATCCCTGTTTCCAAAAGTATTTTTATGTTTGTATAGCAGGAATCTTGTGGTGGAGGATAAAAATAAATTTCTCTGGTAAGTAAAACTTCATCAATAACAGTTTCAGCTTTATCATTAGATAGATGAGCAGCTTCAGTAGCTAATTTACATAATCCTTGACCTTTGACTATCGTTGAGGGTTTGATTTCTAAGTCATACTCTTGAAGGGCTATCATCCAAGGTGCTCTTTTCTCACCTAAATCCTTTTGTACTAACAAGTTTCTGACTGAGAAATAAGGGACTATTATTTTTGTTTTAGATTTCAATAAATATGGACGAAAATGTTTGATAGCTTGAAACACAGCAAAAGATTGTTTATCGACTTCATGATAATTAAGTTCAGCACCTTTGGAATTTGAACTCATGAAGGAGATTGGTACTTCATTATTTTGCTGATTTAATTGGGTTAAAACTGCTGCATATGAAATATCAGAAGCAAAAGTATACAATATGAAATCTTTGTTGAAGTCTGGGCTTAAAAGACTAGGAGCTTCTGAAATGGCTTCCAAAATTTTCTGAAATGATTCTTTTTCAGTTTGTCCCCAATTAAAAATAGCATCTTTCTTAATCATTTTCTGCAAAGGACGAATGATTTCGGAGAAATTGGGAATGAATCTCCTAACAAAATTTATTTTATTGAGAAATGATTGATTGCTTTCTTGCTAGAAGGATAAGTTATTTTTGAAATGGCTTGGGTTCTTTCGGGATCAAGCATGATTCCATGTTTTGAAACCACACAACCTAGTTAAATACCTTCTGAAACAACAAATATTGTTTTTTTAGGATTTAATGATATTCCAAATTTTCTACATCGTTCAAATACCTTTCTAAGGTGATTAAGATGACCAGGTTGATGTTTAGAATATATATTAATGTCATCCAAGTAGACAACTACTGAATGGTTAATTAAGCCTCTAAAAGCAATATCCATTGCTCGCTGAAAATTTCCCCCAGCATTGATTAACCCAAAGGGCATCTTGCGGTAAGCATATGTTCCCCATGGAGTTCTAAAGGCTGTTTTTAGTTGATCATTTGGGGATACTAATATTTGATTGTATCCTGAGAAACCATCAAGGAGTGACAGTATCTCAGACTCAGATACCTTTTGAAGAATTTGTTCCATGGGAGGAATTGGGTAATTATCCTTTTCAGAAGACTTATTCAGATTTCTAAAATCTACACATAACCTAATATCTCCATTTTTCTTCTGGACTAGAACTAGGTTGGCTACCCACTGTGTATGTCTGATGGGAAAAATAATCTTGGTAGCGAACAATTTATTTAGCTCCTTCTTAATTGTTGGTTCTAGTGACGGGTGATATTTCCTTAGCTTTTTTTGAAAAGGTTTCGACTCCTGTTTAATTGGAATTATGTGTTGCATGACTTGTGTGTTAAAGGTTTTCAGGTCATCATATGTCCAAGCAAATACATCCTTAAATTCCTTAAACAATTTTATAAATGCTATTTTTTCTGCGGGGTTGCAATCTATTCCTAGATTTATAGTTTGAGGATTTAGTTCTGTTCCTAGATTTATGGTTTCATACCTCATTCGAGAGCTATTAGTTTTACAATTAGGGACAGATCTAAATTTATCCTACAGATGAAAGAACTTTTCTAATATTAGTACTGAATTAGGGACTGGTTTTACCTTTTCAAAAGCTTTTTCAACTGAACAAAAATCATTTATTACCAAAAAATCCCGCAAATTTTCGTCATGAGTGACTTTTTCTATGGCTGAATCTTTAAAGGTATCCTCACTCATCAGAAAATTCAGCACCTGCACATCATTATCGAATACACGCCAGTTAAAAATATTATCCGGTATAGAGGGCCTAAAAATTCGTTCAACTGAAAAGAAATCTGGTGTAAGATTTTATGACGGAATTAACTTTGATGCTACATTTGCTAACAAATCTGCTTCTTGATTTTTACTTCTAGGAACATAAATTATGTTAAATGCATCAAAATACGAAATAAGGTTCCATACCTCTCGTTGATAACTTTGTAAATGTTCAGATAGGCAATGAATGGAGTTACGAACCTGTTTGACCATAATTTCGTAGTCACCGTATGCAATTAATACTTTGATATCCAAATCAATCGCCTTTTTCAAGCCCTATATTAAAGCTTCATATTCCATAGTATTGTTTGTACAATTAAATTCCATCCTACAAGCTATACATGTTTTATTTCCCTGAGGGTCTATCAACAGACAACTGGCTCCGGCTCTTTCTTTAGATTTCGCACCATCAAAATATAAAGTCCAAGTAGAACTATTAACAACTACTTTGCTTTCTATAATATTTACAATATTGAGATTATCTACATCATTAATAGTTTCCTTGAGTGAAGAGTTAGGAGAAATAGATGTCACATTTCTAATTTCTGATTGCTGTTTATTTTCAAAAAAGGCAGAATTTTCAGCTTTAAAATTACCAAATCCCAATTCATACATATAATTCCCCATAATGCAGTCTAAAAATAAAACAGGTTCGCTAGGATCATGTAGTTCTGTGACAGTATGTTTCATATATCTTTCTCTATTTATCTTTATTTGATTTGACTTTCTGTTCTTCGGTAACCATAATGTTGACTAGTCCGTGGCAAAGAATCCATTCAATTGTTGAGACCAATCTCTACTTAAAAATAACCCATATGCATCAGGAATATCTGCAACAACAATATCTATAATTTGATAAACTGAAGGATTGCAAGCAATCCTGACTAAGACATCTTTCATTTCCCCAACAACCTTCACATTTGTCCTATCCAATTGATTTATTTGTGAATTTGATGGAACATATTTCCCATTCAACCTTCTGCATATTGATAAAGGCATCACATTGGAGGATGCCCCGAAGTCTACCATGCAATTATGAACATTCCTATTGAAAATCTCAAAGGTAAGTAAGAATGGAGGTGTGGTTGATTTAGAATTCTTACCTATTAGCGAGGCTTTGTCAGCTGTTTCTTTTCCTTTATTAGTTGCTGTTGAATCATTATTAGAACTGTTTGCAGCAACATTTTGTTTTGCATTAGGAATAATTGAACTCATAGCAGGATTTATAACATGACTGTTAGGCATTGGGTAAATTTGAAGAAGATTGCACAGACTGATGTTTGCACGTGTCTTCTTTAAATCTTCAATTATATCATATTGTAAATATAATTTTGGAGCATTTTGAACATACTGGGTAATTTTGTTTGTTTGAGTCTGCTTGCCAGATTGAGTTTGTTTATTAGGCTGTGAATTATTTTTGTCATGAGCAGAACTTGATGAAGCTCCTGGGGTGTTTGCGAATGTTCTACTACGAGTATTATAGGAATGTTGTCCTGTAGGTGGGATTTTACTCTCATATTCCTTTACAATACTGTCCCAAAAATGACTGTTAACTTGTTGAGGTTTTTCTGATTCTTCATCATCTTCTGATTCCTCTTCTTCTTCATTTTCAGCTGTTATTTATTGATTAGTAGGAGTCTCAGATAAAGATAAAACAACTCGAATTGTGTTAAAAATTTCTTCATTTGTTGCTATGTCAGGTGGTGTATTTGTTTTATTAGTTGTATTCGGACTTTGTCTGAACTGATTTCTGAAATATCCCCTAGAAGAGGAAGCTTCAGAATTGGATTTCTTTAATCCTACAAATTCATTGGTTAATGCACGAATAGCATTTTGTAGTTGTTCTACATCAAATGATTTATCTTTTTCTGAATTAAGTTTTTCAATATTCCTTCAAGGAAAGGTATCAGATTTCCCACTTCTATCTGGTTCATAGGACATAGAATCCTTCTCGACTTTAATGGCTTCCTCAAAAGTTTCTACTAATGTTGTTTTCCCAGCTCTCTTAACAAACATCCCAGAATATTTTGGTAAGGCAGAAGTATAATTTTCAATAACTATATCCTCAGGTGGTTGAGAATCAACTGGAATTTTATTTTTTAATGTTAGAAACTTCTGGTTAAAATCTTTAATTCTTTCTTTAGATTCCATTTTAATTCGAGATAATTCTAGGGCTAAAAGAGCAGGTGTTTTATCTTCCCCAAATTTATCTAAAAAAGATTTATTAAATTCACCCCAATTTGTGATTGATCCCTGTACTAACGAGAAGTACTAGGTAGAGGCTCTTCCTTCAAAAGTAAGAGGAAACAATCGACAAATGACATCTTCATGCTGAACGTTCAAAATTTGAACAGCTAACATGAATTTGTCAACATGCACCTCTGCAGGTTCTTTGTCATCTGGGTTAAACTTAGGAAGAAGTTTATCTGAGTGTTTAGGCAAAGGCTGTTGTATACCGGGGACAGCTACAGCAGCTGTGCTCAGCCAAGGGAGTTGTGGATTAGGTGGAGGATTATCTCCTCCTCCCACAGGTACGTTTCCTGCCATTGGACTTCTTTCAGAACTTGAGGAACTCCCTAAATTGGATGATCTTGGACTATCGGGTGGTGATTCAGAAAGAGAAGGTGGCTAATCAAAACCTCCTTCTGTAGTTAGTCTTCTAGCAGTGTTTGTTTGAATAGTTTGTCTCTGATGACTTCTCGTTTGATAACATGGAGTGATATTAACTTCTTGCAAACCTTGAGAAACTATGTTCAATTGCGAATTACGTCGTTGATGCCTAGGTAGACCATAATCTATCGGAGATACACCAAGTTGATTGGCATATGCTCTTGTAAGAATATGTCGTGATTCTTCCAAAGTTTGAGTACTTTGTTCAGGAGTAAATGGAGATGTGATATGATCACATTCAAGGATACTCCTAACAGTTTCTATAATCGGTGATCTGCTGACTTCTGGAGGATGTTGGCTGGTTGAAAATTACTCATTAGTTTTTCCTACCATTAATCATTAATAGGCCCTCCTTCTAGCGCCATTTGTTGGCGTGATTTTCTGACCTAGGCCAACAAAGAGATTATGCCCACACAATCAGCTTAAAGCAACGTCCGGTGTGTTTGGAATAGCAAAATATCGCAGGTTATGGTCCTGCGACCAACTGAGTTTTTCTCTTAGGGAGAAACTAAAATTCAGTTAAAATATATCCTAAAGTTATATCTATCTAACTAAACCCTAAAATTAGTTTTCAACTACCTAAATTATCCTACACTTGCTTTCTTAAGGAAAGTCTTCGATTTTGTGGATTTTATATTTAATATTCTAAATATAAAAGACTATCAATATTACTTAAAAAGAATTATACAAATACCATTTAACAACTATTAAATATAAACTATACTTATGATAACACTAACTTAACTATTCTTACTATCCTATCTCAGCTGAGAGCGATTTGAATATTTATATTAATTATTAATTAATATAAGGATAAACAGAAAGATAAGGAGTAAGATCTAAACAAAAATATTTAAACCATCCATACTAAATCATTATGTTATAAAATAACTTGACAGATAAATTGAAATAAACAATTTACTTCAAACTTTCTGAAATGTCTAATTAATTAACAATTAATTACCAATATTAGATACTTGAATAAGAGATAATGTTTAGTATGAGATCATCGCAACAATACAAATGATATCAAACAGACATAAATATATATATATAATCATATCTTGAACTTTTAGTAGAAACACTAAAAATTCAGTTACAATAACATAGTAATTCAAATATAATATTGTGTTGACAGAGTGTAATACTGATTTATAAACAAAAGCATAACCAAGTATACTGCATCAATGTTAAAATAGAAAATCATATACTAAAATATAAAGAGTATTCAAGATAATACCAATCACGATATCAACTTGAAGATTTCCAGTCATATTCCATTTCCAAAGGTAAAACTTCAGCAGGAACAAAAACTAGTAACAAAGATAATATTTCAAATATGTTTCTCCTCCGTTACTTCCCTCTTTCTCATAAAAATTACTAACTTATATAATACTACTAGTCTTTCGATTCAGTTTTCCCATAAATGCTACATGCAGTATTATAGGAGTCTTATCACTATCAAAGAGCATCGACCCTTTTCCATAGACACTTGTCACTAGATGATAATAATAAAAACAATTAGCCTGAAACATTTGCTGGTTTAAAGGAACTGGCAAATTCGTGGCTGTGTTGAAATTCCAGTCTTCAATAAACATCCACGTCTTCCAACTGAAATACTGAATATTAGAAATGTCTTGAAACTGTAGAGGATAGCGATGACATGCCCACCTGTTTTTAAACAAACAAAAGCATCTTATTAAAAACTGATTAAATATAAATAACAAAAGAAACCATAATTTAAATGTTACAGGCATGCACAAAAAAGATTTTATTACCTGTTGACAAAGTTTCAAACCATATAACTGAAAATGGAAATAATCATCAGGTTCTATTTTGTAGATCGACCACTCTTCTGGCTTCAGCTAGTTTGGCTTTGAGCCTGATGATCACTAGCTTTTGCTTTTCTACTTGTTCAAGTAAATGTTGATTTGTACCTATCATTGATTTCTTTTCCCTTTTGTATTGGTTCTTTTTTATGTTTACTTCCTTCCACCTGTTAATCCAGTTTAACAATTCTTCCCTGAACGTCTTGTTTTCCACCTCCATCAAAGCTGCATTAGCTTGACGTTGTTTAAGTTTAGTTTTCAGTTCTATAATTTTAGTTTCGTATACCCTGTCCAGAACCTGTTGGAGGGTTTCCTCCTTTTTATCATGACACGAGTCATCTATTTGAGAAGAATCATGATGGTCTATGTCTTGACCAGGTGATGGAAAACTCATGAAAGATGGATCGGGACCTGAACCATAAGCGTCCATACATGATGGAGCAACTTCTGCCTTACCCAATTCATAAATGTCTTTAGCCAATTTTGCACTTCCATTCTTTATAAGAGTAGGTTCATCAATATGAGTAGTTTCGGGAAAAAATGGTGGAACGTCGTCCTCAAGATGGACAACCACTGGCTGAGTACTCTGTTTAGTCACCATAGAAATAGAGGCTGTAGGTGTATTATTCATGCTTCTAGTAATTCTCCTTGTTTGAGAAAACACAAGATTTTTTGATATAAAACCCCCTCTGTCATAGCACACCTGCGCTAGTTGTTCTAGTTTATGCATGGACTCACTACCATGTTTATGAGGAGTATTCAGGTCCGAAGGGTTTTTATAATAAACAGCGTTAACATCTTCATTTTTGGTTAATTTGTCCCCTATCTTTGCAGATGTACTACAACATTTGTCAGATGGGGATTGATTAAAGGGAGCTTCAGAGTAATAGGGGGCTACGTTCTTGACCCCATCATCACTGATGCTAGTATTAATGGGTGGATTAGCTTCCTGGAGCTCGTTATCCTTTGATTCATCCTCATGAACATTACTAACTTCGGATTTTACAAGAGCCTTTCGTTTCTTACGAGTCTTTGGGGAAGGGTTCGGACAACATTAAGTCGGCCCTAATTGACACTCAATCAAAAACTCATCCCATGACTTGCCAATAAGAGACAGTTGATGTTGTATTATAATTTTGACTAAACCATGATGAAATAGACTTCTATCAGGATTACTGAAACTTTGAACCGAATGCGACATTTTCTTTAGACTATGCAATAGGTAGAAGGTTAGATTAAGTTTACATCCTTTTAATGCTAACAGTAGTTGTAGGTAATAATAATGTAGGTGAGAGAAGCGTCTATTGCATGATACGTACCTGACCAAGATCTCATAGAAGGATCGCCACTCTGGCTTCAGAAACCTAACCGAAACCCCGATTTTCAGTTTTGCACTAGCTGGAAATGGAAACAACAAGGACTAACACTTCTTTTTATTCACTTTCCCACCTTTGAACCATTGCTCTCCAGTTTGTGGGAGCTTCATAGCCTCTACGATTTTGTCTTCGTCAATGATAAACTTAAAATTCCCAATCTGCGCTATGTTTTCTTTCAAACTCAAAGCAAACTATTTAGTTACCTTTGTGTTATGGCCACTAAAGCTCCTAAAGAACTGCCCCCATCCAATCTTCTCAAATAGCAGGGCAAATTTCTCATCGTCTTTGACAAGCTTTGAGCCTAAGATTTCAAAATGACTAAGTGGAGCCATGGCTTCCTCACTGCTATCCTAATTATGAAATGAAATGAATGGAATCGTGAAGAGGGAAGGGATAAGCACCCAGGTGTATGACATGATGCGATATGTCAAATCCTCACATGCTTCATACCTGACAGAGATGAGGGCTCTAAGTTTGGCCATTTTAACCAGAATTAGAGATGATGAATACTACATCCAGTGTTCTGATATGATAAATGCATGACTAACCACGACTAACTGTAAATCTTAACCAATTCTACCTATCAGGGATCATTTGATTGATGAATCGTAAATCAAGACATTGATTACACACAGTTTGTCATGATGAGCTCGTACAGCGTTATGAAATGGAATGGTTATCAGTCATATATGACATTAATCCTATTAATACGATTCATTAATAAATTCACAGCTGTCAATTAAAACGAAAGGTGTTATCCAAATCCTCATGCCAACGCAGCGATCCAAGTAACAGGTGTTGTTTATTTGGCAAATAGGTCATGTATCCTCATAAAAACGATCAATCAATGATCTCCTCCAGATTATACGTGAAAGGTGGTCGTGTTTATTAACATGACAAAATAAGCCCTAGTGTTTTTGCAATACAACTCACTACTGATCTAACTTAATGCTTAAACCATGTATATACATAAAATATAGTTTTAAAACTTTACAAAATCCCATCCATTAATATCCAAATCGAATTTAATAGGATACAAAGCTATAAAACTATGACATATGAAAATTTCCACATGACATTCATTTATTTGTTTTTTCACTAGCTATATATACAATTTTACAAAATGATGATATGATATTAAGTTACATATAGAATGTGAAATTTTAGGTCTAATAAAAATTTTAATTGAATAATTTACCTTTAGTTCTAGATATTTTTAGAACTTATAATATCTTATCAAGAACCAGCTTCAAACAAATTCAAAATGTGTTTTTGTTGAACCCCAATTAGCATACTGTCCCTTTAAATTTCTTAAATCAACATATATAATCAGATAGATTAATTAATGATGGAATTGATTATATAAAAATCTATGAAACTGACAGCTGCTAATTATCAAAATTATGAAAATGTTTTCATTTGAATTTTCTACAATTGAGAGTACCTTCAAAATCGAAGATTCTGAAGGCACTTTTTTATAATTTTTAAAGATAAATCATAAAAGAGAGATGATCCCCCTTCATCTCAAATGAAAAATGAAGGGGTTGTTGCTGGCTTCCAACAGGTACCTCATCACATGCTTTGTAGCTATGAAATGAACCCATCTAGGTTTAACTAGATACTGAATAAAGGTGTTCACAACAAAGAATATATTTGGCCTTGTGTTCATCAGATACATTAATGACCCAATAATTTGTCTATAGTGAGTCATGTCCACTAGCTCGGATGTCTCATTAGACAACAACTTTAAGTTGGTGTCCATGGGTGTGGCCATGACTTTACAATCCAACATATCAAATATTTTCAAGATTTCTACTGCATACTTTCCTTGATTCAGAAATATTCCTTCTGGGCTCTTCCACACTTTCAGCCCTAGGAAATAAAGCATCAATCCAAGATATTTCATCTCGAATTCTTCGGTTAGCTTCTTCTTGCAATAATTGATATGTTTCTCATATCTAGTCAGAAATAGATCATCCACATACAACAATAGTATGACTGGTTCATCATCCATAATCTTCATATAAAGATTAGGATTAGCTTTACTCTTGGTAAAGCCCATGCTTGTCAATAAGCTATCTATTTTGCCATACCAAGCTCTAGGATCTTGCTTTAGTCCATACATAGCCTTTTTCAACTTGCATACATGATTTGCTCTGTCTTCGACTTCAAATCCTTGTGGTTGTTCAGTGTAAACCTCTTCCTCAATCACACCATTAAGGAAGGCTGTATTTATATCCATTTGTTGTAAGTCCCACTTCATCATGGAAGTAAGTGACATGATAGATCTAATGGAAGTGTACCTTGCTACTGGAGCAAATGCCTCTTCATAATCGATCCCCTCTTTCTAAGAGAATCCTCTAGCCAAAAATCTTTCCTTGTACTTTTCAATACTTCCATCCACAACATGTTTTATCTTGTAGATCCAGTTCGAAGATACCACACTCTTATTTTATGGTTTGGGAACAATATACCAAACATCATTCTTCATGATCGACTGGTAATCTTCCTTCATTGCTTCAAACCCATTAGAGGAAATTTGAGGTCTAAAATGGGCCTCCTAAGGAAAATAATAAAATAATAGTTAAAATAATAAAATAATAGTTAAAATAATAAAATAATAGTTATTAATTTTGGAGGAAGAATGAAAAAAACTATTTTTTTGTTCGTATTTTTGACATATCTCCCTGTTCTTTTACTCAAATTCCGAGTGGGAGAGCTTGTTGGATGCAGAATTTAATTCTGCATCCAACGAGTACCCACACTACATACTTTTGATAGACCCCGCTACCCCAAAAACAATAAATACCTGAAAAAACGTGATGATGACATCATCATCACATTTTTTCAGGTATTTATTGTTTTTGGGGTAGCGGGGTCTATCAAAAGTATGCAGTGAGGGTACTCATTGGACGCGGAATTAAATTCTGCTTCCAACGAGTTCTCCCTCTCTGAATTTGAGTAAAAGGATAGGGAGATATGTCAAAAATACGAACAAAAAAAGTAGTTTTCTTTTATGACAAATATGTCAATTCAACCATTATGGTTGACTCATTTTATTGAAATTCTATTGGTTCTTGAATTTCAACTCACAAAATTTATTGTTGGCACGTTTTCTTATAAGGCCCATTTTAGACCCCAAATTTCCTCTAATGCATTCTTTCTTCTGTATAGCTTCCTCATAGATGTTGGGTTCTTGGTCTATAAGATCACACCTCAAAGCTACATAACTGGAATATGGCTTTGATATTTTGTTGGTTCTTATGGAGCCTCCTAGTGCTCCATATATTTCTACTTCTTGTATGATTTATCTTACCCAAGCAGGTTTTCTCTTTCGATAGATATCCATAGTAGGGTTCTCTTGAGGCTCATGTCATGGTCTTCTGATGTTATTCTTTCAAGATTTGGTTCAGCTTCTGTCCTTTTGGGAGGTACATCTTCTTCATGTACTTATTCAAGTTGACACCTTTTGGATTTCTTAAGAGTTGCCTCTTCATCAAACGTTACATCCCTACTAATCTCGATATGGTGAAATCCTGAAATGTATATCCTGAAGGCTTTGGAGACTTCACAGTATCCTACAAATATTCCCTTCTTTCCGGAAGGATCCAATTTGGTTCTCTTCTGTTTCGGAATATGTACATACACTAGAAAACCAAATATCTTCAGATGGCTTACTTTAGGTTTCTTTCTGGTATACATCTCTTCAGGAGTCTTGAATCCAAGAGTACCATGAGATAATCTATTTCGCACAGATACAGGTGTTCTTGCAGTTTCAACCCATAGGTACATACGGAGGTCTTGATCATGAATCATGGTCTTTACTACTTCCATGATAGTTCTATTCTTTCTTTCTACAACAGCATTTTGTTGGGGATTATAGGGAGTGGTTAGTTCCCTCTTGATTCCTACCTCCTTATAGAATGCTTCAAATTCCTTTGAAGTGTATTCTCCACCATTATATGATCTCAGTGTCTTGATTCTCTTTTATGACGGGTTCTCTATCAAGACTTTGAATTCCTTGAATTTCCTGAACACTTCACTTTTATTCTTCAAAAAGTGTATCCAAGTATTTCTTGAATAATCATCAATAAATTTGACATAGTATTCATATCCACTTAGGATATGGAGGGCATAGGACCACATACATCAGAATGGATTAGTTCCAACGTACCTTTAGTATTTGTGTATTTTTTTGGAAAGGGATTCTTGATGTTCTTTCCCAATGCACATCCCTTGTAGGTTCCCTCATGTTCAATCTTTAGATATGGTAACCATGTTACCACCTTGCTCACATAGGGAAATGCTTTGTAGTTGATGTGAGAAAGTCTCCTATGCCACAATTCACTTGAGCTGGTAGTCTCATGGACAAGGGCTGTCTCTGGATGTCCTTCGAGCTTGTACAATCCCCCTCCTTATTCTCTAATGACTAAAACATATTCAAGTGTATTCCCTTTGGACCACATGAGTACTTGTCCATCTATAAAAGCAAATCTATATCCTTTCTTTTCTAGAGCTAAGATGGAGAGTAGGTTCATTTTCAAACCTGGTACATACAATACTTCCTTCATCTTCATGGAGGTGCCAGAGTCAATCTTGTAGCTTGATTCACCAATACCTTTGATGGGATATTGATAGTCATCTCCCAATGATACCTTCTGGGGAGAATTATTCTCTTCAAGATTTGACAGAGTTGTCTTCTTTCCTATCATGTGCTTAGAGGCACCACTATCATGTGCTGAAGATATACAATAGATCAAGATCTACATAGTGGCTGGAAATGTCTGACATATACTGGAACAAGTCACGAGAGCTGAAATCTCATGAACACTGGCACGATCAAGGAGGTAGCATATAATGGATGCCACCAATCTGGAAGGTCTTCTACACACACCGCTATGAGTACATGTCCTACTATGCAAATAGAGGTGTCGAGGTCGAACATAGTAGTCCATCGTCTGATTACCAGTCATTGATGTATACCGTTAACAGACGCGAGATCACCCACTGATAAAGAAAATGGGAATCAAGGTACTAGAGTGCAAACTAACAAGTGTGAATAAATGTGTTGAGGTCGAACACTTGAGTGAATCCATCGATCAGGGGACATTGATGTATTCCCAAAACTGTCAATGGCGAGAGAACCTGCCACCGATGACTGCAAGTCTCAAGGCGCTCAAAAATGACTCTAGACTCCAATCCCAGAATAAATGATCTGAAGTCGATGGGATGAAATCCGCTGGAAGGAGGGCATTAGGGCATCCCCCATCATCCAACACGAGGTACTCAGCAAAGCTGTATAATGTGGAAGGACTCGATCATAAGGTGCACGAACCAGTAACTGTACCGGGAATGGCCGACATGCAAAGTCAAGATAACTGAGGAATGGCCGACTCAGGTTTCAACTCCCTTCGAACAAGAGAATAACGGCGTACGGTGACTGAATGAAGGCAGCATAGACTCGATATACAAACTGGGACATCTCTATGACGCAGGAGGCATCAATAGAGGCTCCATAGGGACTGGAAGATTAACCAGTCGATGGAGATAAACTTAGATAACGAGTACAGCTCCTAAGTCAAACTATAACCCAACCAATGGATGTGATATACAGTGCTCTATTCGAAGGCGACACGACTCGACAGCTGCCAAAGATAATATCTTTTCTTGTTTGGCTTTTTGGTTTTTTTGATTTTTTTTGGTCTTTTTCAGTTATTTGAAAAGCTTGAAAAAAGAATAAACTAGCTTTATAGTTACAAACTAGGAGGAGACGAGTGTCATTTAGGGTAAACAAACTAGTTCCAAGTAGTGGAACATACCTATGCTCAATGCAAGGATACATGTGTAGGATATCGACACTTGGGGGAAAATCCCCTCCCGGTAAAAAGGGAATCAAGCTGCGAAGGATATAAAGAAAGGCTCTGCATGGCTAGACATGAGACAAGCTCGGGATATATGGCTGAAACACAATGTCAGGGGAGCTGGCATAAAGCTCAATAAGACAGGAAAAGCTCATGATAATGCATCCACAACTTGATACAAGGGAGTCCGGGGGATCATGGCCAACATAAGATCAAGAGGAGTATGAGGCTCTTGCGAAATGTCATGGCAATACTATACAATGAACTCCCACACCCTAAAGGGAGAAACATCGGCATGGGCACCAACTGCAAATAAGGCGCTAACTAGGGTACCTATGTAAGGTGAGGCTCTACCACTCATATCATGCCACTTCTATAGCAGCAAGAAGGTTCCGTGACATAATAGAGTGGGTTCGTACCTAAGGATATAGTGACATGGTCATAAGGTCATGCAAAATGCAAACGGTGGTGAACCTAACCTATATGCCAGTGTAGATGTTATACCTGAGATCAGTACGAACGGGTCAATCCAAAGGCTGAAACGGCGCTGAAAACGGTCTTCTACATCACAGATTAGGTCAGAAATGGTCCAAAATTGTTAGAAACGGTCAAAACTATAGGAAAGGGCGTAAAAATTTTCAAATATTTAAAAAAATTTCTATAAATAGTTAAAAATAGAAATCATTTGAAACTTTTACCCATTGGAGCTCTGATTTTCAACTGCAAATTCCAGGAGATCCAGCCGACGGAATTCACAACCGTTTCTTCCAGGTATTTACTCATGCTCTTAGCTTGCATTTCGATACAATTTTTACAATTTTTCATGGTCAAATGAGGTTTTTAAGACCAATTCTACATGAGCGCTACGGCCCACGCAGGTATCGAGGCTTTTTTCGCGTATAGGGCTGGATATACGTGGAAAAGGGGCTGAAAACCGTGTACATACGCGGCTGTTTGCAAAAAAGCCATGTATGACGCCGCGCAAAAGGATTTACAAGAATCTAATGGACATTTTGGTCAATTTCTCATGCAGGATGGTGCTAGAGTGGCGAGAACGCGAGCATGGTGAAGTAGAGGAAGCAGTAAGGGCTGACATAATGGCTCAACAAGCTCTAAGAAGGTGCAGACTCTACAAGTTTTGGTGCCTAGGTGGCTTGAGGGCCAAACCAGGACTGCTACAGATGCTGGTAGACTATTGGGATCCAGACTCAGAGTCCTTTTGGATAGACGGTATGTCCCTCACCATTGAGGTGGAGGATATCTACTTTATCACAGGTCTATCTAGACGAGGGGAGATGGTGAACCTTCGTTCTCAAGGTGGTGCAGGTCACGGGCTTACTATCGATGAGTACATAGCTGTGTACTGCTACCCAGATACTGAGAAGGTGGGGAGTCAAGTTCCCACCAACGCTATACAGGTGTTGGGCCTAAAGGCCATACTACTGACGCTGGGCAAGATAGCAGGCTTAGCATCACTCCATCAGGCCTCTCGGCCACTGATGTTCTATGCGGTGGAGTGTATGACTCCGACCATCTATGACTGGAGCACTTCACTACTGAGCAACATGAAACACCAGCTTAGCAAGTGTAAGGCAGGTAGGATACAAAACTTCAGGTTCAGCAGCATTTTGAGCACATTATTCTTCGAGCGTGTTCCAGGATTGAGCCCTAGAGTGGATGTTCCTCTCCATGGGGTTTGAGATCTGGCCCAACGACGTTGGGCAGATGCGATGCACAGACTGGGGGGTGGTAGGGTGGCCAATCCCTATCCAGCTGACTTTTTTCCATGGTGGCGACGACAGATTGTTGCCATAGATGACTACCCTTATGCAGGGATAGATTTCTGGGGGGATCCGGACATGCCATTGCCACCAGGATAAGCATATGGAGACATAGGTAAATAATAATAATAATAATCTATTTTTAAGGTCACCGTCAAGCGAGACACCAAATTGGTGTATGAGACCCCCTTGTTTGTGGGACAAGGGACCCCCCTCTACGCAGCGATTTAACTGCTAAAGTCTACAGAGGTGTACATACACTACCCCCCTATGGATTTGAACCCGTGACCTCCTAAGAGGAAACACATGCTCTTAACCATTAGGCCCACATGCTCTTAACCATTAGGTAACGAATCTCGACCCTCACTCTTTTTAAAATTTTTGAAGTATTTAATTTTTTTGGTGTTTTCTTGATTATATGGAATCAAAAAGACATGTTTTTGGGTGACAATACATAATGACATCTACCATTCATGTGCAGATGTGGGACCATGACGACCAGAGGGCTTCCCACATCATAGATGGAGGGGAAGAGGAGATGATATCACCGGTGTGGATGTGGAGCGAACGCTCCAAAACATCCATACCAACTTCATGCGACTGACTCACAGGGTTCCCATGGCGCAAGTCGAGGACTTGCCTGAGGCTATGCAGAGACAGGTGGTGGGTGTACCATGTGCATGGGTGTGTTTATTCTGGGGGCTAGCTAGAGCCGTGGTGACATATCATGATCACAACCCTCCTCCGCCTCCACAGGACTAGACACCTGGGAGTGTATCTATTTTGTACTACCGTGTATATGATGGTGGCTTTCAAAGCCCCAATTTTGTACTATGACACTATGTATTACCACATTTTTGATGTATATAAAAAGTTTTATGGTGATCGGTTTATTTATTTACATGTATAAAAATTGTGTTTATGATTAATTTATGATGAATGAAACAAATGCCAATCTAACATGTAGTTAGCATATGAGTCAGCAACTTGATTATAATTTCTTGGAATGTGTATATATGTTATATTCTCAAATTGCTGTTCTAACAATCTCACATGTAAGAATCTCCTCAATAATGTCGGATCTCTAACATGGTACAAACCATTTACTTGTGACACTAGTAATTCTGAATCAAGATGTACATCAAGAGAGAGAACACCATGTGAAATGGAATCCCGTAGAAGCTCAATAACGGCGCTATATTCAGCAACATTGTTGGAATATGGCCGTAGACATACACCTCCTGAAGATAGTACTTGACCCATAGGAGTATAAATCACCCAAGCAGCTGAGGCTGAGTGCTGAGTGTGACGGCTTGCACCATCCGCGAATCCTATGTAGGTGGAAGATTCCATTGACATCTGCCACAAGAAACAGAAACTAATCACAAACCCGATCACGATAAACAAGACCTAACTATGCAAAAAAGATGTACAATAATATACAACAAGCAGCCTTGGCTAAAGATTATGCATAGTATTTTTTGAGATAGAGCCCATTTCTAGGCTCAGCCAAGGCCGTCCCTTCGTAATCCACTAACTCGTAGGCACCCTTCTCTAATACACGCTTGACCATGTAAGGACCATGCCACATAGGATTGAACTTCCCTGCCCCCAAGGGTTCTTTCAATTGATCCCACAAAAGGACCAAGTCTCCCTCACTAAACACTCTTGGACAGACAGACTTATCGTATTGGGCCTTTACGCGACGCTTATTAACCTCTAGAGTCACCAAGGCATCTCTACGCTACTCATCAAGTTGCTCAAGGTGAACCAAATGCTCCTCCAAAGGCGAAGTGTTTGGTAAGAGTTCCACGGCTAACTTCAACGAAGGACTCTCCTCACTCTCCAAGCGGTCAAGCTCTGGAAGAAAGTCCGATCTATGATGGAATTCCTCCCATGGTGGCTCAACTCCCAACCTAGCCTCGATAATCACTTCATCTGAAAGGAAAACCGTATCAAGGCAGTCGTGGGCATGAGAAGACTGTACTGCCCATGCCGGCAGCACATAGGGGTCTTCCTCCTCCGTCTGTGAAGAGGAAGAACAAGGCTCTGCAGCAGATTGCATATTAGCTTGGTAAGCTATCATGACTGCAGGCAACGGCACGCTCGTCTCAATGGGCTCACTCGAAGGATTCAGTGAAGGAAGAATCCAAGGATCTCCCATATGACTTGTGCGAAAAGGCACCGATCTCGTAGATGTCAAAGCACCATCGAAACTAGATCCTATCATGAGGATGGGTGCAGGACAACTAAAGGTTCCCATGAGGGATGGATACATGCCTACACCCACACTCCCAGTTGCCGGCTAGGAATGTTCAACTTTCGGAACCGAAGCTTCCGAAGATGCAGTAACAGGCGGATTCTTGAATGCCATTTGATCAATCATTACAATCTTCCCATTATGTGGAAAGCATACAACGCGAAACACGGAAGACGCAATAGCTTGCATACTATACATCCAGTTCCTTCCGAGTAAGAGATTGTAGTCAAGGGGTGCATCAACCACCTCAACCTCTATTGCAACGGTCTTCCCTCCCAAACGAACTTTAAGGGAAGGGAGGATACTGTGCGGCCTAAACGATCTCCCATCAAAATCAGTTAACATGGTCATAGATTTTGACAACTCAGGAGAACCAAGACCCTTCCAACACGACAAAGACATCACAGAAGTAACAGCACCCTCGTCAATCACAGTACGCTTGACGATCATATTAAGACATTCTACATGCACCAAAAGGGACACATAGTAGGGCAAGCGAGGCTGATGTCCTGCGGTTTCAAATTTGATCACTGAGGAAGAATCATCACCATTCACACCAAGAGAGGAAAGCAAAGCCTTCCTTTGCGACAGACAACTCTGAAGCACTTCCAATGTAGACATCGCACAAGGAGTATGACCCAAGTCCTCGACAACTGAATAGTTCTGGGTGGCTCGGGCATTTGGGTTATGCCCCGAACGCTTAAGTACCCCCTTAGGAATGAGAGGTGCAGCCTCAGGTTTATCCGCAGGTTTCTCAATGCGCAAAGGGGTTCCTGGTGGATCAGGTTCTTTTCCTGGTTTGGGTTGTGACAAAGTATAATCTTTCGCACGCGTCACAACTTTTGTGGCATGGACCATATTAATGCACCCACGACCACTAGTCTCAGCAGGATCTTCATCACTAGATTGATCATGGGACTTCGAGTTCATATTCTGGTTATGTGGTAAAGGGTTCGTTAACACAGCCGAGCCCTATGCTATGAACTTCGAAGCTTCATCCATTCTAGGGCACAATTAAGTGAGGTGATCGTCCTTACATAGCTTGCAAGGAAACTTAACCTTACGTTTATTCTGCTTGTCCCCCCCAGCATTTTTACTGTTATTGTCATTATTGTTGGCATTTTCGTTCTTATTCCCACCCTTTTTATTATTATTGTTTTTACCCTTTTTTCTATTCCGTCTGGGTTGCTGGTTACCCTTCTGGTCGGACGATTGCACAGCAAGTACATTCACCGTTTGGGTAGGCTGAGACGAAGCCGTAGCTTGTCCTGAGGTAGATTGGTTGATTGACAACTGAGCAACTTGTTTCACAAACGAACCTGCAGGTCTCTTACTTGCACTACCCACAATGCCATCAGCATGTGGTCCAGGTTTGACCTTGGGATCGAAACTAGAACGAGGAGCGTTGGGTATAATCTCATATAACAAACCAGACTGAGCATAGATCAAGTCTAGTTCCTGCGCCCTAAAGATTTCTTGTTCCTCATTCTGCACTCCGGATGTGGAAACATCCTTCGCTATATATGGAAATAAATATTTGAGGAACCACTCAAGGAGGAACTCTGGCGGTATAAAGGCTTTAATTAATCTCTTCCGTCTACGCCACTCCTGAATATGATCAGAAATATGGG